>JBCFYV010000012.1:50794889-50952464 GCA_039000515.1 Timema cristinae
TCTCAAAAGATTATTTAATTTTTCCTTAAACCTCTTAGGAAAAATGTTTGTACAACAATGATCTATCTCCTTCATTCTAGACTAAATAGTCAATATTTACATATTTTTACTGGTCAAAATTTATAAATGAGAAATTTAATAGCAATGAAATGTCGACAATTTTAACCGGAAGTCGAAATTTTAATACGAAGTGTTGACTCTTGTGGACCAAATGTTGATCTTTTTTTTATCGGTTCAAACATTCAATTAAGGATATTAATTCTTTAAAAATAAATTTATAAAACTTAAAACCGCCACTCAAAAAATGTTTTATATAAGGATAGTGCAATTTATTCTTTGGATTTCTAGTGTATATTATTTTGATTCGCATATTTTACAAGTTTTGAGTAAATATTTCCATTTTTAAACAATAGAACGAGAAAGTCCGTGCGGGGCTCCGTACCATTTATTTATTTTAACATCACTGTTCAGGTTATATACGTATGCAATAATTACGCTAGTAAGATAGGGACGAGGACGGTTTAATTTGGAGGAAGTGTACCTGCATTTACCTGAAAGGAGAGTGGGAAACAATTTTTGTAAAATCCCCCTCAGTTCGCCCGACCGAGATTTGAACCTCAGTTTCCCTGTCATCGAACATTTTTAAATAAATAATTATAAAATAGTAAGTAAAATTTTATTAAATCAAATTTTTCATCTTTCTCTTATGCGCAGCTGTGTCAGTCAGTAAGCAAATGGCCAATTTTGTCGAATACAAGAAAAATATAAGTAATATATAAAAAACATTGTATCCTTAAGTATAAGATTTGATTGAAATACTTACTCTATTGCATTAGGAACGCGAAAGTTCACTTCCGAACTTATAAAAATACGCCATCTAACCCTATCTTGAGCTAGTTCTACTCAGTTTACCTCATTACACTCTATCGCTTTCAGGTCCATTCTAATATTATCCTCCCAACTGCGTCTAGGTCACCCTTGACAGATATTCGACTTTTGATGACACTGTGTGAATAAAACAGAATTATATGGTTTTACTGAAACAACATTTTAATTATTTTGGCCAAAAAAAATGTTTTGCCATTAAAACTGCAAACACTCTGGCTCTTCCTCGCATCCCCTTCTATCCCACCTTAACTTTAATAAATTTCAAAAAGGTAAGTTCCTAACTACATTAGACTGTACATGTTTCGTATCTTGTAGAACATTCTCAACTCTGAATTATAAACATCGTGTATCTTGCTGGTGAAAAACAAGAAGGATCTATTTTGGATATCGGATATTCATGTTTTGTTTTATGTTGCCCTTAGGTGAGTAAATACATTTTGAGAAGGTAAGAGGAAATAGGGTGGAGGGTAGTAAATACACTTTGAGAGGGTAATTGAATTGAGGGTTAGGGGTTCGGGGGGATGGAATCACCTTATCCCGTTGGGATAGAAAGGGAGACAGTCAACTTCAGTGAGCTTTGTAGCTAGTAGGGTCGGACTTTGATTAGTTTTTGAAGGAATTCCATTTGTGTACCATGACCAAATGGATACCTTTTGAACCGACTTGTTTTGTTGTGGTCATGACAATTTAGGATTTACGGGCAATGAAACAATACAGAAACAACCGTTAAACAACAGTTTATAGCATTTCATATTCAAAAAGGTTTAAATACCAATCAAAATAATACCTATTTTTATTAATTATAGAACAAAATATTGGTCTGTGTGTCTGTCTGTGTGTGTCTCTGGAACAACTTAATCTCATTCGACCTTTAAAATTTTGCTACACACTTTTAAGAAGTGTACATTAATTAAACCATAAATAGTGATTCAATGATTTCAAATCATTACAATTCACGCGTTATAAGAGGTCCAACTTGCTATTTTATGCTGGTTGCATACCATAGTTTTGATAAAGCATTAATATATGGTGACGAAATTTAGACATTCATAGGTGTACAGAATTAAATATTTATGATATTAATAATACTATTATTGAAAGTAATAAACTAACAATATAAATATTTCAATGAAATATTAATATTATTAACAAAATTAATAATAATATAAATATTTCAATGAAATATTAATATTATTTTAATAACATGTTTATATTGTTAGTACGATTCATATTATGAATATTTCACTCTATATACTCTATATGAATGTCTTACTAAACTACAGTTCAACCCCATACATTAACTACCCTACTTTAACAATGGTATGCAAAAAGCATAAAAAATATCAAGTTTGACATCTTATAGCTCGTGAACTATAATAATTTGATCTCATTGAAAGACTATTTATAACTTATAATTATACACTCTTTAAAATTTTGAATTAATATATGGATGGTCGAATGACCTTAACTGATGTCAATGCAGTTTTTTATTCTGTTAGCTGTATCTAGTAATAGCTCTACGATATACACAATTTTATTTTTCTTAAACGCATAATTTTATCATAGTTTATGTATACTGATAGCTGATTTTGAATTTTCTTTTAAATAGCTTCAACGGTTTTGTCTAAAATTGATATCTAGAGACTATTTTACATGATAAATAATAATTTATGGTTATTTTACTGTTGTTTACTTAAAACAAATTTTAGAAAAATCGAACTTGTTCAAAAATGGATGTAAAAATTTATTTCAAATGGTTTAGTGAGAATGGTTTTCAATTCATAATTAATAATAATATGTGTTTTAGTTTTAAAAATTGAAAATAATTTGAGGATAATCTTCAAGAAACTGATTTTTTGAAAATTTTAAATAAAAAAAAATATATTTGAACATTTTTATTTAAAATGTATTTATAAGGAATTTCTAATGTGATTAACAAGGTATGTTCTTTGTTTTTCTGAGAAAAACTTAAGGGTAATTTACAAAAAAAAATAAAAAAAAATTGAAAATTTAGTTTAAAACTATAAACTGTATGATAAAGTTTGTGCGATTGTATCGTAACATTAATTTTTAATTTAAATTGTTTTAATTTGCTTTAAAATTCTCAAGAGAAAGTTGACACTTGGTCGTGTTAGTGCAAAAGCCAAAAGAGCACGTATAAATTACCGTTTATATTTCCAACAATAAACTCACCACGTGCAATATTGCTGCAGAAATGTTCTATTATTATATGGGACGATATCGTATAACCCGAAAGGGTAGTAAGACGTGGAGCTAAATAATAAATAAAGATATCGTGTAAGATCTCACTTGAAGTTCTAGATTTAACTCTGATAGATATCAAAAGCAACAATTTGCTCACAGCAGGTGTCACCATAATGTTCTTAGGAGACTTCCGACCAATTATACCGGTCATTCCAAGAGGCTCTGAGGTTGACGGAATAAACGCCTGCCTGGAAATATCATACATGTCCGCAGACATTGAGGAACTTACCTTGTTAAGCAAAATGCGTACCCGTCTGTTTGGAGAGCTTATTTTAAATTTATTTTCAGAAATATTACTGAAACTTGGATATAGAGTCCTCGCAAAGCATGAAGGTAGGGTGTCGTTAGATAACCCCCCAGTTATGCATCGTGGTCCAAGACATCCAAGAATTAGTTCGTTTTATTTTTTACCTATATACGTTTTCTGTCAAATAAGTTAATTTTGTAGTTCCAGGAGTGAGCTATTCTAGCTACAGAGAACTAATTTTATAATAAACATATCAAGTGGATTATAGATAAGTTCGAAGCGTTGTACATCACTTTAATGTCCATCGACAAAAATAGTGGATCAGTAGGAAATTATCCACTACAGGTCAAATATAACAACTCCTTTAATCCACCCGGTAACCCATTCATACACTTAAATTAAAATCATTTTGCTCTATAATTTTAACTCACCTAAACTGTGTAATGGGAACTATTTATAGGTAAACAGTCTACAAAACTTTATCATAGAAACAACAGTTATTGCTACGGAATAAAAGGTCTTGATATCAAGACTACCCATGATTCCAGCTGACCTACTATTCCAGTTTAAACTCCTGCAATTTACTATGAACATCAACACAGCTCAAGGACAACTCCTGAAGATGGCAGACGTTGATCTCAGTGGCGAGTGTTTCTCCCACGGACAACTAATTATATGTGGCGTGTTTTCGTGTTAGTTCTAGCAGCAACATGCACCTGCTTGTTCTAGGTGGTTTCTTTATTTCCTTCCATTAATACAAATATAGATCCAAAGTTTTCAACATTATAATATCTACCTGAAACGTTGAGTGATTTCGGCTTTGTGTATGGATTAAAAACTCTGAGATTATAAACAAGGTTATAGAGGAATTTTTTAATACAAACGGAAATAAAGTAGTGTCGCATATAAATTGAGCCAACCCGCTTCTTTAGAGCACGCCCAAACAGATTCTGGTGATGCAGTCGGAGCTGGGATCTTGGCCGGATATATTGGCGTGTTTTATTCCTGAACGGTCTCTTTCCCTTTTCCTCCAATCAAATGCGGGGATATTTAATATAAAATAAAACTATACCTTGATCTTCCCAATTTAACTAGTGTAGATTTTTGAAAAATACCAAACACGAATAATGTCAGACGGTAAATTAAAGTCAACCTAGGTCGTCTTGGGGTAAAGTGCTCGTCTCAGAACTTGTAGTTCGTCTGTTCAAACCCAGCCGGAGTCAACGGACTTTCTATGAGTGAAAAAAATATCCGTGGTACAACCTTCTTCGGAGGTAAAGTAAAGCCATCGGTCGGATGTCGATTGTGGAATATAAATAAACTTGAAACGTATGGGAAAATACCTTTTCCAGCAAACTTGGTAGGCGCTTTCTCTCTCGCTCATGTACTGCACATTCACATTTGTTGATATAATCAGTCGGTTCAGAAAGTGTACGTTAAATACCTTAAATAAGACAAAGTTAATTTAACTTGGTAGATTTAAATTATTGAATTAATTTGCAAAAATATTACTCTTTAATTCATTTCTGTGACAACATCTGTATATTTGTTAAATTAACAAGAATTGTATAACCTAGTTATAAAAGATTCGATATTTTAGTCGGTAACCTGTCTAATTTCTCAGCAAAGGGTCCCAGGCTCATTTCCTAACATGTCCTAAAAAAAATCACGGTTTGAAATTGGGGTTTCCTTCCTGATGGGATGTAGATTAATAATTTCCGTGGTAGAATATGTCTATCTAAAAAAAGGAAACAAGAAAAATATAATTTTAAAAAGCCAGTCGATGTTTTAAAGGTGAAAATAGTACAGTGACTATGTAAACTTGTCAGAGGAATAGAAGAAGTGTTATCAGTAGTTAAACAAAAGGCCTTGCAAGGTAGACCCCTTATTTTCTTCTCTTTCTTTATATTTTTAACATTGGTGTCTAAGTGTGATATTGCTTAGAGTGCTTACTTAGGTGCGTCAAATTAAAATGCAACCAGCTTCGCAAAATAGCTTTGAAATCCTCCAGTAGGCAACGTCTTAGGGTTAGTCTAGAAGTCGGGGGCTGATGTAATCTTTGAGTTTCAAAAGTGCACGTTAAATACCTCAAATAAAAATAGCCTAATCAACATATTTTTTAAATATGTGAATATATTACAAGATTACAAACGTTTACAATCTAAAGCAGAGGTAGATTATGACACTTAAATACTATAGCAATAGATTGACTTACCGATAGCAGAGAGATTGGGACTCGAATCCCGGTCAGGTGTACTGAGGGTGGTATTTCCTAAATGGTTTTCCACTCCCCCTTCACTCAAATGCGGATACACTTTTCTAAATTAAACCTTCATAATCCTAAAACTTTAGTAATTAGTATTTGTGCGTATAGCCCGAAAGAATAGTAATAAGCGGTGCTAAAACAAATTTAAAAAATACAAATGATTCCCCACTACACGCAATACTGACACTAAAAGCTAAATTTTCTGATAGTTAATTATCTGCGGTCATGCTAATAACGTTATGTCTTTATTGAACTGATTGTCTTAATACCCACTGTGCGCCCCCGTTAACTTGGTTTAGTAGCTTGAACTGTAAATAAAATATTACCATCAGGATTGACTGCACGAATATAACACCCTACTGGTTATTGATTAAATGTGATGGTTTGGATGCTGAGATAGTTTGTGGTGGCATCTTACAACCCATCATGTTACATATTAATTACACTAATGGGGTTGGGATGAGTAGAATAGAATTTAGAGAAAACGAACATGAATTTGCGTGTAGAGAACGTAATAAACCATTTAGGGAATTCACCTTCAGGGTATTCTGTTGGGAATCAAACTGCAGCCTTTCGATCAACGGCAATATAGTTTATTCAGAGAATGACACCCTAAACAATCCAACAACATGTGCAATTATGCACACATATAGGTCAAATATATATACACATCTGGATTGATAAGTTAAGCACAGGACTAACAACGGCGCAAATTTAAATAATTATGAAGTTTAGTGAAATGCCTGATCTTAAGAGATATTTTGAAAGAATGTGTAGAGTAAATAAAATGTAGCTTAATTATATCTAATAAGCTATAATTCAACTATTTATTAGTACAGCATATGGAAGAATATTCCAGTGCGCCTGGTTGATATTACCACCAACATCGAAGTGTTATTTTCTAGAACAGCCAACACTTGTGGAGGGTCATCAGTAGAGCCTGGATTTTTATTTAGTATTAACCTACAAAATATTTACACAAATATGTAGTAAAATAAGTAACATTGAATAAGCCTTCTTTCGCCGCGTTAATAATATATACCTATTATTGAAATGAAAATTAATTTAATTAATGAAAATTTCTGAAGTAAATAATAGAAAAACTTTTTTAATTTACACAATTACAATTACTTTTTTTTTAAAAAAAGGAATGGCATTGCATACACCACCTAAATATACCATAAATTAAAAACTTCTAATAAATGGCATTATATAACCTATTTTATAAATAAATCAAACACCACAAACTCTAAATTAAACCTAGCTGCGGATGGATTTTTGAAACACGTGAACTTAAGTACATTCCAGATCTTTTAAAGTTAGTTTTCTAAAATTATTTTAACGGCTCAATGTTAAATGTTTGATCTAAACATATTAACCTGTATTAATATTACACTTACATGTCTATAGATTACTGGTCTGGTTTTCTTTTCTAAAGACCATATTATTGAGAAAAGACTTCAAATCTCGTTACCATGATTTATCTTGGTCATTTGTTCTTTGCCTTGCCGCTTTACACCAGTTTCTTCTTGTGACCAAAGAACAACGGGAAAATGAGCTAATCAGATCCAAGAACGATTGTGTTTACAACTATTCAACCCGTGTTTATAAACTGACAAGATGTGCGAGAGATGTGCTGCTGAGGCCACTATCTGGAGCGCTCATTCTCACCCCTTCACATCAAGAGAAACTGACAAGATGTGCGAGAGATGTGCTGCTGAGGCCACTATCTGGCAGCGCCTCATTCTCACCCCTTCACATCAAGAGAAACTGACAAGATGTGCGAGAGATGTGCTGCTGAGCCACTATCTGGCAGCGCTCATTCTCACCCCTTCACATCAAGAGAAACTGACAAGATGTGCGAGAGATGTGCTGCTGAGGCCACTATCTGGCAGCGCCTCATTCTCACCCCCTTCACATCAAGAGAAACTGACAGATGTGCGAGAGATGTGCTGCTGAGGCCACTATCTGGCAGCGCTCATTCTCACCCCCTTCACATCAAGAGAAACTGACAAGATGTGCGAGAGATGTGCTGCTGAGGCCACTATCTGGCAGCGCCTCATTCTCACCCCTTCACATCAAGAAAACTGACAAGATGTGCGAGAGATGTGCTGCTGAGGCCACTATCTGGCAGCGCTCATTCTCACCCCCTTCACATCAAGAGAAACTGACAAGATGTGCGAGAGATGTGCTGCTGAGGCCACTATCTGGCAGCGCCTCATTCTCACACCCCTTCACATCAAGAGAAACGGCCGACACAAAGTTATGTTACAGCAATTGTAATCCTTTTCGACGAGTCAGCATAGCTAACTTGGACTTATCTTAATATCATACCTTCACTGGATAAATTCCATTATGAAAGTATAGGTTGCTTGAACATTAGTGACACGTCATTGAAAAATATTCTTCCCAAGAAAGTTAAAAAAACACATTCAAAATCATTAATTTTATATAATATATTCTAAAATATGTAGAATCAAGTAAAATATTTTAATGTTGAACTAAAACTTAAGATACAGTCCCGAACAAACTAACTAGCCGACATTTCACTTTTCACATTTCTGACTGGCAGGATTGAAATATGTAAATACAAAAAAATCCGTGTTTAAGTAATCAGTCCCAGAATTAGAGAAACTATGGTACCTGCAGCGTGTGAGCAGGTACACTGAAGATCATGGCCTCGTTAAATATGGGACTCTTCTCGTCCTTCTTTGTGGAGGTCTTCTTCTTGTGCACCTTCTTGCCGTGTTGCAGCAGGTACACCTGAAACACCAAGTCTGACTTGACACTCACAGTAAACAAGGAGTGTCATAACAAGTTTATCCAACTATTTATCTCATTTAACTTGACACTCCTAGTAAGCAAAACAAGAAATGATAATAAAGTTATTGAAAACAACATTCTTCTACAATTAGTTTCATTTAACTTGACGCTCACACAGCAAAACAAGAAATGATAATAAAGCTCTTGAAACCAACATTCTTATACAATTAGTTTCATTTAACTTGACGCTCACACAGCAAAACAAGAAATGATAATAAAGCTCTTGAAACCAACATTCTTATACAATTAGTTTCATTTAACTTGACACTCACACAGCATAACAAGAAATGATAATAAAGTTCTTGAAACCAACATTCTTATACAATTAGTTTTATTTAACTTGACGCTCACACAGCATAACAAGAAATGATAATAAAGTTCTTGAAACCAACATTCTTATATAATTAGTTTCATTTAACTTGACACTCACAGTAAGCAAAACAAGAAATGATAATAAAGCTCTTGAAACCAACATTCTTATACAATTAGTTTCATTTAACTTGACACTCACAGTAAGCAAAACAAGAAATGATAATAAAGCTCTTGAAACCAACATTCTTATACAATTAGTTTCATTTAACTTGACGCTCACACAGCAAAACAAGAAATGATAATAAAGCTCTTGAAACCAACATTCTTATACAATTAGTTTCATTTAACTTGACGCTCACACAGCAAAACAAGAAATGATAATAAAGCTCTTGAAACCAACATTCTTATACAATTAGTTTCATTTAACTTGACGCTCACACAGCAAAACAAGAAATGATAATAAAGCTCTTGAAACCAACATTCTTATACAATTAGTTTCATTTAACTTGACGCTCACACAGCAAAACAAGAAATGATAATAAAGCTCTTGAAACCAACATTCTTATACAATTAGTTTCATTTAACTTGACGCTCACACAGCAAAACAAGAAATGATAATAAAGCTCTTGAAACCAACATTCTTATACAATTAGTTTCATTTAACTTGACGCTCACACAGCAAAACAAGAAATGATAATAAAGCTCTTGAAACCAACATTCTTATACAATTAGTTTCATTTAACTTGACACTCACAGTAAGCAAAACAAGAAATGATAATAAAGCTCTTGAAACCAACATTCTTCTACAATTAGTTTCATTTAACTTGACTCTCACACAGCAAAACAAGAAATGATAATAAAGCTCTTGAAACCAACATTCTTCTACAATTAGTCTCATCTTAATCGACAAGTAAAAATGTGAGAATAATGAGAATAACTCGAGTGAATGACTCATCAGCTTCCAAAGTATTATAGTTTTTATATTTATTTATATATAATTTGAACACTTAAAAAATAAAAATAACTTGGCACAAATACAACTCATAGTACACGCGGGGTGTATTTTAATCAAATGAAACACAAATCTGCTATAACAGGTCTATATCTCTTAGGATACATACTTTCTTGTGTAACAGAAAGTGCCGTATTAAACAATAAGTTTTTACTACCTATAATTAAATTTATAGATTTTATGTAATGGAAGTGAATTTTAAGGTAATTTTTCAGAGAAAATGTAAAACTATTTGCTCTTTCGGGTTTTAAGCTGCGTATGATCCGAATGATGACTAAGAAATCTAGCACCGACGAAACAAATATCAATAACTAAGATTATCAATCAATTACTTATAATATGCTTGAGGTAAAATCAACTAATATCTCCAACTCTGTCTATTACCTTGACGAAAGGGTCTCCTGAGTCACGTTCCCGTGGGAACCTGAGGTTTCTTGCTTTGACGACCACCACCGTGAGACGCTCAGCAGTAGGCAGGTAGCTTAAAGAGAACATCAACTCTCCAAACTCTGTGCCACGCTGAAATAATACCGACAAGGACATTCAACCCTAGGAGAGTAGCTTAGAGAGAAACCAAGGACATTCAACCCTAGTGATGTGGGCCGGGTAAATACCCAAAATTACAGTTTTAAGTAAGTTTTTGGATATATAATTATTTGTTTAACTATAATAATACTATAAATAATTTTATAATAACTTACTTCACAACTTAGTATTATTGTTATAACCCTAAAAATATAATCAAAAATCATAAATACCCAGAAGTGGGAAAAAAAACTAGTTTACAAAAGCAATTTTTGGATGGTGTTGCACTAAAAAAATCGACACTAAAATAAGTTTGTATAGTTTAATACAATCAAAGAGGTATATAAACTCTTTTAAGCGTGGCATGTAATTCATTGAATTCAGATTCAATCTGAGAAAACGTTCAAAGATAGAATTTTATTAAAGTTACTTGGGAAAACCAGATGGGGTAGCCACTTGTTTGGTTAGAGTTTGTTAGCCAACAAGCCTGTTCTTCAAACAAAATTTAACGAGTTAAAATCAACCTTAATTAAAGTAATTCTTGTGTCCCCACTCCAAAAAGCTGACAAGAAAAATCTTTTGACAAAGTTTACGGGAAAGCCGATTTTTTGACTCTAGCAACACAAGGCAACAAATTGATAGCAACAGAATTGACTGATTCAATGAGTTTATGTGACATAGGTCACCACATGGACTTGAATATTGTAAACATTCAGCAAGATTTAGCCAACTACAGAAGTAAAGGACTGTGGCCATGTCAGTTCATTTGGGATGGCATGACTTAAAATGAGCTGAGCCCAATGCTATGGTGGAGGGGCTTACGAGGAACTTGTGTGTCAGCTGATTTGGCAATAAGAAGCTTTGAGGCCCCTGTCACATTAGCTTCAACAAAAATAACATTCAGTACATTCTCCTGGATTCATAGCAGAAAATAAACATACTAACAACACATCAGGCAACCAAGTTAACATTTTTATCTCATAATGGAAGATTACTAAACAGTAGCAACAAGCCAAAAGAAAATAAACCAAAAGATGGAAGAGGGCGTTGGATTTGTATCATCTGATTCATCTTGCATTTCAATAATGCATTTTTAAACACAACATATATGTAATAGCATGCACATAACATTATATTATTGGAGAGAGGATGAATTAATTTTTATAAAAATTGTCTAGTTCATACTATATTTCTAGCAAGTGTGTATCTTTTTCTGTAAAGTTGAGTCAGAAAGTTTTCTTATTTCTATAATATTACACCATTAGTGTATGAATAAAAACAGTTAGCCACTTCTGATCTGTTAATGTTATTTACTCCTACTTCTTGTTTATTTTAAGATTGTATAAGACTTAAAATACACAAGTTTTAGGTAAATAATAATGGGGATTAAGAAATGGAAAGCTATAAAGAAAGAATAGTTTTAAAAGGATTAAACTATTTTTTAACAAGGAAACCTAAACAATAATGTTAAAAATTACTTAGTAATGTGTTCGATTGAATGATTATATCTCGTAATTTGCAGTAAATAATTGTAAAACCTTTTTGATATATTATGTAAAATTATATGTATTGTATATATTATATAGTATTTTGTAGAACTAAAAAGAAAAATGAAAAACTGAGTTTTCAAGGTAAATTCATAAATACCTGATTATTTATTAAGTTTGAGTATTTACCTGGGTAAAAAACTAAGGTATTTACCCATAATTATAAATACCTAGAGCTCTTACATCTCTATTAAAACATAGGCAGGTAACTTAAAAAAAACCAAGGACATTCAACCCTAGGCAGCTAACTTAGAGATAAAACTAGCTCTCCGAACTTTGTGACACGTTGAAATTACATCATCAAGGAATTCAACTCTAGGAAGGTAACTTATTGATAACACTAGCTCTCCGAACTTTGTTAAACGCTGAAATAACACCCTCAAGGACATTCAACTCTAGGAAGGTAACTTAGTGATAACACTAGCTCTCCGAACTTTGTGAAACGCTGAAATAACATCATCAAGGACATTCAACTCTAGGAAGGTAACTTAGTGATAACACTAGCTCTCCGAACTTTGTGACACGTTGAAATAACATCATCAAGGACATTCAACTCTAGGAAGGTAACTTATTGATAACATCAGCTCTCCGAACTTTGTGAAACGCTGAAATAACATCATCAAGGACATTCAACTCTAGGAAGGTAACTTAGTGATAACACTAGCTCTCCGAACTTGTGACACGCTGAAATAACATCATCAAGGACATTCAACTCTAGGAGGGTAACTTAGTGATAACATCAGCTCTCCGAGCTCTGTGACTCGTTGAAATAACATCGTCAAGGACATTCAACTCTAGGAAGGTAACTAAGTGATAAAATCAGCTCTCCGAACTCTGTGCCACGCTGAAATAACATCAAGGACATTCAACTCTAGGAAGGTAACTTAGTGATAACACTAGCGCTCCGAACTTTGTGACACGCTGAAATAACATCATCAAGGACATTCAACTCTAGGAAGGTAACTTAGTGATAACACAGCTCTCCGAACTTTGTGACACGCTGAAATAACATCATCAGGACTTCAACTTTAGAGTAACTTAGTGATAACACTACTCTCCGAACTTTGTGACACGCTGAATAACATCATCAAGGACATTCAACTCTAGGAGGGTAACTTAGTGATAACATCAAGCTCTCCGAGCTCTGTGCCACGCTGAAATAACATCGTCAAGGACATTCAACTCTAGGAAGGTAACTTAGGAATAAAATTTGCAGAGACATTAAACTATTTTCAGGCAGCGGAGATAATTTTATCACTGATATTCAACTATTGAAAACTCGAGGAAACAGAGAGATACTCTCATTTTCAAAAATCTTTGACACGCTGACATAATAAAACCAAAGGTATTTAACTATTAGTAGGAATCTGAGATACAGCATTATTACAGACATTTTACTTTATGTTGAATAGTATATTGGCCTCACAGTCAGTGTCCCAATGCTTATGGGTGATTTAGAAGTCACTTGTGACCCTCTGTAGGGTCCTCTCTTGGACGACAGTCCAGTTTTGGGTTTTCCAATTTGTGAATGCTGTTTTTCCACCTTTCATCTTTAAACGGAAGTCCATTGTCTGTCAAGACATGCAAGTTATTCCCACTAGGAGAATAATTACTTGTTCGACGTTTGAGTGATTTGAGATGAATAAGAATTTTATGGACACTCCATAGAGAAAATAGATATGCCACCAATAAATACCATATTTGGTTTCTCTTTTATTACGAACGGAGTCATATTAGGTTGAGCACCATATTTTCCCAGCAGTATGTGGGTTTATTACTTTGCTGTTCTTCTTCTATGCTGAGGCATCAATGTTTTGAACATATCTTCTGATATCTTATCGGATGCATGTTGAGGGTGTTGTTTTTTGATTATTTGGTATATGTTTTATTTACCGGAGTTTCTTATAATCTGGGTAGTCAGGAGCGTGTCTTGGTACATTTCTCCAAAGAGTCTCGGATAGATAAACCGCTACTATATTTTTTTATAAGATCTGTGAACTATACCTCCTTGTTGTTGGATGTTGTGCCTATTTATGAACCTATAATTGGAATGGTACCATTGACCTTCAGAAGTCTGTTGGAGCTTTGTATATTTTTGATAATTTTATGCGGTTCTTTTGTCTTCGCTTTTCCTTGATTGCCACATGGCGTGATAAAATATCTAAATATTTTTGTTTTTGTCAAACTGGCACTTTCTTAGTTAGCAGGTTCAGTGGATGGCAGAATTAGATTGTTTTTAATATTTGTACATGTAGTATATCCCCTACCCCTCTTTTTTATTTTAAGTTTGTTTATTTATCGGATGGATTACTATCTCACGGTAATTTCAGAGCTGTTTCAATAATTTACGAGTAATCTAAAAATGAAATAGATGTTGAAGGTAGTTAGTGTTTAAGAGGACCATGTTCGATGATAAATGATTAGGATTAATATATAGACTAAGCTTTTTTGTTTTGTTCAAGGGTAAACCATTTCTTCTAGTTTTTTGGCTTATTATGCTTCTACGAATAGCTCTACTTGAAGCTTGACTTTTGCAAGCTGCACTTCCAAATGGTGAATAAGTCATTTCTGAAATGTATACGGATTGTTCAAGAAATAAGGATATATCTTAAACTATTGAGCCACGTCTTTTAGCTGAAGTTTTGTTAGCTGAGCCTAGGATTCCATAGGGGTCTATCATGCTTGAAATGCATCTTCCTATTTTTTTTACTAACGCCTTTTACACCGAAGTTATATGGCATGCGTTAAGAAAATTAAAAGTGATAATAAACTATGCCTTGGCTAAAAACTTTACGAATACCATAATTTTCTCTAATCGCATTGTAATCCATAGATACATTATATCTGGTCTCAACTGTTCATTACTTTCATTCACATTTTTTTGTCTTTATATGAGCTTTGATTCAACTTAAAACGTTCAGGCCATAAACTTATATTTTTGTTTCCTTTATCAAAAATCAAAACAAATATCATTAGTAAAATTTAACCTAATATGAATGTGTAAACTTGAGCTAATTGAAATTCCTGTCTCCTCTTTGGCTTTGATACGTACCTATCATCATATGCTTAGGACATACTTCGTATTTTTTACTTTGATATCGATACCCAACATGAGCATTGACCTAGGGATACGAACGTTTTAACTGCACTATTCTGATAAATATCCCTTTTCCCCCATGATCTGGGGGTCCCTTGGCATCTCTTTATTGTGAGCCTGCGACTCGCTTGGAATGTCTACCCTATTAACTTGACACACACAGGGCCACCCGCAGAAAAAAATGTCAGTGACTTAAGCTACCAAATTGATTGTAGTGATTCACCGATGCCTACTTATAGTTTTAAGTGTAAGAATAGTGATATTTAAAAATATGCTGTGCCAAGTTAAATGGAATATGTTACCAGTGAAATTTAAAAAAAATCTCCGGACTCTTTCCTGAGTGGAAAAAGCATGAGCTAAAAACTAGTTCAATTAAATAACTGTACATTATTCTCCTTATGAGTAATATTTAAAATACACATTACAAAACATACCAGGGTTATTTTGACATAGGGGAAAGAACCAGGTGGGTAGGAGTGTTCGAGACAATCAGCTACCACATGAATTTGCATTGTATTACATCAGCGACAAATATTTACCAACATTTTTAGCTCTTCCAAATATACCATAACTGAGAAAAAATATTTCTAAGCTATGGGAGAAAATAAAATAAAAATCTCAAATCTCACTGACTGCATTGCAGTCACTGGCAGTCCGTTGCGGGCGGCCTATTTATCCTGTTACCTTGAGACACATATATCGAGACATGTCTAGTCCATCTACCCTATGACCTTAAGAATTACCTGGCCAGTGTCCGTGAGAGTGAGCCACGTGGTGACTGGCTGTCTGGGCGTGACATCAGAAAGCTTCAGTTCCGCCTCACCAATCAGCGTGTTAGAGTACTTGTCACTGGCGTACACGTACATTGTGAGTGACCTTTTGGAAAACTCACTCGCTTCCAATCCGAACAGGAACTTCTCCTTGTAGCTTGGGCAATTGGTCTTGCGGTACACCTGTGCATGACAATCAAATTGCTAGATTTCACTGTAGACATTTCATCTGGACTTGATGCTTTTGATTAACATAAAGAAAATAATAAGGATTACGATCTTGATTATTGGGTGTTTATTTTAAATATGATACATCAAACTAAACAAAAACCCTATGATACGTGGGCTCAAAATATTTTAAAACTGTATCCTTAAAATACATTAAATACTTGGACCATTATCTTTAAAGCTCACTGCCCCAATGTAATACTCTAATATTAATTTGTTGTGATATGATTGTTTATCATAGTCATACCCTGATATTGGTTGGCAGAACAATAGAGAAAATTCAAACATATTACTTTGCGACCAATATTGATTGCATTTTAATAGCTTTAGTAACTAGCTTCTACTGTTCTTCTTAACAAAATTATACAAAAGGTTGTTTGTTGTTCATTAAACCAGCTCAGGAGTTCCTGACATTTTCTAGCCAGGACCCAAAATGTCTCAATAAAAAGCTTCGGGACCCAAAGTTGGATCTTATACTGACAGCTATTTATAAATTCACAGAACAGATTGGAATATTGAGTCTTCTGCGATAGTGTGTGGTTTAACATTTATTTGTGATCCCTCACAGATTTAAGATTCTACACATGAATATACAATAAGGTCATCAAAGAGCTAAAGTATGATGAGAGTGATTGAACACTGCCACTTTTAGTTGTTTAATATGATGTTTGTAGCAGCTGTGTGCAATTGTCTGGTTAAACAAGATGAATACAATTACAGTAGCAATGGCTCATGCGATGAGATATATCGATCGTGGACACAATGAGCTACCTGGTTTGATGTATATAGCAGCACGCGGTGTGGGATCTAATTGGATTAAACTCGCTATTGATCGGCCTTAACTCTAATTTTCACGTCAGTTTTATGCCTCAAATTGGTTTTAAATCAATTTTACAGCAATATACGTCATTTTGTAGAGGGTTGAAATCTTGATTAATAATACAAAAGCCTATTCATAGGTAGTTCGGGGTACTAGTGAATTAGCGTCAAGTTTTTTTCGAATGTGAGATTTTTAGTGTTAACTTCTAGTATCAGTACAGGTTACTGGTGACGTGCATCTGGTTAAGTTAAGGAAATAAATCTAACATGGCCATTTTAAAGAGCACTCAATTTAAAGGAGATAGTCAGAAACCTTATCATGAATCAACCATTTAAAACTCTTATTCGTTGATTCAGGGTCTAGTGTATTAACCTCTAACATAATAAGCCTGTTTGTTAGGATATCGGTAGTGAGAGATCCAGTGATGATTTTATTGATAGTGATACATGGGTTTTCTGTGGTATAGTGGTCAGAGTTTCTGGCTACAAATCCAGGGTCCCGGGTTTGATCCCTGGTGCTTCCAGATTTTCTATGAAGCAGTTGGTCTTGAACGGGTAAACTTAGCCTCATGAGGACAATTGAGGAACTAATTGAATGAAATAGTAGCGTCTCCGGTCTGGAAAATTGATATTAACAGATGGAGGGTTGGTTGTGATGAACAAATGAAACCTTCTATCCGCAGATATTGGCATTATCTTTGCCAACAGATGGTGGCTGCTCGCTTATGGCTAGATTGCGGGCTGGTTCCATGCATTAAAAAAAAGGTTTAATGCTGAAGGCTAACTTGTGGAAACAACCCGATTGTTGGTAAAAATATTTTATTTGGTGTATTGTTTTATTAAAGACATATAATAATAATAAATAATAAATAATAATAATATTTAGCACCGCGTCTTACTACCCGTTTGGGTTATACGCTTTAAGTACTAATTACGCTAATGGATAGGAAATGGGAAGGTTGAATTAAAGGAAATTAACCCGCATTTGCGTGGAAGGAGAGTGGAAAAACATTTAGGAAAAACCACCCCCAGTTCACCCGACCGAGATTCGAACCTCGATCTCCCCATCCTCGGCAGTCGAGCTCAACACGACAAGTGCTTTAGCCAACTAACGCCACCGAGGCGGGTGACATATTATACCAATCGTTTATTTATTCATACCGTACATATATTCATCGAATTTCTTCCCTTTTACCCGTTTGCAACATACTAAAATATTCAGAGGTAATTGTAATAAACGAAGTAGCCTAATGTGGAGTTGACTTAGATGGGGCGGTTTAAAATAAAGTATTCTTTCTCTTGGAAAAGATTACACTACAACAATACTATTGTGGAGTTTCCAATTTAATATGATAGTGATTTTTCCTAGACATAGTGAACCCACAACAGCCACAGCTGTATTATTTTAATCGTCTTTGTATTCTATAAAATCCAGAATAAAACACTCGTGTCCTTGGTATCAATCCAAGGCAGTAATGATAGCTGTGTTTTTTTAAATCCTACTATTCGTTTAAGGAACCTACTACTTATGCC
This sequence comes from Timema cristinae, assembly GCA_039000515.1. Classification (NCBI taxonomy): domain Eukaryota; kingdom Metazoa; phylum Arthropoda; class Insecta; order Phasmatodea; family Timematidae; genus Timema; species Timema cristinae. The sequence continues at coordinate 50,813,222 of JBCFYV010000012.1, forward strand.
ATCAAGAGCCAAAGATAATTTAAGGAACCTGATATTTTTTCCATATTGACATGAGTGGATTCTTAAAATAGCCATAAAATGCATTTAATATCCATAAGAAATATATTTGGACTCTGATTCAGTTCTTGAACGAGAAGAAAGTATATGCACGGACCGAACTAGATACTGACTGAATCTCACAGTCAAATTTGCCACACGCAAAACGAAAAGTGAAAATAACAGTAATAAAATCAAACTAATGACAAACCTCATCGTAGGCACAATTGCAATTGCTAAGATATGTTTCTTATTTCAATTGGATCAAGATATTAGGTCACCAAAGAATATAATATCGTAGACTATAGGAAGGATGTCATCGATATTGATCTTTATGTATTTCGTTGACAATTGCTAGATAAATGGATCCAGTGCATATACAATTGATCTCACATGTTTCTGATCCCAATGACAAGGCATGACGTCATCATGGAGAGGTGTTTGCGTTGTAATCCTGATCGAAAGTGCTCAAGAATAAGAATTGATCCACTTAGTGTTTGGTCAGACTGACAAGCGAGCGATTAGCACATAGCTCTCGATAGTTGTTGACGATAAGGCAAAGGTTCGAATCTTGACTCAGTGAACTGAGGGTGGTATTTTACAAGTGATTGATTGTTGTGGTTTTCCCATCCTCTATCCACGCTAATGGTGATTCTTAATTGTAAAGGCCTACTTTGATTATACTATTAAAGTATTTTAACATTTGAGTTTTACATATATTTATAGGTATGGTTTATTAGCTTACTAATTATATTAGGCCGTTAGTAGCAATTGTTCTAAACCTATCGATAATTATAAGAAAGTCAAATATCATGTCAAATTGAGAAGTTTTCCTAGCACTCAATGAACCAACATACAATAATTTTGCCTAGCACCTGTAAACTAGACTGTACCAGGACGAGAGCGCTCTCCAGTCTGGCCATCCCCTTAAAGAGAGCCTAAGGCTTTTACTACAACACGAAGCGATAGTTGTGGTGTTTCAATGCATTCCATTCTATTCAAGCGTTCATAAGTAATATGCACTTAAACATTGGTCAGGATTTCTCAAAGCCTACACTGTCTTCGTGATAATTACATTGGTGCCTATGTTTATTTTTGGAAGTAGTTTTATTTCATCAGCATATATTAGGCCTACTACTTGTTCGGGTAGTATGCGTATATAATAACTGCTCTAATAGGGTAGATATGAGGAAGGAAGCATTTTAGAACTATAATATACCCTTATTTGCGTAAAAGGAGAGTAGGAAGCCATTTAGGAAAAATCACTCTCAGTAGACCTGACCGAGGTTCGAGCCCCAATCTCTCCATCATCAGTAGGATTGTCTAGCACGAGAGTGAGGCCTTAGACCATTCGACCACTTAAGTGGACTTGAAAGTAGTGAGTGAGTACGGTAACCTGGCGGTCTAGGGGTAAGGTGTCAGACTTCTGTGCTGGGGATCCAGGGTTCAATCCTCGCTCCCGGCACAGAAATATCTGATTGCCAAACCCTTCCTTAACTTCTGACAATACATCTATTAATCACGACTTGTGAATGTGTGGAATGCCAGGCCTCCACCGTGGTTCGCATCCCACGTTAAACTGTAGGTCCTCCATTTCATCTCACAATCACCCTACCATTACACATTAGCTTAAGTGCGTACAATCCGAACGGGTAGTAAGACGCGGTGATAATAATAATAATAATAATAATATAATAAAATTAGTGAAAATGCGAGTCATATGGTCCACTTTGAAAGTACTGTATAAAAGATGGGTTTTAGCATAAAGAGTGTTACAGACCAACGCGTCATTATTGGGGTTGAAGGTCTTGATCCTAGAAATTAAACATCTTATTTCTATATTAACTAAACATAATAAAGTGAACCCGCATTTGCGTGGAGGGAGAGTGGAAAACCATTTAGAGAACACCCCCCAGTTCACCCGACTGAGATTCGAACCTCGATCTCCCCGTCCTCAGCAGTCGAGCTCAACACGACAAGCGCGTTAGCCAACTACGCCACCGAGGTGGGTAACTAAACATAATATTCCTTGACTATTGGCCTATAAATCCTAATATTAATTTACCTTAGAAGGTTAAAAACATTGTTCATAGTAAAGAAAAGATATAATAAATAAAAAAAATTAGATATTTTCGACACGACCATGTTTGTCTTGTATAAAATAACGCTGACTCCTAATCACCGGTGACTATGGCTCAATGATAAATCTAAGTAGACGATGAAATCACACGTCAATACAAGCTCTGAACATGAGGTGATTCCTATATAGCACTGCGGTAAAAAAAAAATAGCATACTAAGCTAAATATTATATAAATAACAGCATCTTGGGCCACACACGTATGTTTAGTTCCGTATGAATTTTTTCCAGATGATTTTACACCAAATGAAAAATAAATATTTATCACAACAGGAATAGGATAAAGACAACGTATTAAACAGAACACGTATAGAATCTTGGTGTTCTATATGGATTCAAGCTGCTGATGCGTTTAAGATATGACGAGAATATATCACGGCTAGAGACCATTTCCAAAACCATGTTATGTAGATTTGGAACAGGGTTTGGCTCCTTAATTTATGGACCACATTTCTGCCCCTAGCTGTCAAATGACTCTCATAAATCATTGTGTCAACTACGTATGGGTCTTTCAAAGACAGCTGTCTGTCACATACGTGTAGTTTATATAATTAATTACATCATCACCTCACATGTGTGATATATCTTTGTGAGAATTATAAGTGTTTTAGGCGTCTAAAAGATTGTTCATGGTTGCAAGTAAGTATACAATGAGGGTTGATATTGATAATAATGGTTGATTATTTGAATTTTCCGAGTTAATATAGTAGTTAGAAACCTTAATTTGGCTTTATAATTTTAATGAATGAATATATTTTCAATGTAGATAGGTTTATATTCGATGAATAATAGAAGTATGTACTCATTAAGTGGTAACATACAAGGTGTAAGGTTGCATTAACTCAAATAGCTGGAAAATAGAAACAATGGCTCTTACATAAGTATATTTAATAATGTTTGCATACATTAATATTGGTGGTTTTATCTTTTCATAAGTACTGTACACACAATTATTTGTGTACTCACCCTGGTCTGCATGTTGGTGGTCTTGTCTGGCAGTAGATACACCCTGACGTAAGTGTCTATGTTAGTGCTGTTGTCTGGGCCCACAAGGTCCTTCGCCTCTAGCACACTGACAACCAGATCGGCGGAGTCACTGAAACAAGCGGGCCTGAAACCCAGTCACGGGGCCTTAACTCTCTAAGTTATAATTAGTACTCACGTACTCATAATGTATTACTGATACTTACTCTATGGTATTAGGAACTCAAGTTCACTGTCTCACTTGTTAAAAGTACACCACATATCCCTATCTTGAGCTAGTTCTATCCAGTCAACCTCATTACACACCCTCCCTATCATGAGCTAGTTCTATTCAGTCAACCTCATTACACCCTCTCCCTATCATGAGCTATTCTATTCAGTCAACCTCATACCCTCTCCCTATCATAGCTATTCTATCCAGTCAACCTCATTACACCCTCTCCCTATCATGAGCTAGTTCTATCCAGTCCACCTCATTACACCCTCTCCCTATCATGAGCTAGTTCTATCCAGTCAACCTCATTACACCCTCTCCCTATCATGAGCTAGTTCTATCCAGTCCACCTCATTACACCCTCTCCCTATCATGAGCTAGTTCTATCCAGTCCACCTCATTACACCCTCTCCCTATCATGAGCTAGTTCTATCCAGTCCACCTCATTACACCCTCTCCCTATCATGAGCTAGTTCTATCCAGTCCACCTCATTACACCCTCTCCCTACCATGAGCTAGTTCTATCCAGTCCACCTCATTACACCCTCTCCTATCATGAGCTAGTTCTATCCAGTCCACCTCATTACACCCTCTCCCTATCATGAGCTAGTTCTATCCAGTCCACCTCATTACACCCTCTCCCTATCATGAGCTAGTTCTATCCAGTCAACCTCATTACACCCTCTCCCTATCATGAGCTAGTTCTATCCAGTCCACCTCATTACACCCTATATTTTTCATGTCCATTCTAATGGTATCCTCTCATCTGCGTTTAGGTATTACCAATGGTCTCTCCCCATTGAGTTTATAAGTCATTATTCTGAACAAGCTTCTAAATTCTCTCATTCACGCTGCATGTCCTGCTCGTCGTAATCTAAGGTAATTGATTATCTTAGCAATGTTTTGTGATACGTAAAGATTATATAACGTATCGTCAACATTATGTAGCCTCCTCCACTCTCCAGTATTTTAGATTGAAATTTTCCTAAGTATCTTGTTTTCTAACAGCCTGTTACAAGCTAGATTAATTGTGACTAATTATTTTAAATAGCGTGGCTTTGTTTTGTATGGACAATTTTTGGTTTGTATTTTTGAATGATGTCTTTGATGGCTGGTACCCTGCATGTAAATTACTAGCTTAGCCTATTCCTAGAAACAGCTCCAAGCAGTGCTCTGCATTGAGCCACGTACCTCTAAATTGGTAGTCGACCATCTTAGGCATTATACTACTTTAAATTTGGGCTAGCCGTATATTTACACTAGTGAAGAAGGGATTAATAAATTATAAATTTGAGGGAATGTTGCTGCATTTTTTTGGAAGGGTAGTGGGAAACCATTTAGTAAAATACACCTCAGTGCACGCGGTTGGGATTCAAAGTCATTATCAACATATCAAACCAGTAGAGACCAACGTATCTGTACGCTTGCTCATCGATTTAAGTATAACCCTTATTCAAAGTTTATAATACAGGTAGTAATTAAGAATAATTTAACGAGAGTTTTAAAATCATGTCAAATTAATTTTGCTGATATTTTAGTATGCAATAAAACTTTCTTAGAAATTAACGAAATTTGAACAAATCTTAGTCTCCGGGGTTTAAATCTAAAACATAAAATAATGTTTGGAATTTGATACAGGATTTTTAAAGATTAATGGATTAATTATTCCAGGTAAGTCTGTCGACGAATATCGCGATACTTATTATATACGTACAGGTACATTTGTGTATGTTTATTGTAAGAGCTATTAAACACAATATCTAATAAATGGAAATGAGAAGGGTCTCTTTTCATAGATGCACTCGAATAAACATGAAGAGGGTTTGGGAAAAGCATACGGAAAACTACACATGGGAAACCACAGTACCTCTGGGGCACATTACTAAGATTTAAACCCCGACACCCATTACATCGGTAACCAAACGTAGCTAGAGTTTAACGTTTCAAACCTCTCATGGGCACGTTAACAAAGCCGTTGCGTCTTTTTCGTCTGTGCCAGTTGTTGGAGTTCGAATCCCGGGTACTGAGTGTTTTTTTTCTTACATTTTGTCGCTTCGTCGTATATACATTTGAATTAATTAAGTTAATGTTTTAGGGACGAAGAGTGTTGATTTTAAGGTAAATGTACCCATATTTGCGTGCAGAGAGAAAGTGGAAAAACATTTAATAAAACACACTCGTATTATTCCAGACTAAGGTTCGAACCACGGTCTCCCAGTCATCTACAGTCCTATTCTAGCCTTAGATTAGACCATTCGATCACAAAGAATGTATTTTATTAATTGGTTTTCCAACTTTATTTCCACGCAAATGCCCCACCCCTTTGGTGTAAATTTCGGTAAATTCGGATGTATAGTAAGATGTGGTGCACAAATATTGCGATATCCATACAGGGCGGATTATAATTTTCTGCCAGTTTCATACGCGTGTATAGTAATAATAATAATAATAATACCAAAACGAGAAGCTTAATAAGGAACTTTCCTCTTCCTCAAAATCTCCGAAAACTTTACCGTATTCTAAGCACGGCCATCTGAAAGTAGGAGTCCTTAATTCCCGCAATCCATCACCAGGCCTAGGTCCATATATTCCCTCTCACCATCCTTAGCATGCTGATGCCCCTTCTTTCTACCCTTGTTCACAGAGATGCCAGGCGTCGCCGATAGTTTTAAACCCCTAACCACGAGTCCTTTAGTTTGGCGGGAGTTGTTGAGTATCACTGCTGTATTTTGTCGTCTGGGTTGGAATACTCCGAGTTAACAGATCTATAAGATTAACCAATAGCTAGAGCCTCGTAAAACTGGTTTTATTTTTGGTTAAATTTAATTTTTTTAAATCTCACTTTTCGTGTTATTTTGTGTTTATTCAAAATTTCATGCTATCTGAGGTGTTTAAGTATTATTTACATATTGAGACAATGTACACAAAATTAAAATTTACTATTGAAATCTTATATATTTGCTTTAAAATTATTTGTCAAGTTTGTCTGCATATTTCACAATTTTGTAGCCTAAAGTTATCTTACCCTACAACAAAATACTAATCAAATTACAGCATTTTAAAAATTTCTATTTAATTTCGTGTTTATTTAAAGATTTTTTTTTGGTAAAAGCAGTGTTATTTCGCTTTATAGGAGGGTTTCGTGTAGCAAGACAATTTCGTTTTATTTCACTTTAAAAAAACATTGTAAATCATATCTAAACACTATCAAAGGAAAAAGTACTTGATTTCATATTTGTATGGAACATTTTTATTTAACGCGTCTCACCATTTTTACGGGGCTATCCCAATAGCGTAGGGGCCTACTAAAAATATAACTTAAGTGTTTATTGTATCCGAAACAGAATATTACTTTTAGAAAACGGCCCTTTTAGCCTTTGTTTCCATATAATCTAGATGATAAATAATTTTTAGATTTGTAGAAATAAATGAATGTGGACACAATATAATTACCAGAATTTGGATACCTTATTAAAGAGAAATATATTTATCAACAGTTAAGTTTAACTTTTAAATTAAATTACTATGATACGTATGGAACCCCTATATCTAAATTAAGACAATGGATCGCCTTCAGAACACTTATAATCATTTTAAGCGTAATTACATCAAATACAAGGTGCCACGGATTAGTTATAGAGTATTAGGATAGTAGAGTAGACCAGGACAGTAAAGTATAACTCATCAATAAAATAGGATTGTCCAGTAAAGCAGAACTGGACAGTAAAAGTATAGTTGGGTAAATAAATAGAACTAGACCAGTAAAGTAGAATTGGACAGTAGTAGTATAGTTTGGACAGTAACATAGAATTGGAAATGGCAAAAATGGTTCTATAGAGTTTGATCAAAATTGTTTTACATGACAAAGAAAATGATCTTGTGTTTTTCTAAAACAAATAATTTGAGGTTAGTCTAGTGATGGCTGATATTTCAAAAAATTTAATTTCTAAAAAATATTGCTATAGCTATTATGATAAAAAATATATTAAAAAGTTTAATATGTTTATCAACATTTATTTTCTGAGGAAAATATTATATAGAGGTTTTTCACTGATAACTAATTTTATAATTTTTGTTTTTTATTACAATAAGGTGTGAGAAAGTATGTAGGCTTGTTTCTTTTCATCTATTTTTATTATATTCCAGATCTGTATAACCTAAACAGGTGGTAAGACGTGGTGCTAAAGATACATTATTTATTCCAAATCCATTAAAAACAAGTTTACTTCTTATGTTTAGCACTATAAATAAATTTATACTAAAATAAGATGAGTCCAACTCAATACCTTAAGGTTTTTTGGAATATAAAAAAATGCTCAGTTATCAAAATATTTTAAAAAACCTCGTACATTCTGTTCAGATATTTGCTGGCCACAGAAAGATAAGAGAAACTTAAGACCAGGAGAAATGCCCGTGGGTGCTCTAACTTTTGTAGATAAACATACATTCTTTCAAAATCTTAAGACCCACACATACATAGAGTTGTTACAATATTCCTTTAACTTTCTCGTTATCTTACAGTGAGAAAGTATGTGATAGTCAAAAAACTAGCTCGAGATTGATGAATCTCGACATTTCATGACCCCCCCCCCCCCCCCCCCCCCCGAATCCGAAAAATTGGTTTTTGAATTTCCGTCTGTCTGTCTTTCTATCTGTACCTCCAACTAGAGCCTAAACTATTTATCGATCAGGCTAAAACTTGGTGTCTAGGGTTTTCATAGGGTTGCCCCAAGGGTATTTTGGAATTGGATATCTAGCCCTAGAATTAAGGGAAAAAGAGAAAACGTCGATTTTATCAAAATCGGCTCTAAACGATTTTGATTAAAATTCTCATCTAAGCGTTGATTAAGATTATAAATAAAATGGCTATTTCCATTTTCCTATAAAAATGAATTTTAGGCTACTTTACAGAAGAGGGAATTTCTGTATTTCCACAAATATTTGAGATACTAAATAATTTATCATTGAAAAATTGTAGTACTATTAAAATAAAAAACTTTTATTTGAAATATTTTTATAAAACCAATATTTTCTGAGATATTGGCAAATATATTAATACATTTTTGTGAGCTTTAGTTGTAAAGAGATAATACTTAAGTTTTAACGCAATAATTCTGTAATGCCATAGAGTATTTAAAATCCGGGACTCAAAAAATGTTTTACGTAGGAATAGTGCAATTTATGCTTGGGTTTCTAGTGTATATTATTTCGTTTCACATATATTACAAGTTTTGAGTAAATATCTCATTTTTAACAATAGAGGGATAAAGTCCTTGCAGAGTTCCGTACCATTTTATTTTTTTCGTAGATAAAATAATAAAATTAGAAATAGTGGGATGAGAGAGGGTTGGAGTTAAAATTAAACTACACCTGTTTCATGACCGCCACCAACACATAGTTTTAAGGGCATTCAGTATACACTCATTGCCCTTGGACCGTATAAATTGCTCAACGTAATACCAAATTTAATCTATGTATTCTAAATGTGAAGCTATCCTTTTCAACAATTTACTCTCCTAGGAATTAAATTGTGAGAGTAGCGCCTTAGACCATACGACCACTGATGCGAATATAACATAAGTGATATGCATACAATAAATAGGGAGCAAGGAAATTAGTTAACTGTGAGGCACTGATAATTATTTATCACTGATATATTTAAGTGTTGTGGTCAATTTGTTAGACTATATTTCATTTACCTATTTATTCAAACATTTTTATGTGCTAGTTATGACTTTGTAAATAGTCCAGTGACTAGATTTTGTTTGTTCGCTAATTACCTTTGGTAGACTTACACCTTTGATCATTTGAGAATGCACCTTAATATCCTATGAGACTAAGCGGTTGATAGCAAGTAGCTCTAACTTCTGGGAAAGCTGGTTAGGCTACCTCAACAGGTCCCCGCTGGTCAACTCAGACTGAAAGCTCTTTATGAGAGATTTCTGAGTCTAGGGGCCGTATGCAAGAGCTTGACCAAGTCTGCTAAGTGGACATTGGCGTGGGTTTGCTTGCTTCATCAAAGGTTATAAGGTACTCGGGACCACACTATCATTCCACTAATCATTCACTAACGTTCTTGCATACCATCCTAGGTGCCTGACCTTCTCCAAGGGGTTAACGCCCCTACACGATAATCCAGCACTCACGGAAGGAGAAGCTACCTCCTCTTGCCGAAGGAAGCTGGGCAAGGTGGGGGAGGGGGGTTGGTATTATCAGTTGTCCGGTGATGACAGGGTTGATGGCAGGGACGAGGCCACCGGTTCCTAAATTGCTCGCTGCGCATGTAATGTGCGTGGCTACACCTAAGGACACAGCCGTGTGATTAAAGTCCTTGTAAGGGGTATCTGTTCCTCAGACAAGTTGATGCCAACCCGGTCACGGCAGGTATTTTCCATTTTGAAAAGTATATAACTTATATAAGGTGTCAGACTAGTGACGTGGAAGTGTTATTAATGCTAACTGTAATATGCGAAAAACCATATTATTGTTAACGGCCATCCTACAACATGCACACTAATATCTCAGGTTTTTACCCTTGTCTGTATAAAAGGATCTTTTGTCTGCTATATTTTTTTTTAGTGAGGTGGTTGAAGGATTTGTTTATTTTCTGCCTGCTGGGACCACCCTAACTCATCTAGAGTAATTTATTTCTCTCTTACTTTCACGAAATATAAAGTATAGGCTTCGGGCTGACACGAAAAGCGAGCCCCCTTCCTTCACCCCTATTCCCGGTGGTGCTACAATATTTTTTATAAGAGGAAAGGGGGCATGGCACGCAAGCTAATGGATCCATCGAGCTTAAATAGTTGGGTGGGGGAGCGTCGCCGTATGCTGGGCGTATAGAAAGGTGAAGCCACCACCGGCAGCCTGGAGACCACGTGACATTGGTCAGACTAGCTGGCGCGCGGTAGCGGTGCATAGAATAACGCATACATGTTTAACTCATTTGGATCTCAATTATTGTTATTTTTGCTGTGAATATTCTCCGGATAATTTTAAAATTAGTTTTATAACCGAAAAGCCTCTATTTTCGTAGGCCAACACTTAATATAAAATAATAATAATAATAATAATAATAATAATAATAATAATAATAAAATTTATTGACATGTTGCAATATTAATGAGACGTCTTTGTTGGATCAAGCCTTACCAAAGATTTTAAAATATAGTGTGAGCAGTTAAGAGCCCAGTGTATCCAATATCGTCCTAAAAATCAATTAACGGATCTATTAAAAATAGTCTTACGGTGATTTTTGTAATATGATTGAAAATATGTTCAAGGGAAGATAGGAAAACTATTTGTCAGAGAACAGTAAAGGATTGTATGAAACTATATAGCGTGAGCCACATTTAAGTATTTATATTTTTTATATTTAACTTTATGTTAAATAACTACACATAACACATTGAATATAATAACTGTTATTTATATCTACATACTTATAAGTACTCAGATCCGGTTCATATTTTAATTAATTTATGTTATTCTTAGCTTGTCATAGAACTATAAAAATATAGTTTTAAACATCGTCATAGCCTATATGATATTTTACCAGCTAAAAGTAGATACTAGTATTTGCTTGGTAAATACCTTTACCACACTTTAGAGTAAATATTAAACTTTACTGACCTTTTAAATAATTAACTTAGTAGGCTATTCAAACTTTTTTTTTCAGTTACACATTTTCCTTAGTAGTGTATCGTTACTTTAAAGTACTGAAATCGTACAGACTAAATTGAGTGAACCCTATGAGAATTAAGTGGCTCTTAATTAAGATCATGTTCCCTTATGTCATTCCAAATATTTGCAAGGGCTTTTGTAATAAGACTCGCTTTGATCGTTAGGGGCTCCGCCTCCAAAATCCCAGTGAATTTTCTTTGGAAGTGGATATAAACTAATATAATTCCAGAGCCATTTTTTAATAGGTCTTACCGTTTAGCGTCAAGATACCTCCAAAGAAAGGTCCACACCGACTTTAAAGTTGCTCCACCATTTTGAATATTTTTTTGGGGTTAAAAATTAACATTTTTAAATTTTTGGAATTTTCCTGTCGGTTACAGACTAGAAGCTATAAGTTTGCCAAATATCAAGCTTCTATCTCATATGGAAGTGGGTAAATATTAATGTCAGTGAGTCGGCCATGTGGCTTTTTAGTATATAATAATACATACATAGCCGCGTGGTAAAACACGCAACTCTTGCAGTAGGCTAGTCTGTTGATGACGGGGAGATCGATGTTCGACTCTCGATCGGGTGTACTAAGGGTGGATTTTCCAAAATAGTTCTCCACTCTCTCTCAACACAAATGCGGGCACGCTTTCTTTTTAATATAGCCTTCATAATCTATAAAACCACTAGAGTAATCAGTTCATAAGCGTATAGCTCGAAAGGGTAGTAAGATGCGGTGCTAACAAATAAAAATAATAAGATACATCACTGGGTCTTTCCCTACTCATCCCATAGCTTTCGTTACTCGGGAAGTTGTCCCTGTAGTTTTACAAATATGCATGACGTCGTCCGATGCTATTTTCAAGCAAGCCATATTTTTTACGGTTCAATAGCATGGGGTTTGATGACACAATAGATTTACTTTCAACTAAGTCCAATCATTTGTCACGATTAATGGTATTTAATTTATTTATTTTAGCGCCGCATCTTACTACCCGTTCGGCCTATAAGTTTAAATACTAATTACACTAATTAATTAAGAATTGGGAAGGTTGAATTTAGAGGAAATGAACCCGCATTTGTGTGAAAGGAGAGTGAAAACCTTTTAGTAATAACCTCCCCTAGTTCAGCCGAGCGATATTTGAACTTCAATCTACCCGTTCTCAGCAGTCTAGCTGAACTCGAATTTAGCGCGTTACCTAACCACGCCACCGAGGCGGGTAACGGTTTTTAATACATTTTGTTATAAAACCAGCTTTATATTCCATAATGTTATAATAATTATTGTAAGAAGAAAGTTTCAACATATCACAACTGAAAGGACCATCTGGATGAACAATGGTGTATTGGATCACGGTTGAAAAAAACTCAGGTTATTAAAAAAAAGTTAGGTTATATTGTTTTTTTTTTTGTTTAATTAAAGAGAGTCTGTATGCTATCTGATTTAACCAATCATTAAAATATATCAAAATTTATTCGGGATCTAGTGAGACCCATTTTATTTTAATATAATAAAGTAAGGAGTAATAAGAAATATAACAAAGGAAAACAATAATGCAACAATGTAATTCTTGGCAACAATATTGTCTAAGCTATCAGGTTGGAGAAATAAATGTTAGTATAGAAGGAATAGAAAGAGGAGGACAGGGGAGGGTAGACCATGCACCAAACTTCTGGCAAGCCAGCTTCAGAATTGAATTGTTGCTTTCTTTACTTGAATGCATTAGTGTGTTAAGGCAGTGAAACTTATATAATCTACCTGTTATATTTTTATTTAAAGTAATTAATCTTATTTTAAATGTAACATTAGCGTGGACTGCTAATATGACATTGTTACTACCCACCCCTAAACAAGTTAATATTCATAGACATCTTTCAATAAAAATATCAATAAGACCATTCAACCTTTTTAAAATACTAGCCCAAATAATAACCTACTCATATACATCCAGCATTATTAAACATCGCAATCTTACTATGTAAAATATAGGTCTCTACTCACGTGTTTATCTGCCTGGAATAGATCAACGTGCAAGTCCAGCCTGTTCGCCACGAATGCTAGAATGGAGAGAAGTCCAAAACACGCTACAAATTGTGTAGCACCCTAATGTTCCAACGGAAAGTAAGCCAGCAATGCTCTGATTGGCCCGTACTGTACTATTAGAAGACCACTCATATGCATGGACACCTAGATTGCGTACGTGATCAAACAAACATTGCTATACTCGTCTTGTGTCTTGAAGTTGGTGTTTTGGGAAATAGTCGAATGCAGCGGCTGATGGTCAAGACAACAAGAACCCAGTCTACTTTATGAAAACAACGTAGCCTTTCAACCCGATGCTAGCGAGTGACGTAATAACAAAAGAGAACTCCCTACCTTCCCACCCTGCAACTAAACCTATATAACGGGGAACCACTGACAATATAGAAGACAATTACATTCGCCACTTCCACGAGAAGTCCTCTTCAGGACTAGGACATTACGAGTATCTAGCCAGGATGGCTTATAATAATATCCTTGTTTAAAATCTATAAAATATTACTGCGATGGGTTTGATTTTTTTTAAATACTTTGATTTAGCCTGTTATGGAAATCTGTCAGTGTAGGCATCGGTAATGTTTTGCTAAACACTTTAATCTTAAAAAGTAAATTCTCTTATGAAGCATTTAATGTTTCCCTTTGCCGCATGAACGCTAGCATATTTGTATTTTCTTGGTTTAAATAGGTAGCCACATTAATTGGTTATTTTTTATGTCTTATAATATTTAGGTTAAATATTGAATTTTCGCTTTTGTGGTTATCAGTCAATTTACATTTTTTAAATTTATAATGTTTCTTTTTTTGTTATTTTGCAGACTTCTTTGCTTTAAAGTTAATTTTAAAGTAACTTATTTTTGTTGATTAATATTGTTTTTGACTTTAATATTCGCAGATTCATTTAGGCATAATTACAAGTTCTCTAACGTAACTTTGTTTTTCTATTTTAATATTAAATATTTAAATGGGGGAATCTTATTTAATTATTTAAAAGTGAAGAGGGTAATAGTCCGCGAGGGCTTGAGTTTAGTCGGGAAGTCAAATCTTTGTGCTTTATGTAAATATCTGGTGCGATATTTAAAAATTAAATTTATTCTGTAAATTTAAACTTATTTATTCTATGTTTACTGGTGTGAATCTGATGCATTGTGAACCATTTAAAACAAACTCATTAAGCTCTTTGTGATCATGTATACTTTTTAGTAGTTAAAACTTTAAGTAAATATCTTGTGCGATATTTAAATTTAAATTTATTCCCTAAAATTTAAAACTGTTTTGTCTGTATTCACAGATGTGAATCTGACGCGTTGTAAACCATTTAAAAGAGGATAATTAAGCTCTTTGCCATTTTTGTAATATTTAGTAATTTAAACTTTTTATCCTCATTTGGTTTGATCTTAATTCACTGTGGCGAATTTGAAGCTTGTATATCATTTAGAAAAGTTTCTTTAAATAATAAAACTATTTTGTTTATTTCATTGGTCTCTTATAGACACTTTTTTTTTTAATCATGAACCACTGCGCATATAATAAATTGCTAAGATTTATTTGTTTTTAAACATACTTCTCTAAGTTTTTTACAAAACTATTGGAATGGATACCATTTCTAGTGGATACAATTCCAGTTTTTGTGGACATAATTCAGTGGATACAATTCCAATTTTTCACAAAAGCAGTCTTTTACAAAACTATTGGAATGGATACCATTCCAAGTGGATACAATTCAGTCCCCTCGTTGATTTAACATTTATCCTCTAAAGGCTATAAACAAGCTCTAGTGAATTAGACATGAGGAAGGTTAAATTTAGAATAAGGATACCTGAATTTTCGATAGCTGCGAGTTAACCGAATAGCAATTTTTCGAAAATCAGTTTCGAATTCAATGATACCAAAATCACTTTTTGGAAATTCAATATTCAATTTTATTTTTCGAAAATAAATTTTTCAACATAACAATTTTCGAACTATTAGTTTTTCTAAAACATCTTTTTCGAAAATCAATTAAGTGAAATTAAATTGATCGAAATGCAGTTTTTTGAAAATAAATTTTTTGATCTAAAAATTTTTCGATCAAGAAGTTTTATAAAAACTTCTTTTTAGAAAATAAATGTACCTCAAATCTATTTTTTTTAAATAAATATTTCAAAAAGAAGGGTTTCGAAAATTATTTTTCCGAATGACTAGTTTGAAGTGAAATATAATTCTACCTTTCTATCTAAGGCTTATTAATTTTAAATAATTTAAATTTATATTATGAAATAATTTACTAAGAGTTGTGCTTGATCTTAACGCAAGCTAAAGAGCGATGCTCATTAAAACATTATTATTTTACTTTAAACCAATTATACTTTTCCTAGAAAATTACTGTAGGGTACTGTGTGTAATCCCCCTTCTAGGGGGGCGAGAGTAGGGGTAGATGATTCCTTTTCCTGTAACCGCGCTAAGAGGAAGCTTGACACATTCCATTAGGCTTATTCTCGTTCCATCTTCTTTAATACAAAGTGTGTTAAAATTTATTCTCAGTCTAAAAGTATTTTTATGGCGTTAAGGCTGTGATGAATGAAAAAGTAAGACGTAAACTCCTATTTTACGGTCATTTATTTTACAAAGAAAACCAAGTTGAAGAATGGGTTTATTGGAAGTGTGAAAAATTTCAAAGTGTAAAGTGTGGAGCATGTAACTTGAGTCATAACAGAATCCGATAGTATTATTTTAAGTAAGATAAATTAGCATATTTATCTAGGGGATACTGCTCATGTGGATGCAGAGAATCTAATGGCAAATATCCACGACACGGCAAAAAAACACCCGCCATACACCAACTTGTATCTTGGCTTCAGTCTCGAGTGGAGCTAGTCAAAGTGTCGTTGCAAAACTAACCCAGTGTGCCAAATATGAAACAAACAATAAGAAATATTCGAATGAAAGCAACTGCTGGACCATCTGTTCCTAGTTTCCGCCGTGAAATTGTGTTTCTTGATGAATACAAGCTAACTGTAAATGGAGAAAGTTTTTAATGTATGACTCAGGACCTCAAGATGACCGTATACTTATTATATTTTCTATCCGAAGAAACTTACAGCTTCTTGGACGTTCCAAGCATTGGTATGCTGACGGCACCTTCAAGACTGTTCCACTCCTATTTGAGCAGTTATATACTATTCACGGATCTGAAGCAAACAACTCCGTCCCACTTGTGTATGTACTTTTAGTGGACAAGAGACAAGGAACTTACTCTCGTCTTCTAAGAAAAATGAAGGAGCTATAGCCAGCTTTTAATCCTCGGACCTTTATGACTGACTTTGACATGTCAATGATAAATGCATTGTAGGATGAATATCCTCTTAAAAATAATCTTGGTTGTCTTTTCCATTTTTTACCAGTGTATTTTAAAAAAATTCAAACAAATGGTTTGAAACAACGCTATGAGAATGATGCCGATCTTTCACTAAAGCTTCACATGCTACCCGCTCTTACTTTTATTCCTACTGAGGAAGTCGTGGACAATTTTGATTCCTTATGCAATAGCAATATATTGCCCTAAGAAGTACAAGTGGATTTATATATTATTTTGAAGATGTGTGTGTTGGTCATCCAGAGTATCGTTTGGGCCACCACACACCAAATTTGGAACAATTATGATAGTGTTCTTCAGGGGATACCCAAGACAAACAACAATATTGGAGGATGGCACAGAGTGTTCCAACAACATATCTCTTCAAGACATCCCAGTGTTTGGGAATTCGTCTCAGCAATCAAGATGGAAGTGTCTCTCAATGAAGTGCGAATTTAGCAGCACACCAGTGGGCAGGAACCTCCTCGTCAACGTAAGAAATACCGAAATAGTATGGAAAGGTTGAGGCGATTTATTGATGGCTGGGCCCAACATGGGAACGTTTGTGACTATTTGCGAGCTGTTTCACACAACATTAGGTAATTACTAATACTAGTTTATGTGCAAATATTAGTTTTTAATAAAATTTAATACCTGGACAATGTTTTTTAATTTGTTTGCATCCATAAAAATATTAAAATTCAAATAAATAGCTTGTATAAATAACAAGAGATTTATTTCAATTTGCTAATTTGTGTTGTGTTGAAGTATAAAAAATTATTTTGATTATTTTGTTTAGTATTTTAAAAAGGGTTTGTGCATTCATAGATTTAAAAAAAATATTTACGAAAAATAAATTTTGAGAAAACTTGTTTTACGATAGTTATTTTGGAAGGGTTAGTAATATTATAACTATTAAAATAAATAACCAATCAATATAAAATTATAGAACACATTTAAATGAATTCATTATTGTTTTAATGTTTAAAAAAAAGTTTAACTTTTATATTTATATATTTTTGAAAAACTTGTTTTACGATAGCATTTTTTCAATAGATAATATTTTCGAAAAACTAGTCCTTGATAAATTAGATTCCGGAAAATTCGGAGTTCGCTAAATTGATTTTCTGAAAAAAAAATCAATTTGCAGTTCACAAAATCGATTCTTCAAAAAATTGTTTTCGATTATTTGACTGCTGAACACTTTATTTTTGGTAAGTTCATTTAGGTAAATTGATTTTCGGGCAATTGATTTTTGTAAAATGTGATTTCGTCAAACATATCATTCGGAAAATTGATGGTTCGAAAAATTGACTTTCAACAAAATTACTTTAGGTGGTTTTTTATTAGGTGAATTGATTTCGATAAATTGATTCTTGAATTTGTTTTAAAAATATTTAACCTAGACCCGAATTTTCTTGGAGGGAGGGTGGTCAACAATTTAGGTAAAATCACCCTCAGTAGACCTGGCCGGGCTCAAATCACGTTTTCCCTGTCATCGGAAGTCTAGTATACTATGAGGTGACGCATTAGACTAGCGGTTCCTAGCGTGGGGTAGGCTACACGTACCACCAGGGGTACGTGCCAGGTCATTTGGGGGTACGTAACATTATTCGAATAATGTCGAAAAGAGCCACATATGCCAGCAGTGTAATACATTATATCATTCAAATGTTATTAAATTAACTTAACAATATGGTGAGGGGCAGTACGGTTTATTCTTCTATAGTTGGTCTTGAGAAAATTATTTAAATTTAAAATGTAAAATAGTTATAATTATTATTAATACAGTAATAAATAAATTAAGTGCATCAATTTTTATTGTAACTTTTTCTTTTTGAATGTAAAAATGTATGCACTGTGTAATCAGTTTACTATCACATTGTTTTTAATCCCATTCCTAGCCAATTTATTTTCAGTTGCAACCAATAAATCAGAAATAACTATTAATATAATATCTAAACATTTTGCTAAAATTAAGGGTACAATTTATGGAAATGGGCTGCCAAGGGGTACGCAAGTGAAAAAAGGTTAGGAACCACTGCAGTAAACCATTCAACCACCGAAGTAGGTCTAAATGTAGTTAATCTATCAATGCTCTGACATAGATACGTGAAAATTAGTATGAAATCATAGTATAAAATACTAAATACAATTAAGCAAAACTAAGTGGTTGAGAGGTTATAATGATGATAAAGCTTATGTGTTATACCCGAAGATACATGGTTGCATTCTGTTTCATTATACTGATACTTACTCTCTACCTCGTAGATTGAGAAAGTAGAAAGTGTTTCCCTTGACCAGACTCCAGAACAGTTATAAATAGAAGTTTCGGAGATCGCTCGCTCTCTCATCGATCAGGATAGCGTTGAGCATGTGGAGGAAACGGTTGGTAGCAGGGAGTTTAACTGAAATATTTGTCGGCTCTGGTTACTTGTTCCGACTCTCAAAACACAATTTTAAAGGCTTCGGTTTGGATTCTGGTTTTAGAAAAATATTAAAGTTCCTGTTATTTTCGGTTCATAATTAGGTTCTAGTTCTTAAAATTTATATTTACTAGTTTTAGTATCAATAAGATATTTGTAAACATAATTTATTATAAAACGAGATATTTATTAAAAATACTACAAAAAATGAAGTAGTTACTAAATGGCCCTTTTGACACCACAAAACGAAAAAAAAAAAAAATTACTTAATAGCTCTTTTGACGCCACTAAATGAACAAAATGACGTAATAAATGGCTATTTTGACGTCACTAAACGAACAAATGAAGTACTTAATAGTCGTGTTGATTTTGCTCGCAATATGTTTGACTGGCTATAACACGTTGTGCCTTCACTTAACATAGAAGTTCTCCCCTGGACAACTCCTAAGTCAAGTGAACGTCAAGTTAGTTGCATCGTGATGGCCTACATTTAAAAACACGAGGAAAAGTCATACGTTACGTAACGTTACATCAGAGTGAAGTGAACATTAAGTTGATTGTGATCTCGGCATTACCCCTCCAAGCAAACTGTCCATCCCACAACAACTTAGGTGACCTGGTGGTCTAGGGGTAAGGTGTCAGACTTCTGTGCTGGCGGCCGGGGTTCAATCCTCGGTCCCGGCACAGATTTATCTGATTTCCAAACCCTTCCTTCACCTCTGACAAGACATCTTGTGAATGTGGGGAATGCCAGGCCTCCACCGTGGTTCGGATTCCACGTTAAACTGTAGGTCCTCCATTTCATCTCACAATCACCCTACCATTACACATTAGCGTAAGTGCGTATAACCCGAAAGGGTAGTAAGACGCGGTGCTAATAATAATAATAATAACACAACAACTTAAATGGTTTAACTTTTAGGAATAAAACTTTTATATACATTTCTTCGTATTTAGCTTAGACTGCTTGTACAAGTGTTGTTTACATATCATGGTGGTCTGCAAGGATTCTTACGAGGTAAAGTGTTGAATGTATGCTACTAGTTTTACTGTCTACCACTAAATCGTCAATAAAACTACATTCATGTTCCGACGTAATTTCTTCTTCTAATGACCTCGCATGCATTTTTTTTTATCACCACGTCTTACTACCTGTTCAGGTTATACGCACATATTAAAATTACTCTAAAGCCCGGTACACACATTAAGGCCGATACACACATACTACTAAGCTAAGCTATGCTATGCTGCGCTGTCCTGTGCTAAGACTTTTTCAGTTTGGTTTCACACTCATTGCTAAGCTAAGCTATGCTCTCCTTTCATTCCAGAATTCAGTGTTATTTCTTTCTGGTCTGCTCCAGTGAAGTTTAGTTATGATGGCGTTATAAAAAATGTCTTGTATAAGTTCAGATGATAGTAGTTAGGAAGAAAAGATGCTGCTGTTAGCAGTTGTTTTGAAATAAGAAGAAAATTTAGGAGGTTGAAGTTTGACTTGTCCAATTAACGTTACAACTTTAATATATAAAACATTTCTTAAATATAAAAGGCAAATAGAATATTACTTAAATACACGTGGAACAGAGTGAAAACAAAACAAACATTTCTCTAGCTATTTTCACCAAATAAGCATTGCGGAGGTTCAACACGAAGCCCAAGTTGCGTTATGCGCATGCGCAACGTAAGATGGCTTAAGATGGGAGATGGGAAAAATTGTCTGGCCAGCAATTGGAAAAAAAAACATAGCGTGGCGTAGCAAGGCATAGCTTAGCTTTCTGTGTGAACAAATAAATTTAAATATATGGTCCGCTATTTTTCTAAATGGTTAGCAGAGCAAATATTAGCTTAGCATTTTGTGAATCACCCTTAACGCTAAGCTAAGCTAAGATTTACTCTGCTAACTCTTTATTAAAATAGCGGACCATATATTTAAATTTGTTGGTTCACACAGAAAGCTAAGATATGACTTGCTACGCCGCGCTATGTTTTTTCCGATTGCTGGCCAGACAATTTTTCCATCTCCCATCTTGAGCCATCTTACGTTGCGCATGCGCATAACGCAACTTGGGCTCCGTGTTGAACCTCCGCAATGCTTATTTGGTGAAAATAACTAGAGAAATGTTTGTTTTGTTTTCACTCTGTTCCACGTGTATTTAAGTAATATTCTATTTTGATTTTATATTTAAGAAATGTTTTTACATTAAAATGGAAGCGTTAATTGAACAAGTCAAACCTCAACCTCCTAAATTTTCTTCATCTTTCAAAACAGCTGCTAACAGCAGCATTTTTCTTCCTCAGTACTATCACCTGAACCCGAACAAGACATTTTGTATAACGCCATCATAACTAAACTTCACTGGAGCAGACCAGAAAGAAATAACACTGAATTCTGGAATGAAAGGAGGGACCATTGCTTAGCTCAGCTTAGCTTAGTATTCTGTGTGTGTCGGCCTTAATGGGGAAGGGATGAAGAAGGAAGCATTTTAGAGGTAGTATACCCGAATTTGCGTGGAAGGAGAGTGGGATTAAGGATGTGAAAAGTATCGATACTTTACTAATATCGATATTTTCCTTTCGATACTAGTAGTTTTTTACTCGATACCGTTTTACCGATATTTTTACTGATATTAGTACTCTCACTACGATATCGGATCAGTATCGAATATAACAATTTTATTTGTTACTTTACCTCATGCTAGGATTAAAAGTTTACTATGGTCGAAGAAGGGTACATAATAGATTGAAAAAATATATTACTAATCATATTTGAGTATTAAATAACTTTCCATCAGCTAAATTTTCATAGACATTTTGAGAGCTTAAATGTTAAAACCTTTTATAATATCCACTACACAATACTATATATCATACCATCCAAGTTCCAATACATAACATAGACGCGATAGACCTAAATATAGTATAATATAGTTAAATCATTATAATTTTCAGTGTTTAACTAAATATTAAAATACAATTTTTATTATTATTATGCTAAAGTTGAAATTATTACTTGATAAAGAAAATTTCCAGATTAAATTTTTTATACCGATACTTAATGCTACCGATACTTTTCTCTCGAACTAGTACGGCATCGATATTTTTTCCCCCCGATACTTTAAATGAACACAGTATTAATACTTTTTTTTTTTTTTCGATACCACATCCCTAAGTGGGAAACCATTTAGTAAAAACCATCCTCACTTGAACCGACAGGGATTCGAACTCCAATATTCCCGTCATCAGCAGGCCAGTCTAACACGTGAGTGATGCCTTAAGGCATTCGGCCACCGAAGCGGGTATTGGTGTATTTTTGTATGTATATTTACGCAAATCTGTCCAGAATACTTTTAGCACCTTCTGGAAAGCTAAAACGTCGTCATCGAGACGAGTGTAAAATAACGTTTTGCCCTTTTCATCCCTCCACGAATTTGGCAGGCGCCGAGATTCTCGCTACCTTCATTTGACCTTGAATGAATGTCAGGAATGTGTTTTCAGTGGTGACAGCTATCGATTCTTCTTGACCTCTTATTTAAACATTAATGTTGGAGGTTGACTATCCAGGGTGTAGGGTGTTTGTGGTGGTGATAATTAATATATTTGTAATATTATTTTGGGTCGATGACGTTTAATGGGTGTTTGTCTCGATCTAAGTGCTAAAGAACCATTTCCTTTTCATATTTTTTTTTATTAATCGTTAATTCTTGGTTTTTTTTACAAGTGTTACAGTACTAGAAATGGGCGATATTTCACTTACTGTGATTTTTTTCACCGCTACTCATTGATCAACGTCACTCCCATTGACTGGATCTAAAAAGTATCAGTGATTGAGATATTGGTGATTGGTGTTTTACGATACTCTCACCAGACGGCGACAGCTGAGCATTCCAGTATGAAAGCTACGACCGTGACTGACAAAATATCGGTTGGCGTCTGGTGATATGGTGACCCACATGTGCGGGCAGTAGCAGTCATGTCCTTAATTCTCATGTTTCGATAAAAAATTTTTTTTTAAAAAGAGCCTCCATTTAATTACTTTGTGGCGGTGGACTCTATCTCATTAACCTTTTCAACACAATAACATGTTGGGTGTTTCTCAAATTTACTTTTCTAACCCAAACATAATAATTAGATACTTACTATACACCAGGTGTAGTTGAGATTAATAAAGATAATAATTTAAATTTTATAAAACAATATTGTATAGACCCTTTGTTTCTATCTACTAATAGTAATGAGTAGTGACTGGGGCAAAATATCAATACAGCAACAAACTGCGACCGTGAAAAATTATCATTCTACACAACACCGTGACTACCAGGTACCGTAAATAATCACTGGTATAAATCACCGATTTTTACAATCACGGTCATGGTAATCACCGATATCGAAATATCACGGCTTAGCCCATCCCTATACAGTACTAATAAGGTCCGAGGTGACCTGGTGGTCTAGGGGTACGGTGTCAGACTTCTATGCTGGCGGCCGGGGTTCGATCCTCGGTCCCGGCACAGATTTATCTGATTTCCAAACCCTTCCTACACCTCTGACAAGACATCTTGTGAATGTGTGGAATGCCAGGTCGCCACCGTGGTTCGGATTCCACGTTAAACTGTAGGTCCTTCATTTCATCTCACAATCACCCTACCATTACACATTAGCGTAAGTGCGTATAACCCGAACGGGTAGTAAGACGCGGTGCTAATAATAATAATAATAATAATAAGGTCCGACACCATTGCTCAATCGGTAGCATGTCTGCTTACCGAGCTAGTACTTTTTGTTGTGATTAGGTCCAGCCCTCTTTTATGAAAACATGTTTAGTCCAATAAACCAAGTTAATGCTGCCAATTCCCAGTCCATTGATACGGGCCTTGGTCATAGTCGAGTGCGTTGAGGCACTTAGCTCCAAACACTATCCGATCTGATAATCTGTTTGAGCTCTGAATGGAACGGAGCTCAGTGGTCTCAATATAATCGCCCTAGAAAGAATCTTATATGACAGTTCAGTTATTAAATATAATTTTGTGTATTCATACGCCCAAAATGTGTTATGAATAATTTTGAGAGTGTAATCTTTGACATTCATAGTTTTTAGTCGATGTTTTCAATTATTTTTAAATCTTCTAGAAGGTTATTCCTATGGCGATCCAGCTATGATAGCTTTTATGATACCCATCGAACATTAATAATACAAACAATGAAAATAACTAGTAATAATATTTTAATAAATTTTTAAAGGTATTTTCTAGTTTGGCTATGGGTGGTTTAATCCTCTATTTATTGAAGATATAGAAGAATACCTCCTGTTTTTCCTGATCTCCTAATCAGCATGTACAGCCACGTCCGTGTTCTGAAGGTTGAGGCCACAGACCGGATCCTGGCAATCAATGAATGATCACTACACTAAAATTCAGGAAACTTCTCTCCAGACATTTTCATTACAAACACCTTCCATAACAGAGTTCGACCCCAGTTATAAACGAAAGGGGAAATAGGAGAGAGAAGATCAATAGAAACATATTGTGTAGAGGGGGAAATCACGTTTTGATGGTTCGCAGTCGGATGGAAAGTGACTGGTGAGTTTCTCTTTATATATAGCAAGCGCAAAGCTCTCTAATTCTACTCTAAGGGGATACGAATGGGCATTTAGGTGTAAATAAATGCACTAGAATTTTTCTAGGGAAATACTTTGTATGTCGGTAACTATTTAAAAAGAAGGGATAAAACCAAATTACATCTGGCAGAGCTTATAACCAAGTCGCATATAGTGACCTTTAGGATCAAAGAACTTAGTGGACACAACTAAAATAAATATATTTTATTTTAATCAGTAATTTTCTGACGTTTAGCACAGGTGGGACATGCATGGTTGGGTGAGATGATTGGAGACGTTTATTCTGGAGAAAGAGTGGCGGGTGAGCGTTGTTCAAGCATAACATAAATGGCTTAAGCGGCTAGATATTCAATCTTGTTTTCAGGTGAATACTAGTGCGGTTCTTTTTAACTCCTCTTTATCTTTCCATCACGTTTCATGAGATGAATTAAGACACTGATAGTGCTGACACTAAAACCTATTAAAATAAATATTTCAGAAAGGCAGCACCGGTTAATAAGTGCCAATACCTGAATAGACACCAAGTTACCCCCAAACTGATATTCCATAAGCACCCCCTCAACTTGTCTTATAATATCGTGTAATATAGGTTTTAGGTCTGCCCAAAGCTTTGGAAGAAAATAAGAAATATTCTTAATATTTATTTGCTTGGACTAAATTAAGCTATGAAATATATTTTAAAAATGACTCCAAACTCTGAAATTGAACTCGGGGCCTTTCTTTGGCTTAGCATTCCTTGCGAATTCTCCACCACTTAGCTATCCAGGTTTCGTCCTATGCTCAGTGTAATTTATCACACATACCGGTAGTATAGATCATAATCTGCCATGGAAGTTTGAGATAATCGATTACGTACATTTCCCAAACACAGCCGATCGCGAGTCAGAGTTGGCATTTAGGCTTCCTCTTGTTTAAGTTTTAATTCCAACTAGGCGGCTGCATGGTCTAATGTGTCACTTTCATACAACCTTTCTAATCCCCATTCCATTAGAGTATTTAATGAATGCGTATAAACAGAACGGGTACTAAAACAGCACGGGAAAAAAATGATTCGTGTGAACGGCTATTATCCATTTCCAGTGTTAAATTAACTGGGCCTGTGTTCTAATGGTCAGTGAACATTGCTACGAGCCTAAGGGTTCCGGATTTTGATTCCCAGTTGGTAACTTCGTTATTTTTACCTAAAGGGGAAGTACCTCAACTGTAACCAGAGTCTGGCTTAAGTTAGGTTTAAGTGTTTCCACTGACTCCACACCCTCATACTCACTATCACCTTTATATAATCTCATCTGGACATGGAAAGGGCCTCCAAGGAAAGGATATACGATTGGTACATTCGGGCGTCCCCTGGGAAACGGTACATTAGTACGGGTTAATCTTTCCGCTACTAGGTTACGAATGATGTAGCCTAGACACGCAAGATTATATTATTATAGTGTTAAATTAAACTATATTAGTATTTTATTTGATTAATCTTTCTCCCTTCCCCTTTTAAAAATATACATTAAGCATTGCATTTAATATGGTTTTAAGATTCACATTTATTTTTAAGGTTAAATTCAACCCTAACATATTTGGTTGCAGAGAATGATGTTTATAATTTTTGTATGCAACATTAAGGTGGAGTGATAGTGAGCGTGAGTTTAGGGCAGTATTTTTGCAGTTTTTATAGCACAAACATTATTTGGCCAAAATAAATCAAAATTTCTTCTATAGAATCATGGAGTTTAGTTTTCTGCTCATGCTAATCTCAACAGTTGTTGAATATCTGTCATGAGCATGGCAGCATTTGATAACAAACTTTTCTCTTTATTTAAAAAGTTTGTCACCAAATGCCGCCATGCTCATAACAGATATTCAACAACTGTTGAGATTAGCATAAGCAGAAAACTAAACTCCATGATTATATAGAAGAAATATTTGATTTATTTTGGCCAAATAATGTTTGTGCTATAAAAACTGCAAAATTAATGTACTAAACTCGCGCTCACTAGCACCCCGCCTTTGTCCCACATATTACTTTATAAATGGCAAATGGCAAGGTCTCATGAATTTCCTCAGATGTTACTTTGTGAGAACTTTAAGCAAGTTAATAGTTTTTGTCCCTAAATATGATGTGACCTTGGTTATGATTAGTGGAACTCCATGTCCTAATTGAACAGAGTATACTGAGCAAAGGGCGTAGGCTTTGTGCAATTTATTACCTCTAAGCTCATCACATCGTGTTATTAACGTCAAAGGAATGAAACGTGTGGCAAATTATTTCACAAATTGGCATTAATCCGTATGCTTTTAGCTTGTGCGTGGCTTGGTGTGTTTCCAAGGTAAGCAGAATTAATCTTTTTAATTTATTTTATTTTAGGTATTTAACGTGAACTTTCCGAATCACCTGATTATATCAGAACACAAATTGAGATAGTAACTTAAATCTAGAACAAACACAACATTCAGCCCCCGGTCGTTAATTTATCACTGTGAAAGGTGAAACTACATTTAACCCATGGTACATTTTTAGCACAGTCCAGGAATCTAATCCGGGACCCTTAGCTCAGTAGACAGACACGCTACCGACTGAGCTAAGTGATTAGTCTTAGATGTATCTGGGGATTGTAATCTCCCTCACTAGAACACTAATGAGTCAGATATAAACTAAAATACATTCCCTTGTAGGGTGTGTAGATCAGAGCCTATTATATGGTTGTCAGAGAGAGACCGAAGGAGTGAGAACATAATAAATACTACAGGTATAGGTTTAACAAACTCTGCTTACCCTGACAACATTCCATGACACGCCACTGATTTTATCTGAGTTTTCTAATGTGCGTTGTTAATTTACTATACAGAAAGCATATGCGTGCACATTTTAACTGTACATTACCATCGAAGCTTGGGATATCAAAATTATCCTTAGTACGGATATAGCTGCATCAGATATATTCGTAAATTTCGAAAAATGACACCTAGATTAGAGAATCGAAACCGGGACCCTTGACCTTAGTGCATCAACGCGCTACCACTGAGCTATCCAGGATTCTTGACGTGGTCAGGATTAGCTCAGGGGTATATCATTGGTGCGCTAAGCCAAGGGTCCTGGGATCAATTCCCTAGTGTAGGTGTAATTTTTCAAAATTTACAATTTACTATATACAAGCTCCGTATAAAAGTGTCTTTTTTCAAAATTTATGAATAATTTACTATGGTAGTGGTAAACAAATTTTTTCTGTTAGCACCACGTTTTATTAAGCGTTAGGGTTATAAGGATAAAATTTAATAATGTGTTGAGGATGAGGAAGGTTGATTTTGGAAGAAGTATACTCACATTTTCGGGGAGAGAAAGAGAGAATGGAAGATAATTTAGTAAAAAAACACCCTCATTACACCCAACTATGATTTAGCCCCGATATCCCCAGCATCGGTAATTTGGTCTAGTTCGAGATTGACTCTTTAGACCATGTGACCACCCAAGCGGGTTAGTTTTTTGTTAAGCAGATCTACTTTAATATTAATTCACAAAAAACATAAATACTACACTTAAGTGTAGAAATGACATGATAAAGAATAATGAGCTAGATTATCCCAAAATTATTATAAAATTGCGCACAAATGTTATGGTAGATAAACTCTCCTCTCTCGGATGAATATAATTGGAAACCACTACTAAAGGCTGACATAATATTTTTATTTTGCAAGCTGTTAAACTTCATATAATAAGACCAATTTGAATGTCATACAATTTTCAGTGCCAATATTGTCTCGTCAGAGAAATTCTTTCAACCCATTCCTAATAGCGCATTACGAGGTTTTTCAGTCGGTTATCCGTTTCAAGATGCCAACCGTTACATAGCTAATCTTAAGTGTTTTGAATTTAAAATTCTAATGATTCCATTTAGTACCTCGAGCGGAATATTTTTAAGTTTTAGCAATATATATTTCTAGACTGGTGTATTAAAATCACGTGAACAATGGGCATTCTATAAGAATACAATATAGGCTATTATTGAATATTTACTAGTAATATTTTGTTTTCTATATAGCTCTATCACCAAGGAGAAATCAAACTTCAAATCCAATATCAATTTATAGGAGATTTTTCAATTTGAAATCCAAAGATAAATCTTAAGATTACAGTAAAGTTAATAAAATGACATAAATCTTAAAATTATGTACTTAGCATTTTTTGAATGGAGCTAGTGAGGTCTACTGTCCACAGAGCTACTAGTAAATAGTTTGCCCCTCCAGGAAAATTCGAATATCTTTCCTCTAAATTCTACCTTCCTTTAGACAAAGTTTCTATCAGTTATTTTGTTGCGCTATAATCTCTTCAGCTCTGGCGGCCAGTATTCACACTCATATACAACATTTCTGTTCTTCTCACCTGTCGTACTCCAGACCGACACACAGGTACCCAGTGACGTTAGGTTCCTCCAGGTCCCCCAGCACCACGGAAGTGTCGGAGCACACAGAGTCACAAGACATGGCCCTCTGAAGGGTGGTGGGCAGCGGGGCCCCGGCTGACGAGTCGGGGTCTACCGTCGGCACCAGTCCCGCGGTTACTTCCTCCACCACGGGGCGCGCCACCTGTAATGAACAGCGGAACACTACGATCAAACTTCTACCACTCTCACTCGTGGCTGGAATCTCGTTTGGGTTCACTGAGTAGTTTTTCCTAAATGGTTTCCCACTCTTCTTCCATGCAAATGAAGATAGATTACTTCTAAATTATTTACTTCCTCATATCTACTCCAATAGAGTAATTATCATAGATGCGTATAGCTTGAAAAGATAGTAAGACGCGGTGAAAAAAATACTCGCATAACGTTTGGTTTGAGTTTATTACCTGACAAAATTGCCAAATAAAGTTTTACATTTCGGTATTCATCGGAAAACAAAGCCATAAAGTACAGGATGATCCAAAAGTATACAACCCAAAGAAAAAACTTATATTTTGTGCCATCTATACTTATAAAATAACATGTCCTGACTGACTGATTCATCATCGCCGAGCGCAAACTATCAAGGCTAAAAGCATGAAATTCGGACTGTATATTCATTTTGTTATGTAGGCACCCACTAAGAAAGGATTTTAGAAAATTCCACCCCAAAGGGGTCAAAATAGGGGATGATAATATGTATGATAATATGTATGAAAGTCCGTAATTTTGAAAGTTACATAAACCAAATTTTGTATTTCGGTTATTGACGTAAAACAAATAAATACGTGTTTCAGGAATTTTGGAAATTTTATTTAATAAGGGATGAAAAAGGGGGTGAAAGTTTGTATCGGACTTGCATTATTTTTTATCTGAGGTCAAGTTATGGTCATCAACGTAACGTAATATTTTAAATTAATCTGTAAATACATATGTATATTTTCGTATTTGTATATAATCAACTTCCACGCGAGCAAAGCCGCGGGCAACAGCTATCTAGTATAATATATACATCTAGTGTAAACCAAACAATAAAACATAAGGAAATCACAAAAGGTGTTGAAAGTGTGATCCTCCTCTGTAACACAAATTCACTCGTTTAACCATATTTCTAGACACACGACGAATCATTGCCTGGGATATGGTTACAAAGCACTTTTCAATGTTGGTTTGAAGTTCAGCCAAGTTCAAGGGTTGTTTGCATACACTGCCTGTTTTAAGTATCCCCACAGAAAAAAAATTCAGGTGGCGTTAGGTCTGGGGAACGAGGTGGCCACAAACCCTTAAAAACCACACGATCACCAAAAAACTCAACCAGCATTGTCATGGTGGAATTGGCAGTGTGTGCAGTGGCTCCATCTAGCTGAATCCAGCAATCCCGTTCTTTTACCTCCAGTAATGCAATAAACTGCATAACAAATTCCTGGTAACGTTCAGCATTAATAGTCTCTCTAAAGAAAAGAGGACCCACCACCCTGCAACGTGAAATTGCACACCACACTCCAATCTTCTGATTGTGTAAAGGCACCTAATGGAAAACGTGTGGATTTTCAGAGCTCCAAAACCTACTGTTCCGACTGTTTACATAACCACATAAGTGAAACCATAACATGGCATTAAATAATGTTCTAAAATGAATACTCACTCTGCTCGTGCAAAACTCATCTTACACTCTCAAATGCTGTAACTCAACTGGCTAGATAGACCTAGTGTATATCTCAAGATCGCATGGCCTGCACAACATCCGGCCAATATTACAGTGCTGCCAATTATATAAACAGCATGTTAATTTTCCATGTTCCTCTGCGAGAAATATCCTTGGAAAAACAAGGTTGCGCGACTTTTGGATCACTCTGTATGTCAGTTTCTTATTGTAAACAACGAGGGGATTATGGGAGAGTAGATGGGTTGTTACCCCTTTAAATGCGAGTAATGATTCCAAACATGGAGAATCTTGTGACAAGAATTATTGTTGTTGTTTTGTAAAGATGAGATACCCTGCGATACGGTTACCAAAATCTTGGCCCTCTGATCATGTTCTTACTGCAGTTACAGTCGGTTCACTAACCTGTATTGGACTGGGGATGACCTCCGTGTTTGAGCGCGGCTTCACAGGGGGTGGTATGGACGGGGGTGGCGCCGGGGCGGGTCTCAGAGGTTGCGGCGGGATGATAGGGGTGGCCACGACGCCCGGTGAGGACCCCGCCGTGAGGCTACTCGTCGTGATGGCTACCTTGAAGTCACGATCTACGGGTTCGAATCTCTTGAAGCTTCCCGTCGCGTCCAGATGAATGTCAGAGTCAGAGTGTACCTGACAGACAAACACATCACAAGCTGAGTGGGACTGGCGCCCATAAACAGGCAGAATAGGGGCGATGATACTCCGGCTAAATGTAGTGAGAGGATTGATACATCAACCGATCCTCCCGTACGAGCAATTGTAGTTGATGGCAAGGGTAGGTAAACTATTCATCCTGTACCTACCCCTCTTAAAATGTATCTACTTGCTAAAGGTACTATTAATGATGGGGGAAAAAGTCAAAATAATATATTATTTATTCGTGTGAAAGCTATATCAGGTGTTCCAAGTATTAATGGGACTAATCAGTTACAAAATCCACCAATTAAAATAGGTATCACTATAAAGAAAATTATAATAAATGCATGTGATGTGACAATTACGTTGTAAATTTGATCATCCCAATTAGATTTTCTGGGTGACTTAGTTCAGCAAGAATCAATAAAATGATGAAAGATTTCATTTGATGATTCTTGACCCCACACGTAAGACATCGTAAATTTTTCTGCCTTTTTTCCCTTCCCCTTTCCCTCCTCTATCTCACGTAATTTTTTTTTTACCATTTGGTAAACTAGATTATTATAATCGTTTAGTTATAATTAACTTTATACATTAGGATTTGTAATAAAGTGAGTGATAGGAAATCTTAAAATACTTGAATTTCAGTAAAATTATATGTAACACATACGTAAATTAAATATAAGTGAAATCTCGTAGATAATAATATATTAATGATTTTCTGACATATATTTTTTTAAAGATTTTGTCTCACCATGAACATTGATAGCAAAACCTTACGTAAGATGGATTATACCCCCCTCCCCCCTTCCCCAGTTCGTAATAAAACGTTAGAAAATGCTGAGTCCTTCTCCCCATAAAACCCTTACGTAATTTAAGGATGACCTCACATGGGTGTACACTTGTTCCACGTCATTTAACTATATAATACGAAGGGAAGAGGAATATATAATTTTGAGCAAATTTACATGTATTTACGCGTAGGAAGAGTGGAAAACCATTTAAGAAAAAAACCCTAGTAGATACACCCTACCGGTATTTCAATCCCCATCTTCTTAACAACAATTCATAATATTTCAATCTTGACGCCTTAAAAGATTTGACTACCAGTGTGGGTGAACTATAGATTGTTATTCTACAATGTGATTTTACTCTTTTGTTACCTTGTCAAATTTAGCTATTCAAATTAAACTGTCATTAGCAAGGGCATCAGTCTCATATTGTCTGATTAGCAAGTGACTGAAAGGTTGGGAATCATGGCTGGATGTACTCCAGTGTTTTTGCCACTAATTGTTCCTCACTCCCTCTTTTCGCGCAAATGCAGGTAAAATTCCACTAAATTTATATCTACAATCCTTACTCCGTACTGTAAATATTCGGATAGCCTGGGTGGGTACCAAGTTGTGAAGCATGTAAAAATAAATACCCCTATAGTTAAACATACAAATATAAACAAGAACAGAGTTTTCTCGCATACATCTTGACACATTGCAGCTCTGCCCTATGCAGTTACTAATTTTATCTTTAACGTGAGAGCACTTTCTACACACTCATCTCACAGACATTAGAGCAACCATTAACTTTTCACGGCTTGTATTCTCCACGTTGATGCGGGAGGTAAGGAATTTACTAGAATCAAATCCTCGCCATGTGTCCTTGGGATGGTTTCCCACGTTGATATTTTAAAAGTTTATTTCTTATTTTTTCTGATAAAAACCATCCCTCCCCATCCATGATCTAGTTTATTAAATATTTAGTGACTCGAGTGCCCAAGATAAAGGATCTACGCACTTATTTATTGGTGCCATTAAACATTTTGGAGATCGACATATCTACCAGG
Organism: Timema cristinae; assembly: GCA_039000515.1. Lineage (NCBI taxonomy): Eukaryota > Metazoa > Arthropoda > Insecta > Phasmatodea > Timematidae > Timema > Timema cristinae. The sequence goes on from JBCFYV010000012.1 coordinate 50,846,262, forward strand.
GATGGCTCGTAGGGGTGGGAGGGGGGAGGTGTAGGAAGGAATATGGGCCTACTATTAAGAGGAACATTATTTAATTGTGATATAACTTAAATATTTGAAAACACAAATATTATAATATTATTTTAGTACAAAATTCTCCTAACATAACGCTGCAAAAAATAAATAAATTAATAACGCAAAGAATTGATGTACCATAAAAAGAAAGTCATTTTATAGCTCTTCTTGGTCCTGCAATGCAGTATCAAAAGGTTGTTTATCAAACGATCTTCAGGAATGAGAAAGATGGAAGGAGAATTACTAATTTACTCCCAATATTTGATACATGTTCAAAAAACCATATAATTATCATTAATTAAATTAGACTCTGCCCATACACACTTTTGTAACCCACGAGACGACACTGGTAGTTACATTTAATATAATTGACCATTATACAGTTAAACTATGGATGTTAACTAATTAATTATATAGTAAGGGTTTAATAGAACCAAGAAAATATAAACACTCTCACTAGATATCCGTTGGCGTTGTAGTGTCCTTTGGATCTTGTGAGTCCGACTTTTTCCTCTCGACTGGAGAAAATCCACGCCGCGGTCCATGTCCACAGTCCCATGAAGCGACATACTGCTAGGATCACAAGCAGCACTAAGGCTGTCACAGCCAGTAGTGTGACCACCACCTTCAGCTCTCCCATCTGTAACAACAACACAGTTGAACAAAACAATACAAAAGATCACAAGCAGCACTAAGGCTGTCACAGCCAGTAGTGTGACCACCACCTTCAGCTCTCCCATCTGTAACAACAACACAGTTGAACAAAACAATACAAAGGATCACAAGCAGCACTAGGGCTGTCACAGCCAGTAGTGTGACCACCACCTTCAGCTCTCCCATCTGTAACAACAACACAGTTGAACAAACAATACAAAGGATCACAAGCAGCACTAGGGCTGTCACAGCCAGTAGTGTGACCACCACCTTCAGCTCTCCCATCTGTAACAACAACACAGTTGAACAAAACAATACAAAGGATCACAAGCAGCACTAGGGCTGTCACAGCCAGTAGTGTGACCACCACCTTCAGCTCTCCCATCTGTAACAACAACACAGTTGAACAAAACAATACAAAGGATCACAAGCAGCACTAGGGCTGTCACAGCCAGTAGTGTGACCACCACCTTCAGCTCTCCCATCTGTAACAACAACACAGTTGAACAAAACAATACAAAGGATCACAAGCAGCACTAGGGCTGTCACAGCCAGTAGTGTGACCACCACCTTCAGCTCTCCCATCTGTAACAACAACACAGTTGAACAAAACAATACAAAGGATCACAAGCAGCACTAGGGCTGTCACAGCCAGTAGTGTGACCACCACCTTCAGCTCTCCCATCTGTAACAACAACACAGTTGAACAAAACAATACAAAGGATCACAAGCAGCACTAGGCTGTCACAGCCAGTAGTGTGACCACCACCTTCAGCTCTCCCATCTGTAACAACAACACAGTTGAACAAAACAATACAAAGGATCACAATACTAGGGACTATACGATTCGTGTGGCTGGGCCTAACTTAACTATTAATAGCTCTTATATATTATTAATGACTTAAATAACTAAGCTAATCAATCCATAACTAATATCTGCCTTAAAATATGAATAGAGAATGACCCTGAATATGGGACGATTCCTTGATAGCTCAGTGATTAGAGCATTAACGTACTAAAAGTCCGGGTTCGATCCCCGTGTCCATATCCCATTTTTCAATTTAAATAATATGATATAATTATTATGTCAAGTTAGTAAAGTACAATGACAGTAGGTGTTTATGAATCAATCCACCACGCTTGGTTACTTATTGTAATGTTACACTTTAGGATTCAAGGTAGTTATTATATTATGATTTTGAGGTTTTAAATCATTTGTTTTTTAACTTGTAGGTTAGTAGCCCTCCGACAACTCTAACCTCTTAGGGAGCTTAGGACCCCCAACAGGCAGGTATGTCGCTAGGACAGAACCAAAACGGAGACCAAGAACATTACTGGAAGGAAAACCAGATGGCCGGACACATTTGGTCGACCAAGAACCGGATGGTGGGGTGGACAGAGAAAAGATATGAAGAAACTGGAAGTGGAAGAGAACACAGGAAGATGGCGGTGGAGTACAGGGTAAGAGGGAGACAGCTGTTGGTGGGGTCGGCGCTTGATCTAAAGGCTCCCGGATCGCCGGATAATAGCATGACCCGCTTTGTACGCTAATAATTGTAAGCCATAGTTACGGAGTGGTTAATTATTAATTATTTAATTTAATTGTATAATTTAAATCAGATATGCTCATCGACTCTTTATTATAAACTTTTTTTAGCACCGCAGCTTACTACCCGCTCGGTTTAGACGCTTATGTACTAATTACGTTAATATTTTTCGGATGAGGAAAAGTTATATTTATATGAAGTGTATCTGAATTTGCTTGGAGGTAGTTTGGAAAGCAATATTGAAAAATCCTTGGTACACCCGACCGAAATTCTAACCCCAATCTCCCCATCACCAGCAGTCTAGTATACTGCGAGAGTAGCGCGTTAGACCATACGACCACCAAAGCGGGTAAAATATTATTAGACCCAAATTGTGTTAAGTTATCTGATATTACACTCACGTATTACACAAGGTGTTCCCGGGTTAAACGACAAAATTTGGGAAGTAGTAGTGTATCCAAAAAACTAATTTAAAATGTCTTTTGGAGATTTGCTGTTTTTAATTCCTTTTCCCCGCAAACAGCAACATATAACTAAAAACAAAATAGGTAGATATTAAATAAAATATGCTATTTATTTTGTTCAAATAGACAACCTCAAGCCCGGAGACAAGCATTGGTACAAACAATAACAGAATTGGTGGCTGACTGACATTGCGCGACTGTTGTTTCTTTGCACGTTTGCGTTATCCTTTGCTGCAATGATTGAAGGTCATTAACAGGCACTTCATACACTTTTTGTTTGAGAGCAGCCCCTCCTCCCCTCCGCCACACAGATTGCATTAAATCAGGTGTATGTGGAGGCAAAGGCACAGGTCCAGCACAACCAACCCATCTTCTAGGAAAATTAAATTAATCCATTGCCGAGGACTCTGCAAAAAAAAACTTGTTTTGCTGTTTGCACGACAAGGAATCTAAAACGAGCACACTTCCAAAATACAGTTATACAACTTCCCAAAGTTTTAGCCGTTTAACCAGGAAACACCCTGTATGATTGAAGGCAAAGCCGACGTGGTGGCTCCTGTTAACAGCGCGAGGTTTCCTCGGAGACATATGCCCTTAGGACACCCAGCCGGGATCGAACCACAATCTCTCCGTCATCGGAGTCTAGTCTATTGCGAGAGTTCCACCTCAGACCACGCGGCGACCGAAGGGGTTCCCAAAATCTTAATATGAACGTTTGTGCAAGAACTGGGATAATTAATGCTCTTTGTATATTAAAGTTACAACCAATAACAGGCAGAGTAGTGAATTAGTTACTACAACTAAACTTGTTTGGATCCATAACATCAATATTGAATATTTATTTAGTTCTTACAGCCCATATTTCGGAGTATAGAGACTAAATTGACACACAATAAGTAACACAGCACTTAGAAACACACAAAATACGGTACTCTTATAATAATACTTACGACACACAAATCAAGTATTATTATGATCGATAGCAAGATTTTGTGTACCGAAATAGTTCATCATCATCATCACCATCATCATTATTATCATCATCAACTGTTTCCAGCCTGTGGCCGGGCCAGTTTTGTATAATGCTTCTATCTTTCTCTATCAATAATAAAAATAATATTCAGCACCGCGTCTTACTACCCGTTCGGGCTATACGCTTTAAGTACTAATTACGCTAATGGATTAGGAATTGGCAAGGTTGAATTAGAGGAAGTGAACCCACATTTGCGTGGAGGGAGAGTGGAAAACCATTTAGTAACCCCTGCCCACCCCAGTTCACCCAACCGAGATTCGAACCTCGATCTCCCCGTCCTCAGCAGTCGAGCTCAACACGACAAGCGCGTTAGCCAACTACGCCACCGAGGCGGGTCTTTCTCTATCCTTCCATCATTCTTCCCCTATAATTGCTTTCATTCTTCTCCTCTCACTTAAACACTTTTCTATCTGCTCCTCCCATGTCTCTCTAGGCCTCCCTTGCGGCATTTTTACTACATATTTCATTTTTGAAATGGGTAAAAAATTAAAAAATTAAAAAACAAATAAACAAATTTGGACCAAAATTGGTGAGCAATTATAACGCTTTTGGAACACCACTTTTATATACTGATATATTTTTAAGTTAATCACCACTTGTGTAACATGTTCCCAAATGTTTGGCGTTCAAAATTAATATAGCTCACTAAACGATTTTATTGCACAAAGGATCATTACTCCACGATACGCGACGCATTAAAGAACATTAAAAAAAATGAGTCCATGGTTGACAAGTATTAAAAATAGTAACAATATATTCAACCTATGTTTAACAAAACGTGACTAGCACAACCATAGTACTTTATTTGTACACCACGTATGGGATGTTCCCATATTTATACTAAATGGTTAAGGACTAGAAAATGTACCTAAATTTATATGGTGGCAGAGCGCGACACCATCTATAAAAATATTTCCTCTCTACACACGGGTGGAATTTGAGCCCAGACCTCTCCGTTATGAGCAAAATCTACTAGACAAGACTAACGCCGGTACTATAAATTACATAATAGCTATATATTTATTTCGTGATCGATATGTATAATAATCTGGGAACCAATTGTGCCTACAAACCTTTTTGCAAAACTAACTACGTACAGCCAAATTTTAAATTAGTAATTTTATGTATTATTTAAAATGAGTCTGGTCTTCAAATTTTAATCAATGAAAAACAATGTAGATAATTGTTGTAAAAAAAAGGACAATGTTTATAGAAAGCGTTATAAAACTCATGAAATATATAATTTCTTTAGGATATTTGTAACCAATTTCGGAGCGCCAATTTTACATATTTCTTTCTATGTATATTATATAGTTGAAACTTTGTTTTTAGATAATTTTATAGCCTAATATAACAAGTAGAACTTAATTTTGCTAATATTGTAGTGTTTAAAATATATTGAATTAACTAATTAGGTTATAAACATGTTTGAAGAACAACTTTAAATTTGGAAAACCAAATTCAACTGAGATTCGGACCTTGACGCCAAGTATTTTGCGAGCTTAGAAACTTAGACTATAGGACCACCAACGCGGGTACATAACGATAGCTAATCTCCCAAGTAAACACACATTTCCCCGCTGCTATCTCACCATACTGTCAACACTCTTTTTTGTAATATCTACGAAAAAGAAAGAAGGTTTGTTTTCCTACTGAATGTGAAATCCTCTCAGGACTCTCCTCTTTTAAAGAATGCAATATTAAGTTGGTAGAGCTCGCAGGTCTTAATGGCAAGAGAGGGGAATGTAAACTCTGTAGTGTTGGTACTCTCGTGGGAGGTTCATCGTCTCGGGGAGTCGAGAGTCCTTTGTCAGGACATCTTTGTTTACACAACCGGAGAAAATAAACTTTATTTGATGAACGCGTGAAGCAAATGCTCAGCGGGCAGGAGGAATAAATTTAAGATGCTATAATTTTTGGTCTCAAACTAATAAGATTAATTAACATAAACAAGTGCTATAATGTTTGTGCATTGATGAATATTGGTGTTGTTATAACAATATAGAGAGATATGTTACAAAATGAAAAGTTTTTGTGGTCAATATTAATTACATTTCAGTATATTAATTTATTAATTGTATCATTATTTATATTACCTATCAAAAGTGATGACTGAAGATGACTTGATTAAACGCATGAATATATATTGTTCCCCATTACATCTTATTAGCCTGTATTTAATTACTTTAACAAGGAAAATGTGAGGAGGGTATTGCTTAGAATAAATATACTCTCATTTGCGTGTTAAGATATAGTGGGGTACCATTCAGAAAAAAAACACTCTCACTACACCTAGCTGGGATTTAAACCCCAAATTTCACATCGTTAGGCAACCACATAGGCCTAACATTTAGTCCACATACCCACCCTATGATACAGCTTAAGGGTGCGTTTACAAATTAGGAACATTTTATGTTTCTATTAAAATATTTTTATTTGAATTTTTCCAATTTAAACAATAATTAATAAATAAGTACTAAAAAGTTTTGTAAAAGAGTAAAAAATAAATAGATACAGCTCATTAGTACAGTACAGCCCAAAAGAAAGATATATTTATGCAATAAAATAAAATCTTAAGAAAAATTAAAATATTTGAAACAAATTTTAACTTTTATTTTTAAATATAACATTGCTGAAATCAAAACATATTTACAAGATAACGGTCTGGTTAACACAAACATTAGAGAGTATGTTTAAGAAAAAATCTAAGGGTCACGATGGATAAAAAAAAAAAAGGTGTGACACAATCGTACATACGTTCTCATATAGTCTATCATTGTTTGAGAGAAGTTTATTTTTAAATTGGCCATTAGTAAGCCAGATATTGTTAAATAATATTCTCTCTGAAAAACAGGTTCAAAAATAATCTTAAATTTGTTTTCATAAAACATGACGTACACATACAATTATACAAACACTCCTCAGATATATGTTTTGAACCAAATAATCAAAGGTATTTTCTAAAAATTTAAAAATATTAAAAAATCAATTCTCAGTAAACTACTTTTTATTTTAAGTTGAAATTAAAATCAAAATATTTACTCGTGGATGTCTGCATAACCTCAAGCTTGAACGAAATACATCGATTCTTTTCGACTGTAGCCTCAGTTAGAGACAGATTTCATATAAACAGAAGGACGAACAAAATGGTACAACCCACTTCTTTGAGTTTGGGTCGTCAATAATATTGAGGTGAAATATTTTAAAGTTTTCATTATTTTCTCGAAAGTAAATAATCAAAACAATAATTATTTATAACGCACTTTAATTTACTCAAAATTTGTTCCCTTTATGTTTTATTTTGAAATTCATCATTATACAGTATATATTTATCTAGTTTAAAATTCAATCTTCTGACAGTGTTTTCTTGAAAAAGGAGCAATCTAGTAATTGTACCCGCATTTTCGTTGATATGGTATGGAAACCACAGTGTTAAATGACACATCTACCACGTAAGCGTATTACCTTAGAATCGAACCCTAACCTCCTCATGCCATTCAATGCAAAACCTGATGATATAGACCAAGAAACAATGGGTAAGTAATAAGCCTTTAATAACTTGCTAATGGACGTACAGTACTATTAAAAAAAGTAGTAAACTTTTAAAACTGATATACAAAAATGAGTATTAAAAGGAGAGCCAGGGAAGTTAAAAAAATTAGATTTTAAAGTAATTAAAAGAAAAAATGAGAAAGTTGCGGCTCATTTCACTCCACCCATCATCCAAATAAGAGGATTGCACGTTTGACAGGATGTCATAATTTAGCCCTAGCTCACAAGTCTCCAGGAAGCTTGGAAAATTTAAAACCTCTTACGAAAAGATTCAGAGCTATCTTTAAAATAACTCCCCACTTTAGTTGTGAAACATAGATAAAGCTGTATAGTATTTTAAAATAATATTAATACTATATAATTACATAATTATGTTTTAAATACATTATTAATTTTATGATACCTTATTTAGTACGAATCTATATGAAACTATAGCACTAATTCAAACTAGATAAAATCCTCTTAATATAGTAAATAATTTTAACTTAGGCCTAATTTGAAATTTTCAATAGAAAGATTAGGCCTACATTTTACTTTTTCATATACTTAAAAAGTATTGTAATTATGAATATTTCCGCCTACAGGATCATGAAGAATCTTTACGTTTTATGTGAATTCGAGCCCAATAAAGGGGATTTTTCTATAAAATTATGTCTTCCATCTTTGGGCCTTCAACAATGTATCCACGTAATCAAACAAATATTGCAAGATTGCAAATATTTAAAAAATATATTTAGGTTCCTTCTTATAGGTAGTAGTTAATTTGTGGCTTCATCGACATACAAAGTTCTTAGCTCACACGTGTCTGAAATTGTGTTTTTGGTAGCTTGGATCAAATTGTCTCAAACTGCGAGGCGCGAGGGGACTTCAGGTGAGTCACAGCATTGTTGTAACTGTGAAGCAATTTTTCACTTTCTTCGACTTGCTAAATTCTGATTGACTGTTAAAAAATCAATATTCTATTTGCTTATGAAGCAATAAAATTAATTTTGGGTCTTTGCATCTACATCATTTGTATGAAAGTAATTTCTCAACAAGTATGATAATTTGAATTATGGAAATCGACTGGCAGTTGAAAAAGGCCTTGCTTTTGTGTATTGTATAAACAGAAACCGACTTGACCTCTTGTGAAGGAAAAAAAACCACATCATTCTTCCAAATAGCGCGTACATATTTTTCATGAATAATATTTCCTGTCATAAAATGTTAAAAACAAAATTGATGTTTTATGACTGTTTTTAAAAACTTTACCACAGTAGTATATTCTTAATAACTTCTACAAATTCCTATCAGAAAATAAAAAATAATGAAATAATAAATGCCTCGTTTTGTATTTTAACGTAAAAAAGTAATTTTTCTAAGAAAGTGAGCTTAAAAATTACTTTTAATGTTCATGTAAGCTCAAGTGTATAGAGTTTGAGAAAACCTGGTTTAGATGATTCGCTAGAAATAAGATTAATTAAGTGAGTGAGGCCGTGGGAAAACTCGAGTTAGGGGACGGCAGACTGGGTGAGCGCGCGAGCTACTAAATTATAAAATAGAATACTTATTGTAATGAGAGGTGGCCAGACTGGAGCGCGCGCTAAGCCGGGACAGTCTAGTTTACAGGCGCTAGGCAATATTTTGTATATTTGTTCACTTAGTGCTAGGGAAACTTCCCATTTCACATTTTTATTAATATCGATAGGTTTTGCACACTTGCTACTAACGGCCTAATTGGTAAGATCATAAACCATACCTATATGTATAAAACTGATATGTTAAAATGCCTAAATATTATCAAATAGGCCTTTACAAATAAGAATCACCATTAGCGTGGAGAGAGGATGAGAAAACCATAACAATAAATCAATGGCAAAAACACCTCAGTTTACTGAGCCAAGATTCGGAGCCTCCTCGTCAACAGCTATCGAAAGCTATCTGCTAATCACGCACTCGCTCGCTCACACGCTTGTCAGTCTGGCCGAGCCCTAAGTTAATATATTTATAAAAAAATTAATAGTTGATTAATTCATTTAACAAATTAATAAACAAATATACGCAGAAACACAGATAAAATATAATTTGGCGCGGAAAAAGTTCAAATTCAAATTCAAAATAATACAAAATTATTAACACGGAGTGGTGACATTTATATGCTAACTACTCAAAACGGATACGGGTACAAAACTTTTTATTTGTGGTACAATAAGGCACAAAAACTAATGCAAAACTTTGACAATGCAAAAAGTTCAACATACAAAATTGGTACTACATGTTAATAATGGACGCGCTGCTATACTTTGGGAAGTAGTAAATTGAGAGAAGACAAATGTATTTTTAAACGGTAGTATATACTATTTAACTAAACATTACACACCTCCTCATATAGTAGCATCACTACAAATCATAACGAATGTTTCCGAAGACAACACAAACACTTTAAATAAATGGCTTAAAAATTAATTTTACGAAAAATCATTTGGCCTAAAAATTAACTTCGCAACAGGCATTTGGCCTAAAAATTAAATTCACAAAAGTTGTTTGGCCTAATGTCGTTTGGCCTAATGTCATTTGTCCTAAAAGTCTTTGGCCTAAAGTCATTTGGCCTACACTTTAGGCCAAATGACGGGTACCCAAATAACCTTACTATCAATGCTGATAATATTTAGTAGCTATAGAGATTGTATACATGTATATAATAATAATAATAATAATAATAATAATAATAATAATAATAATAATAATAATAACAACAATATAATAATAATAACAATATACTTTTACTTTACACACACATTCTTACTATATCCTTACACTTCCCCTAAGATCGACGATCGAGAGACTGTTCGCAGACCTTGAGCAGGCTTATGCTGAAAGGATTTAATAGGAGTAGCAGTTTTAATATTTGTGTCAGTGCATTCCAGGAAACGAGATTTAGCGACAGTAAAAGAGAGAATAGAAGCTATATTTGTGAAGACAGAGTGTGTGGGTGTCACGTGAGTGGGTATAGAGATTATGATTAGCATGAAGAGGGAGTGGATGCGAGGTGAGATATTGAGGATATCCTGTTAGTAATATTTTCTTTATCATTACAAGAGTATGTAGGTGCCTTCTATCATCAAGTCGTAGCCAGTCAAGTTTGTTATAGTAATATTTAGAAATATGGTAACGGGATTGTAAGTCGAAGATAAATCTTACACACGTGTTTTGAAGTTTTTGTAATTTACTAGCGAGTTCAACAGTTAAGTCATTGTAAACAATACAACAGTAGTCAAAGTAAGGAAGTATTAGAGTTTGAACGAGGTTTTTTTTAAGAGCAGCAGGAAAATAGTACCTAAGTCGCTTTAATGAGTGTGAAGACGCGATAAACTTTTTACAAATATGAGTCAGTTAAACCACGTAAGAGTATTATTAATATATACGCCCAGCTTTTTGACCATTGGCACCAACGGAATTATATTTTTATTCAATATTACATCAGGAGATTAGAAAAGTTTATAGTAGAGTAATTTATTTGAGCCTATAATGATGAATTGAGATTTAACCAGGATTAATAAACAATCCATTATAAGTCGACCATGTGTGCACTACTTTAATATCTGAGTTTAGTAAAACAAAATAATTATTTAATATATGTGCAGGTGAAGACAAATACATATGGAAATCATCTCCGTACGGATGATGTTTAGTGACCTGCAGACATGCCAGTAGGTCATTAAAAAACATGTAAAACAACAGCGGTTCAAGAAATATGCGTTGCTCCCACATCTACATCATGCCAACGAGAAATAGATTTACCGATTGTAACATATTGTTGTAAAATACTGTATATAAAAATAAAAGTTAACCGGGTAATACATTTATTACTGAATTCATAAATTGTTATATTGAGTTGAAAATTAATATTATTATTATTATTAGCACCGCGTCTTACTACCCGTTCGGGTTATACGCACTTAAGCTAATGTGTAATGGTAGGGTAATTGTGAGATGAAATGAAGGACCTACAGTTTAACGTGGAATCCGAACCACGGTGGCGACCTGGCATTCCACACATTCACAAGATATCTTGTCAGAGGTGAAGGAAGGGTTTGGTAATCAGATAAATCTGTGCCGGGACCGGGGATTGAACCCCGGCCGCCAGCACAGAAGTCTGACACCTTACCCCTAGACCACCAGGTCACCTTTTATTCTTATTCTTCCTCTTCTTTGTTCTTAAATATTTGCCTCTGAAAATTAATAGAATAGTGGTAACGTGGACTAAATTTATCGCGAATAGTATCTGGTTTACTGGTTATAGGAAGGTAAGGGTTCGAATTCCCGCCAAATGTACTGAAGGAGTTTTTATTAAACAGTTTAACACTCTCCCTCCACGCAAATGAGATACATTTAATTTGCAATCTAACTTCCTCCTACCTACCACACTTACGTAATTAAAATGTAGATAGACCGAGCGGGTAGAAAACGTGGTGGCGAAAACAACGGTAAAGTGCAGAACTGAATAATTTCACTGGTTAACAGCGATTTTGCATCTGGTGTGTGATATATAAAATAATATGTATTTTAGGTTGTAGAATCCGAATATGCCTTTGGAAATGCTCTGTTACGTAAGGATTTTAAGATATTTGAGATTTTTACAATTTTTCTAATTTTTCTAGATTTTTTGGGCTGTTGTGTTCTCTTTTTTTCCATGAATTATCACTGACTATGCTGGTTGCACTCTGTATTTGGACGCAACATATAATGGAAGAAATTCAAAAAAATAGTCACTAGATGGCAGGGCAATTTAGTTGATGGTAGAATAACCTTCAAGGAACGCAGAAACGCATCGAGGTTACTCTAGTTGATGGGGAAAGTACTGCCATTAGCCGTTAGAGGTGACTCAGCTAGCCACATTAGCCCTGCTGTTTAGTGCGTGTTGGAATGTAGATGGTGTTAGTCACTTTGTATATTTCTCTTTATTGATACCTTAGTTTGTGTTATTGTGTGTTTTTTGCTTATCCTGTGTGAACTAGTGAGATTTTCTGATATTTTAAGTTATAATTAGTACAGTGTTCTTAACGTAATGGCAACTGCTAAACTTTGTAGTTGTGTAAACCACCTCGATAAATTTGCTATGTATGTGGTAGGCTCACTCAAAATCCCAAAGAAAGCCAATCAATGACTTAGTTAAGAAGGCTTATAAACTGTAATTTGATTGTGCTCTTGTAGATCAGGATAAACCCTTTGCAACTCATATTGCTTGCATAACCTGCACAACTACTCTTATAGAACGTATTAAAGGAAACCGCCGAGCCATGTCGTTTTCTGTTACAATGGTTTGGTGCGAGCCAAAAGATCATATGGACTGTTATTTTTGCTTGAAAAATATTCCAGGAGCCAGGACATTCCAGTTAAACCAAACATACAATTAAATATCTTAATGTTTCTTCAGTTCATATGTCTGTGCCTCATGGGGAAGGCTTACCTGTTCGTGCTTTGTATTGATATTGGTTTGGATCCTTCTAAAATACGTAAAACGTCATGGATGAAGGAATTTTTCTTTAAAGTAACATATATAGAGTATCCTTTTATGATTCATCGATGAAGAAACACGCGCTTTTCAGAAATAATGTGAAAAGGATTACACCATTAAAATATATTTCTTATATAATTTTTTCTGTTAAAAGAACAACTCCGCAGTATTTGGCAAAGGACGCCAATTCCCTATACCAATAAGAAGCTAGCCTTCACAACACCTGTCGCCAGGACTCTTTCAATTAGTTATTTTTTACATTGTTGACGAGGGGACTAAGAGGTAAGGGGTATGTCATATATAAGACACTTGTGCGTATGGTTAAGGGCAAGCTAGCACAAATTGCTCTAGAAATCACACACACAAGTCGCTCTAGCACCCACACACAAGCCAAGCAGACTGGCTCTCGCAGACTAACACAGAATACAATAATACACGTTAATATCACAAGTGTGCATTAATATCAAGCATTTAATTGGAGTATGTATCAGTAATTAACAGATGTCATTTGAATAAACCGTGTATGAATCAACAGACATCAATAGTTCTCTTTCTTTCATTTAATAAATATATCGATTTAATTAGTGCTTGACCATGGAGCAATTAACAGCTAGTTAAACGGTATCTATTCCGTACAGTGATGATAGGCGCTCGACCACGGAGCTATAGACAATCTAAATATTATCACAGCAATATTATATCTGGAAAGAATCCGTAGTGTTTCAGCTTGTCACTTGCAAACCACTGCATCAGACTCATAGTAAAGTGAGTCAGAAGATGCACAACCTTTGAAAGAGTACATCCCTGAAACTCATGACAGATCGTCTCTTCTCATAGAACAGATGAAACTGAACGATTTGGTCCGTGATTTGATACTTTCTCAACAGCAAGCTGAACTGTTGTGTTCTAGACTGCAACAATGGAACTTTCTAGAGCAAGTGACAAAGATTTCAAGTTTTATAACAAGAAATAGCTATTTGTCTAGATATTTTAAATGAAGAATTCAATTTGTGTGTGCACAGATGTGAATGGTTTGATGATGGAGTTGGGTGTTCAACATAATCCACATGAGTGGATAATATTTATTGATTCATCTAAGGAAAGCATAGAAGCAGTGCTATTGCATAATGGCAACAAACTTCCATCAGCGCCTTTGGTGCAAGCGGTGGACATGAGGAAATCTTATGAACGTATGGCTTTCTGATAGAGGGAATCAAATATAAAGCTTATGAGTGGCAGATATGCTGTGATTTAAAAGATGAGTGGATAATATTTATTGATTCATCTAAGGAAAGCTTAGAAGCAGTGCTATTGCACAATGGCAACAAACTTCCATCAGCGCCTTTGGTGCATGCGGTGGGCATGAGAAAATCTTATGAACGTATGGCTTTGCTGATGGAGGGAATCAAATATAAAGATTATGAGTGGCAAATATGCTGTGATTTAAAAGTTGTCACCCTGCTTACAGGTTTACAGAGTGGATTCACAAATACTGTTGTTTTTTGTGCTTGTGGGACAGCCGAGACACCAAGAACCACTGCAAAGTCAAGGAATGGCCTATGAGGAAATTATACATTGCTGGACAGGAAAATGTGAAATCTCCATTGTTTGAGCTGAGTAAAGTCATTTTGCCTCCACTTCATATAAAGTTAGGCTTGATGAAGAACTTTGTAAACGCTCTTGATAAAGAAGGTCAGGCCTTTAATCATTCGAAAAAATGTCCCCCAAGTGAGTGAAGCAAAGCTAAAAGAAGGTATATTTATTGGACCACAAATTAATGCATTGTTGAAAGATCCAACCTTTTATGCTAAGCTTACAAATATCGAGCTAGCTGTTTTGTCCTCTTTCGTAGCCATTGTGTACAACTTTTTGGGCAACATAAGAGACGGTAAATATGTTTCCATAGTGAGTGGTCTATTGGACAATTACAAGAACATGAGGTGTAAAATGTCATTAAATATTCCCCTTTTACACTCGCATCTTGAATTTTTCCCAAAAAATTGTGGTGCTGTTATTGACGAACAGGGTGAACGCTTTCATCAAGTTATCCTGACCACGGAGCATCGTTACCAAGGACACTAGAATCCTTCAATGATGGGCGATTACTGTTTGTTTTATTTTAGGAAGACTGATGAAACACTTGTGGTGAAAAAACTTTTTCGCCTTTTTTATATTTCTTGTATACTTTTAATGCTTCTAAATATGTTTACTTCATAACAGTTAACGTCAAGAGGTATGAAAATTGTGCTCTTTGTTGGGTGCCACTCCTGGGATCTAGGAGAAAATAATAATAAAAAAAAACATTTACCTCGGCTAATTCAGACAGTGGTACGACGACTCTCAATACTCGAGACCACTGGGGAATACTTAAAATAAAACATGAGCAATTTAAATAAAAAATGGATTGTTGAAATAAAATGTAGTAATTTAGACTACAATAAAAAATTTATAAAATAACAATTATTGGAACTTTTGTAGGTTTATTATTGTTTCCTTTTTTACCACATCCTAATCCTACCTATGGAATCCCGGAAAGTTATAATTATAATTTGACAAAATAAAATAGTATTGTTGAGACAAAAAGAAGAAGAGAAAAAAACCATTAAATTAATATTTAAACATAAAATAAAATGTTAATTAATTCTGAATTAGATAGTATTTCTGAAAGTTCTTACAAGAATTCTGATTTTTGATAAAAGAAAAAAAACATATAAATTTAAATTTGAAGAGTTGGCTTGACCTCACCAATGAATGAAACAACAGCAACTTCAGAAATTTGTTTCACTTTATTAATGTTAACTCGTCCACAATACTTAAAAAAATAAACAGTCTAGCTCTTGCACATACACTTAGCTTTCCATTTGCTACTCGCACTTTACTTTACAACCATTAATTCACTTTAAAAATAAATTAAATTAAGAGCTCCATAGATTTTGCTCCATGCTAGACCAACACCGAGGAAGAAGACCCTAGTCTCCCACAGAATGTCTTCCAAAAATCAAATTTAAAAACGTTCTATTTTTTTTTCCTTCCATGTCCAAAGAGAAAACCAATACATTATAACAAAGAACAAAATGCCGGCCATGGTGGACCAGAGATAAAAATCAAATACAATGCAGGTTTAATATAAATACCGAAATATATGCCAATGAATGTGAATAATGCTTTCCATAAAAGAGTTAAAATGTTTATTTTAATCTGTCAAAACTGAAAAGCGCGCTAGTTTGGAGTTTTTACATCTTTCCTCTTTTACTTCTTTTACAATTACGAGACCCTCTACTCACCCGTTTAACAGTTCTGCGCATGCGTTGCAATAAATCATGGTTGACATTGAAAACAAATAAAAGAATAGTCAACATTCTTTTTAGAAGGACAATTAATATGTTTAATAAAAGGCAAGTGTTCTTCCTTAAGTCAAAATTCCTTATTTAAACAATTTAAAACAATGTTATACGTCGTTCCTTCCGTCCTTTTAATTTATTGAATGGATGTAAATAGTATCACTTGTCAGGCCGGCAATACAGAGCGTCACGCGGCAGCCGAACTTTGAAGTGCTTAACCTCAAACGAAAACAAATTGGAAACTATTCACAAAAATTAGAAAAATATAGGGAAATACACGGTAGAGTGGCAAATAACGTTACACACCTTACAAAAGAAAAGCATCGTCATCCCATTTTGTAAAGAAAAGTGACATTAAACTTTGTAAATATTAATATCATGGCTTAACGTGAATTATGTTAGTGTTTTTTGGTTTGAATTAGTTTTTTACGCTATCAAGAAAAAATAGGTGACTTATGAGAGCTATGTTTTGTTTGTATTTAAAATGCTAAATAGTTGCTAATGTCATATTGTTGTTTTTGTATTAGTGCTGTGTATCTTGTAGATGTGACGTAATAGAGAGAATCAGATTTTCCCACTGAATTCAGCACCTGAAAATTAGTTATATCCATCCATTTACAAACCAGATACAGAAAAAAAAAGTTGACCAGTGATTTTTAGCTAAAACGAACTCTTTATTTAAGCATATTATACTTTAGCATACCATCAATCAATTGATTGATAAATGTATTAAATGTATGCATTCCCCAGATGTAGAACCCAGATACTCTAGATGGGCGCTTCGTAAAACTCCCGTGGAAAATTTTGCTGTTGATCAAAACAATGTTTACATCCAAATGAAACTTCCTGATATTTCAATTGATACTGTTTAACCAACAGAACTGTTGTGCGGGTAGGTATATTTAACATATTGAAAGGCGCTTGGGTTGTTCGTCCGCTTTGGGAAACATGGTTTTCAGAGAACCCAGAACGGCTGCTTTGCGGATACTGATTATTCATTGTTCACCAAAATACGATATTAACAGTTCTTATGTAAAAAAAATCTATATTTATACTAGTGTTTGCCCACGTCTTCACTTGCATTTAAGTCGAACCATTTCAGACGCGTACGAGGCAAGGAAAATGTTTTGTTTACATTTTTGCAGTCTTGTATCAACATTTTCTCGCTTACGTGGAGGCATTGTTTCAATTAACATATTAAAAAATAAATAAAATTTACTATCTAAGAAAACAACCTAAATAAACCTAATTTACATTAAAATCCATAAAATAATCGAAAATGTACCTAAATTTAAGAGACAAAAACAGTCTTACGTAAGCCATTATTGCAATAAGCATCAAAATATATAGTTTAAATATTTTATCTAAAAAATCAAATAAATTAATTAAAAGAAGCACTCTATAATGAAAGACCTATCACATTAAACAATTGTTTTCTATTGTCTTTGTACCAAACGCTAAGCAAGAATAGTATTCATTGTGCTAACGGGTTCAAACACAACTGACTCAAGAACATAATTAAACCGACCCGATATCATTTTTATGCGCGTGTGAAGAGTGTTGAAGAAACACAAATTCATCCCCCCTCTCAATGGTTGAATCAAGTGTCGTGTTTTGTATCCGTGCGCGCAAAGTAGTCAAAACCTATGTGTAGTGTTTACGTCCAGTTTATTCAACATTGCTTCGATTGCTGATAAGATGTCAGTGTTGGTATATAGTTAAGCCTCTCCTTTCCTTGGAAAAAAAAAGATGCGAATAAAAGTTCCATCTTGATTCGATAAGTATTTTTTGAGTTTACTGCCAACAAACAAACAAACAAACAAATGGACAGAGATAAATATTCACAAAATTATTATTTGGTCTTCTCTTCGCTTAGACTACCCTTTAAGAGTTTACTATTGTTATAATTCTTTTAAAATTGAGGAAATGTTTCTAGATAAATTTGCCCCCTGGCCTATAACACAGTTATAATACTAGTACTCTAATCTCCGTTGACATTAAACCCTTAGTTTGATACTTTAGATCAGGTCGTAGCGTATCTAGCTGCTGAGTTAAGGGTTTCAGACTTGATTCCCAGAATGGTCAATGTATAATTCCTGGAAAGAGCTTACTCTTTAACATTGATGATTTAACGTCCTTGGAATTAGGTATTGTGTATTCTATAATTAAGATAGTTTGTAAGTCATTTGTTTATATATTCATTTAGTTCAGAACGTGCATGTTGAATATCCCAAATAAAAAAATGGCAGCTTTATATAAGGGACAGGCCAATATTCTTGTATTTTCTGGTTTGTAGTGATGGGAAGTTCAGGGTTCCAGTTCCAGTGGTATGTAATAGGATTATTAGTCTATAAGTAGTTTTCCACTCTCCCTCCAAACAAATGTGGATGCTCTTCATCTACCTTCTTCATTAATTACATTATTGAAAAGATAGGGATATCTCGGAGAGTAGTATTTTGAGTAGTAAATAAGAACCTCATTTCCGGGGAAAATATTGGGTTTCCGGAAAAAATGACCTCTTAGTAAAAAATGTATTTAAAATAAGGACTAATATGCAGCTATACATATTCAAATAAATCTATCCAAATATAAGATATATCGTGCTTAATATTAGCATCAAAAATATGTTTTACAATTTTCCGGGAAAACTGTTGGATATGGGCGAAAATGTTTGAATAACAAAATAAAGAAGAATAAAGTTATCTTTCATGTGAAAAAACAAGATTGAAATCCGATGACAGAGAACTGAGATAATGCTTTAATAAGAAATCATGACTGCCACATTTTATCCAATATGGCGGTTAATCCAACTATTTGTCAGGTTGGCAACATCACTTTTCTTGCTCATAGTACTTAGATCTTTCAGATAAAGATAGGTTGCCTTTTGTGGTAAAAGGGCTCCAGCAGGTTAACACTTTTACATTTTGTGCCTCTAATATAGACAACCTCCAAGGTATACCCCTAGTTAACGTTCTGTTACCACAGAGTGGCTAAATTCTTCACACATTACGACCGAAGTAGATATTGCATCTCTCACAGCCAAATATGCCGTACGCTATAACATAATAATAATACCTAAACTGTTTCCAACTACCCATCCTCGCAAATGCTGGTATACTTCCTCAAAATTTTAATATTCCCTATCCCTTTTTAATTAGCATAATTAACGTATGTCTATAAATCGAATGAGTACTACGATGCAGTGAAAAATAAAAGATTTTTAAATTGTCATACTTTTAGATATCACTAGATAAATCTCTCAATTCAGGAAAACTAATAATGTCGATAGATTCCTTCAAAAGCAGATACAACTTTATTTAGATATAAGAGGTAACAAGATGAGTTCCAGAGTGATGCACATAACTCAGTTAGGAGCAATGTCTGTCTCGCCTCTAGTCGTGGGGAGAAGGATGGGTTGGGAAGGAGAGGGTGTTCAAACTTGAGACCTCGCAAATTGGAACAGAGAAGATGAGGTTCTATTCTTGAGGGACCAGGCTGGGTCTTGTTACAAACTGCCTTTAACTTGGTTACTGCCGCTAATTGGACCACCGTGTACAATTCCAGAGTGTGGGGGAATGGAAACAATTCCTAAAGGTACAATCTATATTGAGAATTTTGACCTCCCTTCTCAAAAAATAACTATAAATACGCATCCGTCCTACTTTTATTTTACACCCATCACTGTTTCCAGCCTCTGGCCTGTGTCAGATTTCGGCCGTTAATTTATCACTGTGAAAGGGTAAACACACATTTCACTAATGATACAATTTCCGGCCATGTCGGGAATCGAACTCGGGACCTTAGTTCAGTGTACAGACACGATACCGAATGATCTAAGGTGTCAAATCCTTTCAACTATACTCCAATTTATTAGTTAATATGCACCTTTATCCAGGATATATCAATAATCATAAATTCTTGTATATTATTGACATTCGTTATGTTCAAATTCATTAATATTTATCCATAAAATACCATAATATATTCAAAGCTATAATTATATCTCAATAATGAACCAAATACAGTATACATTTATTTATTCGAAGTCCCAGAGATTTCTAAAAAAAATATTGAAATATCCAAAATTCGAGTTATTCATTTTTTTAATTATCTAAACAGCTTGTACAGCATTAATCAATAACCTAGAAATATGCTATATATAATCACACTCATTCTATTATGCTATAAAAGACACAAACATGCACAATAAAACATTCATAAAATAAACAAGAAAAATTCAATTGCAAAATATAAAAAACTTGGAAAAACTAGCATACAAAAAAATATTCCGGACTTAAATCAGAACTGATGATAACCGAGCCAACAAATCCGCTATATTAGGAAATCCGCTCGCCGCCATTGCGTGACTCCCCCGCCTTCTCATTTATTATGTGTCAATAGATAGATTCAACTTTATTTGACATTGGGGTGGCTTAATAAATATTGCTAGGTGCCTTTTAAAATTTCAATTAAATGTTAGTTTTTAACATTGATTTAAATATAAATTTCATGGGGAAATCGTGGTGGTTTCAACTTATCCAACTTTTCCAATCAACCGATGTAGAATCATTCAAATCCTTCTATATATTCACTGTCATCAATATTTCGCTATCTTATACACCTTATCATAATATCCAGGGTGTTCGGAAACTCAAGTCCCAAACTCCACATATAGCTTGTTTGAACTAAAAGTAATACAAAATCCCTGTACACTTACATCCGGAAAACTATGCTAATACCATTAAATGGTGTTAAAAGTTTTGGCGTACAGCACCGGGAGAGTAAGGCTGTGCAAGTATGGGTGTACAACAGGTTGCATAGGAGCTAGGCTAGTACTGCTCACCTCGACATCTTGGAACATGGAAGCAGAACATCCCACACTAGTAAACAACACAACACAACAGTCCCTCTAGAAATGGGAATACATTCTGAGGGTCATCATTAACGGTCCTACATACCAGAAAGTGCTTGCCATTAATATATGTGCATTGACACGCACCTAACTCCTATGCAACCTGTTGTACCCGCGTGCTTGCACAGCTTTGCTCTCCCAGCGATGTAAGCCAAACTTTTTAACACAGTTTGATGGAATTAGCATAGTTTGCTGGAAGTAATTGAATTCGGATTTTGTATTAATTTTGGTTCAAACAAACTATATTTTCAGGTTGGGCGTTAGTTTCTGAACACCTTGCTTGTATACTCGTCAACATTTACCTATCAAATGTTCATAACTATTCCTATATTAAAAGTCATTAGTATTTGTCTATCAAATAGACCTGAATTTTCCATAGTCATAATATATTTATATTCAACAAATATTTATATTTAAATACACTTGATTATAATCATAGTCATAGATATAATCAAAGTAATTGGATATAATTATGGTCATCAATCTTTCGTTATCAAATACTCATTCATAACTATATAATGTATTCAAATTGTTCACTGTTTTTACTCTACCAAATATACATGAATATATTTATACTCATAAATTGTTACCTACCACGTACAGAACGTCCTCATATATTAATAGTTTTAAATAGTAGCTTATTACGTATATGATGATAAATACTTGATTACATTGATAGACTCTTTTGTGTTTATTCTAGAACCAAGCCAATTGTGAGTCGTGTTTTTATATAATCTGCTGTTTTGTAAATATCCGTTAAATACCCCAAATAAAATTGAATTTTTAGACTGAAAAAAATCAGTTGCTCTAATGAATAATTTTTGGAAGAGAATTTCATTAAAAAAAGAAATTAATGTTATTTTTTTCTTGTTAATTTATTTAACTTATCAACTAATTAATCCTATTCTTTTTAAATATAATAATAAAATCATTAATTCAAATCATTTAATATTAAATACTTAGTTTTAATTTACAACTAAACTAAAAAAATTTATATAACAAAAAATAATTAATAATTATATTATTTTTCACCATGGTGGCTAATTTCAAACTTATGAAATATCATAATTGTTACCATTAATAATTATATAATACATATTGTGGTCTAAGGATAATATATATATATTTATAACCCGTAATAATATATTTTACACTATAATAGACTTTGTTCGATCAAAATTGAGAATTATTATAGACACTTGTCTTGTCATGCGATTAAATTAAAATAAACCCTCTAATACATTAACTATTAAATAAAGTTGTTACTATGGCGATCTGATTCCAGGGAGCCGTTATATAGATTTATCGGTTGCGACTAAGCAGCTACACACCATTTTCAATCAGGTTAAAGTGTGTAGCCACAAGTTGTGCAAAACATAACAAACTTTTGATGAGAATACCCAAGTGGGAAGAACTTGATGTAACGGTATGTAGGTCTCGAAGTAAAATCTCGAAGTAAAATGATCATAATCAAAAACTACAATCATGTGATATGGTCTTAATAATTCTAAAATTGTCATTGTTGAGCACTTTGGCTAAGGCGTCAACCTTGTTTGGTTTGGTTTTTCGGTACCTTCCTCTTTTATGTAAATGTGTGGATAGCAAGTAGAGTGCAATTTTCATAATAATAGCTTTATTTGCCTGCTAGGAAGTTTCTAGATCTTCTTTCACGTATTCATCCATCAAGCCATGGGATCTGCGGCTGTCAGTTTGGATATATATTATCAATATCTATAAAGCAGCACTAGTAAAATAGTAGAGTTTTATCAAAGTTAACGGCAAAAAAAAATAATTGTAATTACTGAATGCTTCTTTTTACAAAAAAAAATAAATAAAAAATCCTATTGCAGTAAGGCATCGTACACAGACAAATAAGTTAGAATTAACAGTAGCCTCCTTATTTTATAAATAAATGCCCAATCTAAAAGATTTCTAGCTGCCACTATACACTCGATTCTCTCAAAATTGATGTAGGATAATAAGATTATTATTATTATTATTTAGCACCACGTCTTACTACCCGTTCGGGTTACAAGCTTTAAGTACTAATTACGCTAATGGATTAGGAATTGGGAAGGTTGAACTAGAGGAAGTGAACCCGCATTTGCATGGAGGGAGAGTGGAAAACCATTTAGGAAAAACCACCCCAGTTCACTTGACCGAGATTCGAACCTCGATCTCCCCGTTCTCAGTAGTCGAGCTCAACACGACTAGCGTGTTAGCCAACTACGCCACCAAGGCGGATGATAATAAGATAGGGCCATAGTGAAATAGGTCAAGGTAAGACTGCTAACTTTTAGGCTAAATTGAGTATACATTTTATCATGACAGAGAAAGTATTTTGGGCGTATCTCTAATTATTTCCCAGTCTGGTTCATGGTGTAGTTTCCAACTAACCCGTATTTTTTAGGATCGTCCGTCCTTACATTACATGTTGTCATTCGCCCCCAAAACCAAGTGGTTGGGGACTAAAAAGCATCCTGTATTTTAACAAAAATCCTAAATTGTATACTTATTTTTCAGTTTTACGATTTTGATTGCCAATCCTTCACATGATTAAAATGGCTTTAGCTAACCCTTGATTTGAGGTATGGATGTTTAATGGGTGTGAAACTTTAAAATGTATTCGTAAATTGAAAAATAACATTTGGACTCTGGAATTGAAGCCGCGGTCTTTGTCTTAGCACGTCAATGGTATGTCGCTGTGATATCTTGGATTCATCCTGTGTTCAGGTTTATTATTCAGTCTTAGCTTAAGGCAGAATATGTGATGGACGTGTGTAATTGGTTACTGTGAGCTATAATATCTACCCCAGTCACCTGCGAATGATGGTCGTCTTTATGTTGTCGTAGAACCAGCGTTTGCTTTCTTCCACTTAAAAAAAAATTAATACTTAAAAAAAATATTAATTTTATCCAGGCTGGCTCGTAAAATATTCTTGACTAATTTATACCATTTACATATTTACAATCTTCCTTCCTAATAATCATAACAAAATAGTCTACAAATATCTGTTGAAAACATCTAAAATTGGGGGGAAAAAAACGTGGTTGACATCCCTTGGATACGATACCCATAATATCCCTTTTTATGTTAGGGAAGTTAGCATTGATATATTTTAGGAAAACGTTTAAAATAGCAATGATTCAAGATAATTTTCCATTCAACAAAAACAACTTTTAAATATTCTTCTTACACAGGCGGAAAATCACAAGTCAATTTTTTTCTTTCTAGTCTAAATCGCAGGGTTGGTGGTAAGGCCCAGAAAAAGTTGAAAATTAGTGATTTTTGCACAAATAAATATCTCAAAATTTTTATTTAGATTCCTCAGCCACTATTTTGTGAAATCATGAACTTTGCCTTAATTTATTAAGGTGGAGATGTGGGAATGCGAAAGACTGTCAGTGATTTTGCAGCTTTTATACAAACACTTTTTTGGTCTAAAGAATTAAAATATTCCCCAAGTAGGAACAAAGAATTTAATTTTCTTTACATGTTCACCTGAACAGTTCTTGAATAGCTTTCAAAGGTATCCTGGAAGTTAATGACAAACTTTTCTCTTCATTTAAAAAGTTTGTAATTTAATGCCACTATGATCATGAAAAAATTCAACAACTGTTGATTTCATCATGGAAGAAAATTAAACTCTTTGTTTGTACTGAAACACTGTTTTATTAATTTTGGCCAAATAAAGATTTCACTAAAAAACCCCTGCAAAAACACTTACCGTTTCTCGGGTCCCCTAGATCCTTACATTAAACCAACACCTTAGCTTGGTAGCATGCCCGCCTCTTGGGATAGAGGACTTGGGCTTGATTACAGGCATGGTAGAAAAATGTATCATTGTTGAATTTCACATAATTAATTATTATTGGCAAGGAGTTTAGGTGCTGAATATATTCTAAATTTAAATTAGTTTATAAGTCAAGTATTGATATATTCGATTCGGAGTTCCCTTTAAATCTCTCAATAAAAAAAATAAACTTGGTTCAGTTAAAACCACTTTGGCAGTGTGTCAAAGTGTCACGTGATTTCCCCTCCTCCTCTATCTCCCCCATTTCATCCCTCTTTTGACCAACCTTATCGTCAAGCACATAGCACCCACTTGTTTACAGAGCTGATTGATTGAGAGCGAACAGCGGGCTATTTATTGACCACACTACTAATGCTCACGGTCAAAGGCTATTGGAGATTTCTTCCACTAAGCACTCTTTCATGTCCACCAAACCCACTTATTGGGGAGTTCTTCCACTAAGCATTCATTCATGTCCACTAAACACCTAAAACTTGTTTGCTCGACGTAGAACAGGGACTTTGACTTTTAGGTTGGTGATTTCAATCACGGTTCATCCGTCTGGTTTTAAATCAGTGCCAACATCTAGATTTTATGGAGGGAGATTATTAGAGAATAGATATTATTTCTAACCACACTAAGTTTATAATTTGGCCATAGTTCTTCTGTTCCAGATCGTAACAATAATTACCTTTATCTTGTATCAAAATTCGCCCCTACGCCTTTACTCAAAGTTGGTCCCATACTAGAGATCTTCCCCTGAAAATATTTTACCCATTTAAATGAAATTAATGGAAGTTTTAAAGTTTCCCCTTTAATTTATTTTAAGGACGTTAACACCAGCATCATCATCGAATAAGGTACAAGTGTAGCGTTTCCAGTTAGGTCTCTCTCACATTCCTGTATCTATTACAAAAGTTGGTGAGTGAACGGTTCAATAATGTCAGAGTTCCCTAGTCTGCTGTACATCAGATATTTTAATACTTCAATATCATATTACAAGCCTTTACTCATATTCTTCTCTTATTGATATACACTAAATATCTACTGGAAAACTTAACCTTCTAGTCTTTCTGAACCGCTTAGAAGATAATATGTGTTCTGAGCCATAAGTGAAACAGTATTATTGTGGCATTTCTGAGTCACATTGAAATGCTGACCATACAGTCTTTCTGAGCCATATTAAAAAGCGAATTACTGTGTGTGTCGTTTTTAAGCCACGTTGAAAAGTTAAACATGTGGCGTTTCTGAGCCATATTTAACAGCTAATCAAGTGGGTTTGCTGAGCTATTTTGTAATATAAGCATGTGGCATTTATGAAAGGTATTGTAAAGTTAATTATGTGGCGATTTTGAAAAGAAAATCATGTGGAGTTTTTGAGCGACATTGGAAAGATAATCTCGTGTAGTTTGTAACCCAAATTAAAAAATAAGTTTATGAAGCCTTTTCAGAGCGATATTAAAAAGCTAATCAATGGCGTTTTCTAAGCCATATTTAAATACTAATATGTTGCTTTTCTGAGTCTTACAGGCAAACTAATTATGTTGCAGATCTTAGCCATACAATAATAAAAATAATCCTAAGTAGCTTAATTTAATCAAAGGTGTGTATAACATCAGGCCAAAGAAAATATGCAGATTACTAATGTGAATATAATAACTTCATTGCAGGGCACCCTAGACTAAATCCCTGTCTTCCATCCAAAAGTCGGGGACACTACCACTACAAGACATAATTTAACTATCAACTTTAATAATATTGTATCCAATCACCATGGTTTTAATTGATTTAATTTCAGTTTAATATGTGCTGTTAGAAAGGATATTAGCATTTTCCCTCAAAGTTATAGTTATTTATGGGCTGATTGATTGACGAGCCCATTTGCTTTATGGATATCTTTTTCACAATACAAAGTTTGTTTTGTTTACATTTAACCATTAGTTTATTTTGTCGAGAAATACAAAGTCCTGGGGCGAATATCACGAGTGCGTAGAAAAGTATTGCTTCAACAATACTCCTCCCTTTATTTATTTAGTACCGTGTCTTACTACCCGTTCGGGTTATACGCTTAAGTACTAATTACTAAATAAGAAAGTGTGAAGTTGAATTTAGAGGAAGAGAACCCTAATTTTCGTGGAGGGAGAGTGGAAAATCATTTAGGACCCAGCCCCCCATTTCACCCAACCGAGATTCGAAACTTGATCTCCCGTTCCTCGGCAGTATAGCTCAACATGAAACTAGCGTGTTAGCCAACTCCACCACCGGGGTGGGTCCTCCATTTATTAAATATTACATTAAACAACAAATATATCAATACTTAATTTTAAGGTTTAAAGTTTAGGAAGGCAGCTTAGATAATTTTAACCTGTATTAGCGTGGTTAGGAGATAGATAAACCAACCTGACAAATTACATGTGGTAAACCACCTCTATTACACCCGGCTAAGAATCAAACCTTTATCTCATCATTGCCAGTAATACGTTATATTATGGAATTGATTCATAGACCGTGTGACCACTAATATAGATAGTGTTATTTTTAAATCGGTTACTTACAATAATATCAAGATTATACAAACATTAGTGAACAATAATTGTTTGAAGAATATCTTCTTGGACAAAAACAACAGATGAATGAAAGTTTCAGTAAAAATGCGTTGTATCTACTTCCAAAAACTGTGTAGACAGGTTAACACAATCGGTGTAGTAGTAGTAGTAGTAGTAGTAGTAGTAGTAGTAGTAGTAGTAGTAGTATATTGACTAACCAGCCCCCTGATGTAGTGGTCAGTACCCCTGGCTACAAGACTAGGGTTCCGGGCTAGATTCCCGGCTGGTACCTTGAGTATTTTTCCCTAAAGAGGAATTACCCAAACAGTTACTAGGGTTTGGTTAGTTAGGCTTAAGTTGGGTTTAAGTGTTTACACTGGTTCACACCCTCATAATATCACCATTATTTCATCTCCTCAGGAAATGGATAGAACCTCCACACAAAGGATGTACGATCAGTACATTCGGGCGTTCCTTGGGCAACGGTACTTTATTACTACCGGCTAATCTTTCCACAAACTGAGCTACGAGAGATGTAGCCCAAACGCGCACTATAATTATTAGTATAGTGACTAAAGCACTACACTATACGTCACTAGTCTGACGCCTTATACGTCAGAGATTTTTCGGAGTGGAAACTCACCTACCGTGTCAGAGTTCAGCATCCACTTCTCTGGGAACAGATACCTCCTTCGAGGCTCTTCTAACCCATCATGGCTGTGTCTTTTAAGCGTAGCCACGCACATTACATGCGCAGCGAGCAATTTAGGGACTGGTGGCCCCGTGCCTGTCATTGACCCTGTCATCACCATATGTTTGGGAAAGGCCCTTAACCCCACCACGTCCTAATACCCATCTGGGTTATAAGCACTATTCTAAAAATGGAAAAATGAACCTAGACAAGGGAATCAAACCTGGTACCTTTGGTTTAGTACGCCAATGCTCTACCACTGAGCTATCCAGGAATTGTCTGGTGCTCATGGTCATTATTCACTCATATTTTAAGGCAGAGTCTACGATGGACGTGCTTAATAAGTGTATGTTGATCGTCATACAACCATAATTAGGGTAAGACGAGCAATCATTTTCCAAATATAGGAGGATTTTTGTATAAAGGAAGTATTAAAAATTGCAATCGTATTTTTTTTGCAATAGGAATCTAACTATTAATATTAATTTAATATTAGATTTATTTTTTAGGTATTGATAGGACATATCAAAAGTGACAGCTGTAGATATTCTTGCTAGGCCTATGGACATGTACAAATCATTTTGTTAACTTTTTTTTTACTTTGTAAAATATTCCCATCCCGGTAGTCTCTACTGAGGGTGATTTTTACCTAAATAGTTTTTCACTATCTCTCCATGCAAATTAGGGTACACTTCCTTTAAATACAATCTTTTTCATCCCTTACACATTAGAGTAACTAGTACATAGGTGCATATCTCGAACGGGTAGTAAGACGTGGTGCTAAAAATAAAAAGTGTATTGGTGAATAGCTAGTAATTCCTTAGCACTAACCGTATCAAAATAGTTGCTAAGAATTAATATTAGATCTTATTTAATGCTTTTTGATGATATTTACTTTTCCGTTAACAGTCGCTATAATGGTTGATCGTACCCACAGTAATAGTTAACAGTGGCTATAATGTTTGATCGTACCCACAGTAATAGTTAACAGTGGCTATAATGTTTGATCGTACCCACAGTAATAGTTAACAGTGGCTATAATGTTTGATCGTACCCACAGTAATAGTTAACAGTGGCTATAATGTTTGATCGTACCCACAGTAATAGTTAACAGTCGCTATAATGGTTGATCGTACCCACAGTAATAGTTAACAGTGGCTATAATGTTTGATCGTACCCACATAATAGTTAACAGTCGCTATAATGGTTGATCGTACCCACAGTAATAGTTAACAGTGGCTATAATGTTTGATCGTACCCACAGTAATAGATAACAGTCGCTATAATGGTTGATCGTACCCACAGTAATAGTTAACAGTCGCTATAATGGTTGATCGTACCCACAGTAATAGTTAACAGTGGCTATAATGTTTGATCGTACCCACATAATAGTTAACAGTCGCTATAATGGTTGATCGTACCCACAGTAATAGTTAACATTGGCTATAATTTGATCGTACCCACAGTAATAGAAACAGTCGCTATAATGGTTGATCGTACCCACAGTAATAGTTAACAGTGGCTATAATGTTTGATCGTACCACAGTAATAGTTAACAGTGGCTAAATGTTTTATCGTACCCACAGTAATAGTTAACAGTCGCTATATTGGTTGATCGTACCCACAGTAATAGTTAACAGTGGCTATAATGTTTGATCGTACCCACATTAATAGTTAACAGTCGCTATAATGGTTGATCGTACCCACAGTAATAGTTAACAGTCGCTATAATGGTTGATCGTACCCACAGTAATAGTTGACTTGCACTAATTTAGGTACAGAAGCATCGTCCGTTTACAAGGTATAAATATTGTTGTATGGCATCCCATGACGTGTGACTGACGATGTTGTCCACCCCCTGACAATATTCTCACTAGACACGTCCTAAACTTGGAAAGAGTACTCAATCAAACTGTACCCTTGAGGCTCTGTAAGGGTCCTTCTCAAACTGGATCCTCGAGGCTCCAAAAGTTTCCTTCTTCTCAATTTTGTCCCCTAAAGCTATGTTTGGGAGATTATCGCAACGAATGATTCGATTTAATCTTCACGATGCCACGTGATACAGTACAGGCACATTCACAGACGTGTTGTAGCTATCTTAAATAATATACCACGAATAACATTTTGTTAAATAAATAAAATAAAATTAATGTGGTGATGGGAAACTAGGGTATGCACATAGTGAGAAGAATAGCTTAGAGAAGTGGGTACAACTGGCGGCACGAGAGACAAACGCGGCCCACGCTCACTAAAAATGTGGCCTTCATTGTGTCCTGGAGGAAAATTAAAGGGAACCCCTCTGTCAACATGTGAAAATTATTCAAATAAAAAATAATAATTTAAAAAAAGTTCATAATTGTATTTTATTATGCATTTATTTGATTGATAAAACTTTGTATGATATATATAAAGCTAATTTGTTTTGCGAAAGTGTGTGTGTTCGCACATTTCATAACAAATTTTGAGGTATTAATCCTACATTCCTTTTTCTTTTTTTAGTGAAATTTGAACGATTCCACCAACAAACAATACAATTTGCATTAAGTAATGAAAATAATTGATTATTAAGTTGTCGACCTCGTTGATCTTAGGGTACAGAGCTCGCTGCAGGAGCCGATGTTCGTGGCACCAAATACAGCCAGGATTGAGGGATTTTTCTTGAGCGATAAAAACCGTGGCACAACATTCTTTGGAGGGGAAGTAAAACCGTCGGTCCATGTCGATTGTGGCATGTAAAATAACCTTGGACGGTATGTTAAAATAATTTTTCTGTCAGAATTGGTGGGCTCTTTCGTTCTCGCTCAGATAAAATTCTCGTGTATTGACATAATAAGTCGATTCAAAAAGTGCATGCTAAACACCTCAAATAAATTTATAAACTGTTGATTTTAGACCTTTATTTAGTTGATGAAATTATTAAATATATATTCGGCCCACGGTGCAAACTGATTTTCAGATTTGGCCCTTGGGATAAAAAACGTTGTACCACCCTGACTTTGAACATGCAAACTTTTTTTGGAGGGTGCAGGGGTTCACGTTGAAAATATTTTACCTAAGTATTAGTAGGCCTTCTACTTTATCAATATTGATAATATATATTAAAAGTTACTTGACGTATGAATATATCGAATTAATTTTATTAACACCCACCTCAGTGGCCGCGTGGTCTAACACAGCTACTCTCGTGTTAGACTAGACCGCCGAAGACGGGGAGATCGGGGTTTGATCCCGGTCGGACTCACTGATGAGGTTTTTACTTAAATGGTTTTCCACTCACCCTTTACGCAAATGTGGGTGCACTTCCTCTCAATTAAACCTTTTTAAACCATAAACTATTAATATAATGATTACATAGGCGTTTAACCCAAACGGGTAGTAAGACGTGGTGCTAAAAAAATTAATAACATTTTAATTATCAGAAACTATTCTTTCTAACATGTTCTTATTATTATTTTATTATTTGATCTCACACTGACAGATTCTGAAATGACTCACGTAACCTTCAAGCGTGAACTCACTAAGATCATTTATTTCCTCACAATTATCGACTAATTTGTACAAATGTTAGTAAAGACTAATTTCCAACATACAATATTATATTTTTAATAAGTTTCTAATGATTTTTAAAATTGAAAAATCCCCTTTTCAAACTAAATTAGGGCTTAAGAGTGACGTTTACTTGAAGGGAGATATCCCCACATTGTAGGTTTAAAAAAAATGGAATGGAAGCTCTGAAGCAGAAAAATCCTTAAAACCAATATGAATTATTAAAAAAAATTCTGTTGCCACCTTATTCATATGTATATATATTTTTTCTGTTATATATAATAACAGAATTTATATTATATATATATATTTTATTTGTTCGAGGAAATATATAAAGATGTTCCCTACTATTCGCCTTTCTAGCAAAAAGTGTGACTTTTCTTTTTAAACATTTTAATAAATGAGTTAGTTCTAAATTTTTTTTTTACAAATATAAATATTACAATGTAAGGATTTGAATTCCATATAGATGTTAATTTGATTTTGCTCTCTTATTTAAAGTTAGTCATGTCTTAAAATAAAATATAACTTATTATATAATGAGGGATTGCAAGGCGTAGTAGACGTCAAGAAATCTCGTGTTATCTAAGGAATGGTCAGTTATTTAAAAATATGATTTACGTGAATGGTATAAATATGCATCTATAGGCTTAAGAAATCTACATTTTAGATTTTATAATAAAAAAATCATTAAAAGGTATGATTAATTAATTTTCCATAAGGTTTTACTTGAAATGCTGCCGTTCTGAGTTCAAAATAAGTGTTTATAAATTATACATCTTCTTGAACAAATAAACTAATTTTTAACGGGGTCACATTATATCATTTTAAAATAATAAGGATGATTTTAGTGGTTTTGAAATTCGAAATTACCGTTCCCATAATACATTTTGAAATGAGAGGATGTTTCCTTTAATGTGGAAATCTCTTTTAAGAAATTTTTCTTGCTAGTCTACAGCATGTATTGAATATTTTACGACGTATATTTATGCGCATAGTACTAGATGAAATGTAGAGGCAACCTACTCTTCAAACTTCCCTTCTAGTTGGATATTTTGGCTGGAAGTTAAGGGGTTGAGACGGCGCCATCTGGCTCCTAGGAGCGTCTACACGATGCAGCATCCTGCCAACTCTGGAAATGAACTAGCTCTGCTACTAGACGCTCGCACATTGTTGCCACCGCCTTTATCTACAAGTCTAGGAGAATCCTGTGTGTTCGTGTATGATTATTATTTTAAATCACATCCCTACTTCAGTCTGGTGTAGTCGCACAAGTGGGCTAATATTGAGAAATGTATACTTTAGAGGAAATGTACCCTCGTTTATTTGAAGGGAGAATTGTAACACGTTGTCACCTCGGCCTAAAGATACCGTGATCTGCTTTTCAATCACGCCACGTCAACATTTTTTTCACTTTTTCTTCACTCATATAATGGTTACAGATCAAGAGGTGCCGGGTTCTATTTCTAGCACTTCAAGAATTTTTCTGTGAAGCAGTTGGTCTGGAACGGAGTCAATCTCTGCTTCGTGAGGACAAATGAGGAGCTACTTGAATAAATGGTTAGCGGCTCTCGTCTAGAAAACTTGATTAACGGCTGATGGATTCGTTGTGCTGACCACATGCAACCCTCTATACGCAAATGTTAGCACTATCATCGCTAATGGCAGTGGTCTCTCGGATGGTGTAGCTCACTTGCGGGTTCATGCCATAGAGTTGTTTAAAATGAACGTGGAGCAAGTAGCAGAATTTTGGTACTTGTTGAGAAAACGCCGAAAGAATAAGAGATTCTGGGTGCATCCTATATTAAAAAACTTGCTATCAGAAGGGATTGTTTGAAACATTTTATCAATATTTTAGGAAATATAAATAAATGTTTTTTTTAAATTTACAAGGATGCATATACTTTCCTTTGATGCAAAATTCAGTGAAAAGATATAGTATTTTGTAAAACTACGCTCACTGCACTAACAACACTGACAAACCAATCACGAGTGATGTCAAAGACGGCTGGCCAGCGCGCTACCCCTATCTACTCTAGTAGTGTACGCAGGATTGCGAAGTTGGGGGAGTCAGAGAAGATTTTGGGGGTGGTCTCCCCAGCTACAGGAGTAAGATTTGTTCACCATTATATAAACCTAGAAGCTTTTTTTGGAAGGTTTTTAATTGGTAATTTTTAACTTGATCATTTATATTTTTATTATTATAGACGTGATAATCTAACATAATCTAACATAATCTAACAAAATAATTAATAAATACGCCTAAATTAAAGGTCTCCTAACCATCACATAGTCCTCCTATCACAAAAAATCACCGATTATTTATAATAAGTAAATATCTAGCCACTCTGGAACTCCTCGATAAGCCCGAGTGTGAAAC
Organism: Timema cristinae; assembly: GCA_039000515.1. Taxonomy (NCBI): domain Eukaryota; kingdom Metazoa; phylum Arthropoda; class Insecta; order Phasmatodea; family Timematidae; genus Timema; species Timema cristinae. The sequence goes on from JBCFYV010000012.1 coordinate 50,880,273, forward strand.
TGGTAGATTTGGAACATGCTGCAATCTTCAGGTCTTAGGCCACTTCCTAGACTGCAAGGACATCAATTAGGATTACCAAGGAGGATCAACATAAGGATGTGTGGCACGTGATATTTTCTTTGCTCACTCGATGTTTAACCAATCATTTCACTCTCCCTTATTTTATTTAAACTGATATTTTTACATACATGTATCTATACATTTTGACGAACAACTGTAATACCAGTGCTGTGACATTTTCTTAATTGATTTTAATACAATGCATGCGAAATAAAGTGATTGAATCTAATATTCTTTTCCCAAAGTGAAGTATAATTCTAAGAGTTGGTGGAGTAGGAATGAGGAGGTGGGGTAGGGGGTTCATTTCTTGGTAGCTGGTAGACGAGATGATGTATCACGTTCCGTGGTGTTAGTGAACGAGTGATTGCGATGACTTTCAGGGCGTGTTGGGATATGGTGGGGGAGTTGATTTTCAACCCAACTTTTAAGTGTCGACTGGTCTACCGACTGAGCTATTCTGGATCTCCTGGTCACTGTGTCAATAAACTACAAACCTCCAAGCATACTGATACATCATGATGTAGCTAAGTGCTTGCTGCTTGATGAAACTAAAAAATAAATACTTATCAATTAAGATTTTCAAAGGTAGAATAAGTGCCTAATCAGTTATATCGAAATTTGTCAATTTTTTCTTGTGAATTTTAACATTAAATCATAATACCCTTTAATATAACCCAAAGCAAAGTTTTTCGTTTATTTGTTTACCCTTTTTAATACTGTATATGGTCGTTAACACTGATTAATAAGAATATTGCTTTTAATCAAACAATTATTTTTATATATCATTCTGACGGAGTATTTGTGTCAATATAGAAACAGTGTAATATTGTCAAAATATTTTAATTGTGTAGCTATATGATAGTAACAATAACTATCTGAAACTTTTCCAAGATGGTAAAACTTGACCTTTATTATATTTCTTAGATGAAGCTAAGAGATGGAGAAAGATAGGACCAATCCTGGGGAATGTAAATAGATGAAAAGTGTACCAACGCTTACTCACAATCCGAACGAATCCGTCAATTTAGTCTGAACAGCATTTTATACATGTTAATGTTTCCCATCTCCATATTTATTTCAAATATATATAATAACTTGACTAAGCTAGAATAGTTTGTGAAAGTTTTGACAATAGATCATAGTTGATGTAACCCACACCAGTGACTGCATGGTATAAAACGTCAAACTCTCAATATACCAGATTTCCGGTAGAGAGTAGGTAAGTTTTAATTTTGGCTGGGTTCACTGAGGTTGGTTTTTCCCTAAATTGCTTTTTACTCCCTCTTCAAGAAAATATAGGTACACTTTCTCAAAACACTATTTCCCTCATTAGTGTAAATATATGGATAGCCAGGACGGGTAGTCAGACATGGAGTACAAAAATGACTGAAGAATCGGGTTTTTCAACGTAATATTTTTTTTATCTGGGTATTTTAACAGCGTCGATGTTTGTAGGGATTTTGTCTTCGAGAATAATCGTCAAGACATGTTTTGTCAGCTAGATTTACAGCGGGATGTAAGTCTCCTAGTTCTGTGTTGTTAAAGCAAAAATTCTAGTTTAACTATAAGTGAGGTTCATGGCTTTAATAATTAAACTTGCAAGCGCTTGTTAAAACAACTATCTGCATACCTAAGATATATCACACTAACTAAAATATTCAATTTTGTTTTAAAAAAATATCTTAAATTAACCTAAGATAGTCGCGTCATTTAAACTGCAGTAGTAATTATTGAAGTTAGTTAATAAATACACCAATAAAGGACTAGACGTACACACATAATGAAACTAAAATATGTAGTGGTGCCAGTTTGGAAAGTTGGATAGTGTCCAAGACAGTCCTGTACAGGCCCCCTGGGAAGTTTCACCAACTTGAGTTGTTAGTTGCAGACTTGTAAAAGATGACCCTTCTACCAGACAACGGTTAAATGGCAACGCTAGTTCATATCTTTATTATAAAGTATAGAGTGTTCACAAACTGGTGGATGCATACTCACACAAAAGTTAGTTGAATGATTGTCATCAAACTGAAAAAGTGGAAACATGAGGGTGAAATATGAGTTAGAAGACTAAAGAAAGAAGGATTTCAGTAGTAAAATGAAGGGATAAATATATATAGGAGTGGCAAGACGAGGAAGAAAATAATATATAGATATGGTAATAGGAAGGAGAGAACGTTAAGGAAGGCATAGATAGATAAAAAGAGATAAGTGAGAATAAAAGGTAGAGGATTATATAGATAAATGGGGAAAACAAAGAGAAGAAAGAGAGAATTGAAAAGAAGAGAGAGATTATAAGATATACTCTTTAAAATAATGGAAAGAAGTGAAAATTAAAGTGATGAGAGATTTAAGGTCATTGGATGTGGTAAGACAAAAATCAAAATGAGAGAAGAAATAGCAATATAGCGAAAAGAGAAGAGAAGAAGTACATAAAGAAAAAGAGAAAGATTAGTTGATGGTAGATATAAGGGTAAAGAAAAGAGAGTTTAATGGTTAAAGTGAAATAAAGACACAAAGAGAGGAGAAGATAGAATGGGAAACAAGTTAAACTAGGAATATAATTAGTTAGTATTAGTTAGTAGTAAGAGATCACAAGGTGAAACCAAATTCAGAAGATATTCTCAAGGAAGTGATTATATATAATACAAATAAAATAAAATCTTAGCTTTTTTCCCATCACCCCCTCCCAATCAAACACGGTCACAAGTATTAATTTGATTAAAATCATACATTTGGAAATCTTATCTAGAAATGTTTGAGGGGTACTATGGCCACCACACAAAAATATCTGTAGCTATATCTATAGATAGGGTAAAATAGCATTAATTTTCAGTTTTTTTAGTATTAATTATTGGAAATTTAGCGTTTTGTGGCATAATTTAGCATTTTATAGCAAAATAGGTAAAAATGTCTTTCCAGAGAAAGTGCTGTTGCGTCAAGACAGAGGTTGGGCTTTCGTAAGGATTGTTGGAAGGGGGGAGGGAGGGGGCTGGTTGCTAAGCAAAGACTAACGGAATGTGGCGATTAGCCGGATGGGTTGTGGAAGGCACAGGATGCAAGTAAAACCCGAGCTGAAGCACAGAGACGAGTGAAACTCAATGATTTTTTAATCACTTATTTCCGCTGAAAAACATCGTTTTATAGAAATTCTCAGCATTTTATTTAAATACACAACATTTTCAGGGAATTTGCGTCATTTTCGTTAAATAGAATAATTTAGCTAAAATACTCTCAAAATCATGTTTTTCGCGTTAATTCGCGAAATAAAAATCACTTTAAACACTTTCAAATGCCATGAAACGCAAAGAAAACTTATAAATACCCTATTTTCGACCCTTTTATTGTTTTCCGCGTTTTTCGCAAAAGCGAATTTACCCTATCTCTAGCTATATCCCAAGTTGAAGAAATAATAGCAGCATATTTTTATGTACATCCAATATAGGCCAGAGCTCCAAATATTTTTTATGCGGTATGGTGGTAGAGAGGGGGCGGGGTTGGGTCTTCGTTGAAGTGTTTTTTCTTCTCTCGGTTCTAGGAGAAGCTCTCGACTTATTGGAAGCATTCCTTGTCGCCTTCCACTCCTATCTGTTCTCGCTGATATGGTCAGCCTTTATTAGAGGTCCGATAGCTGGAGGGTGGGGGAGCTAGGGAAGATTGTTATGTTCTGTGTGTGTGCAATGGAGAAGGGATGTGACTACTTGAAATATGGTGGAGTTTGGTCTGTTAGGAGTTTGTAACAACTGCTTGACCTCAAGGAAAACTAAATGGATCACCCCTCAGTCGAGTGAAGCCATCATAGGTCTAAAAAAAATAACATTTTATTTTCATTTCTACCTAGATTAAATAAACTCCAATCCAGTTGGTGTTGGATGAATGCAAAGTGATGTTTACTTGGTGTTGTAGTTTTTAGAGTTATTTTAACCAAATTCTAAAGATTACATTGACCCTTATTAATAAAATATCTATAATATATTTACATACATATATTATTGATCTTTGATAATAATACTAACCTTAGAATCAAATAAGTGTTTTTATTTATCATTTAGATAAAGTATTACATTCTTGAGAACTTTCCCTTAAGGTCAAAAAGTGTAACTAAAATATCTGTCTGTACATAATACTATACCCTAAATATTTTAATGGGTTTTAGCCCATGGTCATAACCCAAAGCCAAATCGTAATTCTGATTTTAGTTCTAAGATTAAGGGTAATTTACTTATGACTTATCTTTAGAAAATTCATTTTTTTTAAATGGCTCAAGCAATTTAATTAAAAATATATGTCTGGCTAAAATTTTAGTCTACATTAAATAATATTGTGTACTTGTTTTTAGAGACAATTTTTCTTGAGAATAGTTTACCGACATCATATTTTAGAAAATTTTAAATATTTTAGATGTGTCTGTAGCAATTTTGTTCAAAATTTAAACATAATATATATGTTATATGTATATATATTTTCTGTGTATATGTATTATATGTATATATATTTTATAGATATGTATATTATATTAGATATATATATTTTACATGTATATACATATCATTTTTTTTAAACTGCGTTTTACTACCTGCTCAGGTTATATGCATATATTATAATTACTATAGTGGGTAGGGATGAGGAAGGAAGCATTTTAGAGGTAATCTCCCCGCAATTGCTTGAAACGAGAATGGGAAACCACTTAGAAAAACCATCCTCTCTAGATCCAACCGAGATTATAGCTCTGGTACCTTCGTAATCAGTAGGCCAGTCTAAAACGAGAATAACAACTAAGACCATTCGGTCATTTAAACTGAACAGGATGTTTAATTTCTTTTAACCCCAGGTACGTAAACAGGTAAAACATACAAAGATATAAAACAATTGAAAACAAATATAATGATGGAGATTAGCAAATATGCTTTAATGATATCAGTTATATCAACAAATACATTAAATATAATACAGGTACTATCCAGTTAATGAAGTTTTAGGCTAAATATGTATCCCTAAAATTGATAGCTCCTAAGCGAGTTATCTAGTGTTCCCACTTAATTGTTCTCAAGGCGGGAAGCGTCAACATTAGTACAACACAGACAAATCCTTGGTTATGTTTGGTATCGGTAGCCGCCCCGTTAGAAACACAAATGCCGCATCAGTCAATAAACAATTACACTTACAAGAATACCCTACACTATAAGTTAACCAGTTAACTTGGTTAAATAATCTAGTAATCTTACTATAAGGGAAGAAGACTACCCATGCTAATTCATTTCAATTCAGTTACAATAGTTAGAAGCTACACAGTCTTTCTTCCGGCTATACATATTCCGGCCAAACTGTAGACGAAAGTTCCAATCCAGGGTTCTAGGCTAAGCACATAATGACCCGGCAAATAACCAATCGGCCTTAGCCAGACTCGAGATGATCAAACCCGAGACGGTCAACTGTCAAACCCAGAAGAGGGAGACACGTCCTCTCAAAGTGACGATATCAAAATTAATAACACACGCGAGCCATGCCTGAAGGGTAACAGGACCCACAAGTTGAGCACCACAATACGATGAACAGCAATCATTAAATAGCTCTACAAACGTGAGCCATGCCTGAAAGGCAAAGTGATCCACAAGTTGAACAACAGTCATTAAATAGCTCTACAAATGCGAGCCATGCTCGACGGGCTGAAGACCCACAAGTTAATTACCACAATAAGGCAACCTACAATCATGGCGAGAAGCGCCTCAAGTAACTCAAGGAGAGCCGACCAACACCCAATAAGGCACACTGCTAGGCCTGAAACAACTAAACAGCCCCTTTTGCCTGAAGGTACTGATGATTAAGACATGGTCGTGCAGGCCATGAAGTGGGACACACTAAGTTTACTACCTAGACTGTAAGTCTGAAGGACCCAGCATATATTAGTGACATAGAACGTCACCAATGGCTAGCACTGCGAGCCAGAAAGCTTAAGACTAAACTTCATTTACACGAAAAACATAAAAGTTATTAATGCTCTTTTGAACAAATAAATTATTCCTAAAACCTAACCATGGGCATTACACCCATCTACTCCCTATCAATACTTGATTACAACACTGTAACAGCCTTCTTCCCCGATCAGGCCAGTCCCTTGGTACCATTGTTCCTTCCTCCCTTGAGTCGTAGATATGTCTTGTTCGAAGATATGTGTAACGTGTTGTAAGATTGGATAACAATGAAGTAATATGGTAATGTCCTACAAGCCACGGTGACTTATAGCACCAGAGCTCGGCGCACCATAGTAGAGTAGTGGGGGCGGGGGGAGGGGGGGGGACGTCCCATGAAGCTCACTTTGGCACATAAGCCATAACCAGCGAAAACTGCACGCGGCGCGCCGCCAGTAATTCAGTCTGATAAATTAAAAGCTCGGCCCGGAGAAGTGCGGCATCGCTGGCCGAGAGAATAGCAGGGCACATCTAATGGAGCTCGTGTTCAGTGAAGTTGTTGTGGCGAGGTATGTAACACACATATGTATAGTTATGAGCATATTTTCAGCAAACCATGCAGTTTTTATTTCAAGACCGTTATTTGTGGCAATTGATTTTGGATGTACGGGTCTTGGGCTAGTTAGCCCACTACACAACTGGTAAAATTTTTAAATGTATTGTAGTTAATATGTCTATCAAAATATTTTTTACAAGTAAACATTATTTAAGGGTAGTTACCTGAGATAATTTTTGCTGCTCATAAAGATTTTATACTAATATAAGAAAGTATTTACGATTGTGTCATATCATTTTTTATTAGTAAGTATAACCCCAAGGTTATTAACAACTTATTATAATAATTGGGATTAAGGAGGTAAAAAAAATGGCACATCACACACAATATTACAAACTTTCTCATATGGTGAAATAAAATTTTCTGAAATAGATTTTCAGTAATTTACCCCTAATAAAGTTTTCATCAGAAAAACAAACACATCATCTTATTAATTACAATAAACACACCTCATTGATACATTTCAAGAAACTTCAAAAATATTATTTTTAAATACGGATTTTCAAAAATAAATGATTTGTAAATAAACATCAAATATTTATATTTGTAAAAATAAAAATATATTTTATTCATCGTATAAAAATTCTCATATACCTAGTTTGAGCTAAAATTATCTTTTTACTATGTTATTAGTGTTGTTTTACAGGTATTTATACTGTTTATCGAAAGTTACAGTTACAATAAAATTAACATAGCTTGTTTTAATAATACGGAAAAGTATATCTAGTTGCAATTCTAACTGTTAAACACTCCCTTTCTATGAAAATTATATTTTAGGAATATTTTTTGAAAAGGCAAGTGAAGGGGTTGACTGGATTTCATAAAGCAACGAAGAGTTGCCATGAACTCAGAATTATTATTTCAGCATTCACTCCGAAGCTTTCAAACGGGCTGAGGGCTGTGATTCACTGGTACTTGTCTCGACTTAATGAGGTGTATGGATGCCTAGACGTAATGAGGTGCATGTAATACCAGTTGGTCCTTCGATAGCGATCAATTAAATATAATCAATTTGCAGCGAAACGTATGCGGTTAGTTTCAGGATACATGCAATTATGATCCCTGCTCTTACTTTGAGTAACGGTCTTAATTGTTCCTCCTATGTAGTATTCACGGGTACAACCTCCTGATAAGTGATTAGATTAATTCGATAGTATTACACTATCATCTCACTCGGTAGTTTAGAAATTCGAATAAAAAGTATTCACGTCGATCTATTAATAGTAAATCCAATTGTGCCGATATCTTCTCTTGTTTTATATTTAACAAATTATACATTACCATAAAGTGTACTATTGGAAAAATAGTTATCCTCTTACTTCCGAGTGACTTATAGTCAAGATTACTATGAATTCACAGCAAACATATATATTTAAAGTCATGTGACGAGCTTTAAACCAAGTATTCGTTTTAAACTCAGTTTACTTTGTCCACTCAGCGCGAGATTAGATAGTTTCAGCATTGTCCTATCTGCATCACAACAATCGATTTGTACCGTGGCTACAAACATCTTCGCCACCTACAAAAGTGCATACACACTTACACCGTTTTACCAGGAAACCAGCGCCATGTATGGATCCTCCACGCACATCAACACACATCTCTGTTCACCCTTCTCGCTAGACGAGAAAACAAGAATGAAGCCACGGAGTGTTATGTAATTCGGCTCGCTTTCCCAGAGTGACGGACGCTGCGCAGGCGCTAAAACTTGGAGAAGGAGGCGCTCTGTTCTATCACGTGTGTTTCCCTACCCCCGTATAGAGGCCCTCTCGGCGTTGTGCGCAGGTGTAGATGATTTAACCACGCTCTAACCAGCTGATGATGACTTCATTGGACATGAAATACCTCCCTACCATTTTTTCCTCGCTGTTCTAAATAAAATATAAGCAAGTACCCAGAAAGGAGCAATCACTCTTTGATGCCAATAGCAGTCAGGGACTTACCTTAATGTAAGTTATCATTATTTTGGAGATTTTTTTTTTTAATATTCATCTTTGAACCTAAGCTCGGGTTAAATTTAGTTTTATAATCATGTAGATATTCTTTTGGGTCATCTTTGGATATACGTATACATATTTATATATTTTTGTTTAACTGAATTTAATGTCTATCGATATTTATTGGGGGATTATGACTTTTTTTGGTCTTAAACCTTTGTATCCGATTTGGGATGATTATTTTTCTAGTCAATGTTGTTCTATTAGATCTTTGAGCACTATGGTGTAATTTAATTTTCATTCTATACATGTTATTTTGAAATGAGTCCATGCATTAATAATAATATTTTTTATTTTTGTTTTTTATATTAAATGTTATTGTGGGCTACTTTAGATCATTGTTTTTATATTTAATGTTAATAGAGGATACTTTGATATTTTTATTGACATTAGGTGCAGCGTTATATACGAGCATATCTCCTATAGTTATGTTATAAAATTTATTTAAATGCAGTTAAATGTGACTCGGTCGCTAATTTTGAATATTGTTTAGTAGACATAGATATTAAAGAATATATTACTTCTTGTTTAGTGTATTGGATTCTGTCTAATCTCGTGCTCTGATCCATAACTCTAAAGTTTATAATGTTTTCCTTTCTGAATTGTATTTTGTCAACTGAAAATAAATGAGCCGTGAGGCCAATGTTGATTCAATGTTCTTTATTTTGCATTAACGTTTAGTATTACCCCAACTTCCTCGACGTTATTTGTTGAATGTTCAACTTTTCTAATGTAAATATAGCTTGGTCATGACAATTGGGCTTGGTATTTTTGAGAGTAGAACAAATTAATATCTCTGGTGATAAACATTATTTTATTCTTTGTATCGCAACATTTTCACTGTGGCTGGTATTTTGAGCCTATGTTGCAAGTACGTTGTATTATGCTGAATGTTTGGTGAGAACATTTGACACTTGTGAGAGACAATTAACCTTAACTGCTCTATTTAATGCACATGCGCTATATAACTTGAGACAGGTCAACGGTTGCGTCCAAGTTAGATGAAGTGATTTGAAATGACACATTAAATGGGACGAGCATGTATCAATTTGTGTTGAGGTGTGTCACGAGCATGAAATAAATATAGTTAAAGTAACCTAAGAGATATACCCGTAAAGAAACCAAGTTGATAGGCAATGGTTTCTATATTAGGCAAAAAGTGACACTCAACACGCTTTTACGGTATTGCCACTCTTATATTGAAAGTTTTATAGTTTAAATAAATTGTACGGTGTATCGCACAAACTTAGTTGCTTCTTTATCTAAAATTGGAGACATTTACCTAAAACTATTAATGTGAAATGAAATAATTTACAGTACATTGTTAGAGGAATGTAAAAAAATAGATCCTCACATTCCAACAAAGCGAATAAATGAAATAATATACACTGTTACCGAAATATTAAAAAAAGAGAAATATCTAAGTCCATCTTAGGGCATTAAAATCAAAGACTATTTCCAAGACCTCAATTTAAAATTATATGTTCTTAATTATTGGTTTTACAACAAACTATTTCAAGTAAAAGTATTTTATTTTTATTAATCCTAATACTTTCAAATATATGTTATTTAGTATCTCAAAGAGTAACTAAGATATGATCAAAATTATAAATTTCTGTTTATGGCAAGTACTCTCAAAGTCATTTACGTGGGAACATGAGATGCGCTATTTTCTTTTTAATGTTAAACAGTGCGTAAATATGAATTTTAAACCAAACATACATAATTTTGAAAATCGATCTTTTCTCTTTTCAACCTTAACTAAATTAACTTTTCAATTTCGATTGTTTTGGAGATCACAATACTTTCTTTCTCCAAGGGGTCGCTAAGAAGTAAAACTGAAAGAAGATTTTTTTGCGCCACGTCTTACTACCCGTCCGAACTATATGCCTATGTACTAATTACTTTAATGGGTCAAGGATTAAGAAGGCTTATCTTAGAGGAAATGCACCCGCATTCACGTGAAGAGAGTGTTTAAAACAATTTAGGAACTCGACCTTTAGTGAATCCATCTGGGCTTGAGCCCCAATATCTCCATATTCGGTACTCTAGTCCAACACGAAAGTGGCACTCTAGACCACGCAGCCAACGAAGCGGGTTATGAAAGAGAAATACTATTTCAATTTTAATTAAGTTTTACGTGAAATGTTGCGGCTCTGAAGTTAAGGTAAAGGGTGATAAATATAAGCTTACCTATAGATGATTTAGGATTGTTTGAGTGGTTTCTTTTACTCGGATGTTCACAAGTCGAATAGAATCACTTAACTACACCAATTATTAGAAATGTTTATTATTTTTTAAATTATTGCTTTTAGCAAAAGGGTTATTAAGGGCTAAATTTAAGAGGTACGGAAGAGGAGGAGGGTTTCTTAGGGTAAATACACCGAACTAACATAATATATAAAAGAGAAAACCACAATGATAAACAACAAACCCATTCCCGGTGCACCTGACCAAGATTCGAAACGCGACTACCACGTTAATGGCAATAAAGTGAAATGCGAGTGTACCGATGGTCTAGACCATTATTAAAATTTTCAAGTATATTTTTTTTTGTAAATAAATAATTTATTTTAAGGATATTAACAATAAATTAATATGTATTATTTCACTTAATTCAAGATTTTTGCAAATACAATATTTAAGTAAGAATTTATTTCAAAAATACATACTTTATTATATTTTTTCTTTTTTTGAGTTCTGCTACCAGGCTGATTTTTAAAATACAGCCCAATTTAAAGAGAAAGGAACTCTTTCGACAGTTATAAAAGTTTTTCAAGCAATTTTTCATGTATTTATATTATGTACAATTATGTGATATGCCCCTGTCACTTTTCATATCAATACCTATACAATTCTATTAATAATAACATAAATTGTTATCAACGTGGATAGAAAAAAAGTTGGCATTTTTTGAAAGTTTCTTCCTATCAAAAGTCTACTATAATTATATTTATAGCACATGTGTTTCCATATATTGAAAGAAAGCTCTTTTTGTTAGATTTAATTTGTGACATCTTGTCTAGCCTATGATGTGGAAAAGCTCTTAAACATAACTTCTATAACATTTAAACTCACACCAGTGCACTTGTGCGCAAACACATCAGTATTGTCAAGCATGATTTGCTACTGGTGGAGAGGTCAGGGTTCAAATTTAGAGGAGTACATATTTAAATAATAATATAAATATTAATTTTTTGACATATATCACAACAATATTTTTTGAAATCTTAGGATTTTATATTGAAATCATGGATCTAAATATCTGCTTTTATGTAATGTTTAAAAACAAAATACTCATCTGTTGATTGAAATCTTAGATCAAAATTGATTGACAGATTTTTCTGTTATAGCTTGACTTTATGTTTCCACCCAATATTCTCGGTGACAACCGTCAGACCAACTCGCTGAGCTATCACGGCGGACTAGCCTGGCCACAGGGGACTAACTATCTGTGTTGCGGGCTGCCTACTACCCGGGGAACTAGGGACAGCTTAACAACCGACGTGACGACCCACGGCCGGGGAAGAACAAACAACCAAGAGTCCACCAGCACTTAATTATCAAATTGTTATTAAACATTTTAATTGGAGTACACAATGTGCACTTTATTAAAAAAAACTAATTATATTAGCATTCAAATTTCAATCTAACTAAACCTAGAGCACTTAACTTAGTCTTGTATCTAGATATTTACTAATTGGAAGTAGAAATAAACCCACCCATAAATTATAAGAGTTTCGTCAGTGACACCAAGAGTTTCTTAGCCATTGTGATGAGTACATTATGAACTACAAATTAATACAATACAAATTAAAAATCAATCTAAAACAACACAATGAAAACAGTTCGTTGAGAAAACGAAAACTTAACGTTAGTAGCGCCAATTCAATTTGGTACCATTATTTTGTAAAGGTGTGTAGGCCTTACTCTATTTTTTAAACTTGTTTTATCCAAAACTATTGTATTATAAATAAGTTCACACTAGTCCTGGAAGGTATTTTGAGACTAATATTAGCTAGTCCAATTGAATTTGAAAACCTTTATCTTTTGACGACACCATGTGAAGAAAGTTAAATCATATATTTTTAATGGAGAATTATTTGATTTATTTGACAAAAAAAAAAGTTTTAATATAAAAACTGCAAAAATACTGCCCTTTAAGCTAAGGCTACATGGAGCCGACCCGCATCACACAGCACTGCACCGAATTTTCTAGAAAGAGACTACACAAGCCGAATGTGACGGAAAATGTAAATGGATGCGTGCGCCACTGCACTCCTGCCATCGAAAGTCGTGTTGGGAAAACGACTGTAGAACAATGTTCAAAGTTTTCTAGCTTGAACTTAACTTGATCCTGAATAATTACTCGATTTGAATGATTGGTTAAATCAGTTAACATACATAGCAAACCAAATTTAACTCAAAGAAACCTAAAAGAAAAACTTTAATAAATTCCAAACCAAAATAACAAATAAACCCAACTGGGTTGGCTTTTTAAAAATTATTCTGTTTCTATTTCAACCCTGGTGTAAATGTACGTTCCCACGTACACTGCTTGGTGGTAAGAATGAAAACAAAGTTTTGAAGCTACCGAATATTTTTTTCAAGATGCGCTAATTATCATGCCTATTCGAAGGTTGGTGGCTACACGGTACGCACTGAACCGCACCGTAAAATTGCGGCTGAATGTTCGCTCGACGATTTGTCCGCACCGGTGTGGTGCGGGGTGGATTCGTGTAGCCACTTGCATTTAAAAACATGGGTAGAATTCATCCAGGATGTTACGATGCCGTGCATTGTTGGTCGGCTCCGTATAGTCTTAGCTCACCTCGTGTGCCATACTTTCTCACCTTAAGAAAGTGCCATAGTGTATTTACTGAAGTTTAAAATCCTTCCTTTCAGAATAAACTGAGTGTACAATACTGCAGTTACTCAAAGGTATTTTTTGTTATATCTATGAACACTGCATATTACTACCCGTCCGAGCTACCCGAATATTTATACTATCAGGGGAGGGATGAGCAAGGTAAAATTTAGAAGAAATTCATAAATATTTTCGTGGAGGAAGAGTGTGAAACTATTGGAGCAAACCATCCTCAAAATACCCTTCCCGGTTTTTAGCCCTCCCTCTCCATAATTGGCAAATCAGACCAGATAAGCCTGACAATTGGGCTCCGTGTTCGTTGATACAAATTGCGAAAACTTTTTCATAAATACTTGAATACATCTTCATGCGTAAATTTTCTTTAGGACGCAAATCAAATCAATTAAATTTATAACTAACGCCACGTACATATTAGTCATGAGCGCTTAGTAATCACTTATATAAACAAAAGTAGGAATAAGAGAATACAGATAAGTCGATTTTAAAATAAAAAAGATAAAACTATAAAGTCTACTTTAGGAGAGAATATTTAGCTAAAAAATATTACAAAATCAATAATAATCAAAATAGCCATGAAAACGGCTAATAATAATTTCCAAATCAGATGAGAGAGAGAGAGTGTGGTGTGTGTGTGTGTGTGGCGTGTGCGCGCCAACAATACACCGACAGTCGTTATGCGTAGATTCCATTACCATCAACTATGATTATTACACGCATCATGCGTAATTAAAATGTACTATAAGAACTAGAAAGTAAAAGAGTCATATGAGACAACTTATCTAATGACCACTGCACTTGGTATCAGTCATCTGAAACTTAAAGGCAGCTGTAAGTACTCTTAAATTTCCATAAAATAACCTTTTGGAGCATCTAAAAAAATATTTCCTTCGCAAAAATTGATTGAAAGCCACTAATGTCAATTCTCGTAGAAATAATTTTTATTTGATTCGTAAAACTATATATTTAATCAAACGAGTTAATAAAAGTGATTAATATATTTCCTTAAAGATTACTGTATTATAAACTTTTTCATGACAACTGTAAGAACCAAAATATTAATAGAATTTTTTATTTGTGGTTGTAGAAACAAGATATTATAGAACATGAAATAATAAATTAAAATATATTCTATTCCCACGTTTATCTTTTTATAACTGGCCACCATAGACTATATTATGGCATAAATATTTTTTTTTAGTTTAGATACAATTTATATTAGTTCAAAAATAAACGTTTTTATTTTGTAAACACAAGCTCGTGAATACGGGTTGTAATGACGTGATAAATCACCTTCAATCGTCCGGTTCTCAATTCTATTTATGAAGTGAAGGTAGCCTCAAAAAACAACATCCAAACTATTATTTTCATAATTTCATATTTAAATATAAAGGCGCTCAAAAATAAGTATAGCTAAATTATTTTTGACGGCCAAAAGTGACAGCTGCTCAACATATGGTTTTGCATATCATATTGTTTGGCGGTAAGGATACATGTAAGCAGATCCAGTAGCTTTTAATTTGATAGCTGTTAGAAAAGTTTATTCTTAAATAAATCAGGGCTCAGATTATATTCTATCATATTAGGTTCGAAAGAATTGCAATTTTCAGAGGTTAAAATTCATACATTCATTACCACGTACATAAATAAATAAGCCTTGCCACTTACCACTGACGTAAACAGAACCTCTCGCGGTAAAGGGTTTAGTAACAATAACTAATACACATGCTATAGTCTCCAACCCAAAGCACGACTCACAAAACAAAAGAGCTGTGAACTCCGCCAGAATATATATTCGCGTGCACAAGAAAATACTAGGAAGTCAACAAAGTTATACCTAATTACTTACAATATGCCTTGTGAAAGAGATGGAGGAAGAGGAGTAACGATCAAACAAGAATAATATTTCCACGATTTCATGAAATAATAATGTTAAACAAGCTAAGCCAAAGAAAACTGGCTACGAATAATTTTTTTCAATGGTGTTACTAAGACGTAGACTATAGGGAGGGATACGATTTTCAAATGTTAGAATACTGAGAGATATTTAAATTTTGAGGATTATAATTTTTTAGGTTAGAAATTTGAATAAATTATACGAATATATTTAAATAGCAAAAATAACAACCAGACCTTATCGTAAGATTAGTTTACCAATGTATTCTAACAAAAAAAAGTGTTTTTTTTCTATGGCTAGTTGAGTATGGTTATGAAAAAAATCATACCATTGTGGTAAAGTTAATTTCTTATATATACCATGGTTTCTAATATTCGAATTAAGATTTGAAACTCATAGGTAAAATGAAGATTTGAATTTAAAAAAGAAATGAAGATTTGAGTTAAATAAAAAAGTAGATTTGACCCAGTTTTACTAAAATCCTACAAAAAACTAAGTTAATGGTTAAGTAAAAATAAATTAAAGGTAATAGTTTTATTATTTGTAATAATTATAATCTTTATAATATTTTATTATATTTAAAAATGGGATAATATATTTTATATCAACTAACAAATTAATGTGATAATTTATCTTTAATATCAAAATCAATTTTTTTTAACATCTTACTAGTATCAAATGTGAAAATATTAATTAACTGTCGAAGTCAACATACGTGAAAGTTTGCTCTTTGCCCACACTGAAGAAATATTTGATTTATTTGGATCAAGAAAATGATTTGATATAAAAACAGCATAGATAGGTACTTCCTTAAACTCGCAATACTTACACATCAACCTTAGGTAGAATTTATCGTAGCATGCAACAAATTAACGTTGAACACTTTCTAACCCAAGAGAGTCAGTAATTAAGGTAATGGACTTCCAAGCCCCATTAGCCTAGTCCAGCCTAGTGCAAACTAATGTATAGTGCGATGTCAACGCATTGTCAGCTTTAAGGAATGATGAGGTCAAGACAGAGTAATTCTAATTAGTAATACATTGCAAGTTCAACATGAGATTGTCCCACATTTATTCTGGTTTGCCGGTGGTGGAAAAGTAAGGGTTGGTTTTTTTTTAATATAAAGGAAACGTGTTATAATATCACTGTCCAAGTTTATAACTGCAAATGAAACTGTTGGTTTTAGTAGAAAAGGACATTGATTTCTTAATATGAATTCCCCTTTTAATGCAGCATGTAATAATCACTTACGAGTAATTACACTGTGAAAAGCCCATACAATTAAAGTTCGCGGGTTGGAGATGCGATAAAGGGTCTGTGTTTTTGCATATTTTATAGATTTTTTTTTTTTTTTTTTGGGTCAAGATAAATTAAACATTGCCTCTTTAGAAACATAGAATTTTCTTTTCTTTACATGAGGATAACAACAATTGAATAGCTGCCATGAGCATATTAGCTTTGGATGATAAACAGGCACGAATAATCATTAGTATACTGTAATTACATCACTATTTTGTTATTAATAAAATATAAGTAAATATTTTCCCATTAAAATTAAATTTTAATTTGTAGGAGATGTTAAGACATTTATTTTCAGCAAATTTAAAAACATTCTCAATATTTTTACGAGATTATTTCATACTTCTTTAGTTTAAAGATATATATCTATATATCTAGGCCCGGATTTACCATTAGGAATCGTAGGCACAGTGCCTAGTAGGTCCTATGACAAACGGAAATTAAAAATAAACAACTAGAAAATATTCTTTGAAAAATAAGGATAAAAAGATTGTGAGCTATGATGGCTATCCACTTTCTTTCTAGGCAAATGTGGGCACACTTACTCTCAAAATAACCTTCCTAGTTCCTAAAAGCATTAGCGTAATTAGTATATAAGCGTATAATCCAAACGGTTAGTCAGAAAGGAAAGGAAAATTTTATAATTGGATTGATTTGTAATTATTATTATTGTAATACTAATTTTAGAAATCATCTTATGGGGAGGGGTGGACGCTCCTCCACCTCTCCCTCTGGGCCTATACCCTAATATCCTTGTGGAGAGATATTGGGAAACCATTTAGGTAAAAACACCCTCAGTGCACCTGGATGGGATTTGAACATCGACCTCCCCATCATCGAAAACCTGAATAAATTAGTTTAGCACGGGTCATTCCACCTGACCACTCATTATTTCTTCCCCTCCACATAATAATATCCTCTTAATTGCCTTAGTTTTTGTGTTAAAAAAATCATTGTATCAAATTTGTATTTGCTATCAAGAAGTTAATGCGTATTTCTGTCAACGTGTCTTTATGTTAGTATTAATAATTTTATATGTGCTTTATATATCATAGTTTTTCATAGCCATATATATGAAAACAAAATACTCATTTTCATTTAAAGTCAGTCAATGCTCTTACACTAATCATTGACAGGTAAGGCTAAAGATCCAGGGTTCAACTCCCGTCTCTCATTTAGTTGAATTGTATCCAGCTATCAGTACTGAGCCTATAAACAATCATCACGTATTAACTGGCTATTTAAAAAAAAAAAATTTAACTTTGTTTTTATAATTTTCTCGCTGATAAGACCATGGATAAAGGCTTGTTTATCGGTGACGAGAACGTTTGGGCTGGGACCCCGGATGAGGGTTTTGAAGTGTTTTTTTCTTGATGGTTTCCCGCACAAATAAGGGTATATTTTATCTATAGTCTTACCTTCCTAATCCTTAACCTAATAGTGTAAATATGCGGATATTACGAACGGGTGGTAAGATTAGTGGTAGAACAGTGTAAAAAAAATGTGTTTTAATAAAGTCTTCGATGGGAGTGCAAGGTGTCGTCCTGCCTCCCTTACGTGTTCCTGGCTTTCTGAGCATCTTTGGCGTTTGCTATTCTACGGATCGTGTCTTCGGATGGAGCCTGCGTTGAGGGTGAAGAAAGGTGTTGGCGTCGGGGTCGGGAGAAGACCGCCGGATGAGGCGAGGAAGAACCCCGGGACCGGGAAGCGACCGACCCAGGGCAAGAAGAAGTTGGCGGCGAGCGGCGGGGGATCCGCCGTCAACGGCAGGCTTGTGCTTCCCGTCCTTTCTGGGGAAGTTGGAAGTCTCCGCTCGCGGGGACTGAAGGCTCCTCCGGTCAGGAAGGAGCTCGTGCCGGGTGGCAAGTGGTCCGCCACAAGCCCGAAGGCGGGAGCTTTAGAGGCAGCTGCTCCTTCGAGGGGCAACAAGCCTGAGGTGGCTGCCGAGGTCAGCGGGGCCGCTCCAATTCCCGGAGCCGAGCGTGCCGCTGGCCGAGGTGAGCTAGAGTCGCCCCCGGGTGACGAATCGGCCCTTATTAGGGCCAACAAATTGGCCCTTTCCAGGGCCAACAAATCGGCCCTTTCTAGGGCCAACAAGGCTGGCGTGACCCCCCAATTTACCGGGAGGTGGGCGCAGTCCCCAGCCAAGCGGGTGGAGGTAGCGGGGCCCCTCAAATTACTGGAGGTGAGCGTGCCGGTAGCCACACCCAGTCGGTGTCACCCTCGGGTGAAGTTTCGGCCCTTATCAGGGCCAACAACTCGGCCAGCGTGACCTCGCCAACTACCGGCGAGGTGGGCGCAAGTGGCCAAGGTGAAGCCAGCGGGGCCCCTCCAGCTACCGGAGGCGCGCGTGCCACTGGCAGATCCGCCGGGGCTTTCGGCACTGCACCCTCGGGCCTCGACTTGAAGGACAGTGCTGGCCCCCTTCAAAGCGTCGGCAGAAATGCCGATGCGGGCGAGCCCAGCGGGGCCCCTCCGACTACAGGAGGTGAGCGTGCCGCTGATGGCCAAAAGTGCTGGAGGCCCTTTTTAGGGCCGACAGCCCGCAAACCGGGGAGGATGGCGAACGCTCCCGCCAGCACGATGGGTGGAAACCTAACGGTGCCAACGCAAGCCCTGACCAGGGGGAGCCTAGCCGTCCTCCGCCAGTAAAGACCGCTGCAAGCGGCACTGACGCAAGCGCTAACGCAAGGGTCTCAAAAACCCGCGTCAACTCCGGCACCTCCCGCCAAGGGGTGTCGGTAGGTGTGAAACGCCCGGCTGAATTTTCTTCAGATTCGGAAGACCGGGTCGCACGCTTCGCGCGTGTTGACAGCTCGGGCGAGTCCGTGGACGTGGAGGGACTCTCTTCAGGACCAGACCTCCCGTTGATGCGCGATGAGTCGAGCCAGGGGTCCGATGATGAATCTGAAGGATTTCGGACCGTAAGACCCCGCCGAAGGGGGAAGGCCGGCAACACCAGGAAGCTGCTGGGGGCAACCCTAACCATTTAGGCGGCAGCTCTGGTGATGAGAGAGAGGCCAGTGGTGGCCCGGGCCAGGGTGCGCCAGCGCTGGGTAAAGGTGGGAAGAGCGGAAACCTGCGGGTAACAACGCAAGCCGTGTCTCACCCCAGTCTGGTACTAGTGGCTCTGGGCCGGCTGGCAAAGCGAAGGGGAAGATCCCTCCCATCATATTGTGTGATGTGGAGGGCTACTCCAAGTTGGCGAGGGCCATCCGGTCCAAGGTTCGAGAGCCTGTGGAGGCGGTCAGGCAGCCAGGGGACCGAGTGCGCCTCCAGTGCGGGTCGGAGGAGGATTACCGCGCCCTCCAGAAGTTCTTGCCGAGCTTGGGGATCCAGCATTGGTCCTACGAGCTGGGACGGGAGCGATTGGTCAGGGTTGTGGTGAAGGGACTCCTGACACGGACAAACCCTGACGACATCCAGGAGGAGCTAGTGGAGATGGGTTTCCCCGTGAAATCCATCACACAGATGCTCTCCCAATGGAAGCGGGATCAGAAGACCGGAGAAAGGCAGCGGTTGCCGAACTTCGTTGTCTCTCTGACACCCGGGGAGCACACCGCAAGGCTGTATTCCATATCAGTCCTGTGCGGGCTCCGCGTCAGGGTGGAGAAGTACAAGTCTCCAGGCGGCCCGGTTCAGTGCAAGAACTGTTTCCGGTTTGGTCATGTGCGGAGGGATTGCCGCGCTAACCCTAGGTGTGGGTTCTGTGGTGGTGACCACGAGAGGGGCGGGTGCCCGGAGGAGAGACGATCTCCCCCGAAGTGCCTGCACTGCTCAGGAGCTCATTCCTCGGCGTGGCGGGGCTGTCCCACGTACAAGTCCTTGCGGGCGGCAGGGAATGTGCGGGCCTCCAAGGCTCAAGAAGGGAGGACGGATGGGCCAAGTGAAGGCCAGAAGCCCTCGGGGCGCGTTGCGGGACAGAGGGCGAAAGTGACTCCAGCTCCAACACCAAAGCCACTGGTACAATCATTCGCCAGTGTGCTGTCAAAGAGAGATACCCCTCCACCCCAGGCCGAGGCACCTGCCGAAGCCACCAAACCTGAACCGGTGGAATCCAGTTCTACCCCTTTGGTCGAGGGCCCGCCCGAGACCGCTCCTCTCCCTATCCCAACCAACACTGCCATCCTACACCCTTCCAACCCTTTCCTTCCACTCCCAACTCCCACCTTTGTCACCCCTGTAACCCCCACACCCGAGGATGATGCTGCAAAGCTCAAAAATTGCATTGAGCTACTCAAGGGTATTCCGGGACTGGACCCATGGGACTTTTCATCGAGTCTCTTGAGGAAGGTCCAGGAGTCTCCGAGGAGTAACCGTGGCCACCTGGTCATGGAGCACATCATCCTGTACCTGGTCTCTCATGGCAGTGCACCCGAATAGAGGACCACCAGTGCTGAAGGAGCTCACGGTCGCACTCTGGAACGCCAAGGGTCGCGGGGAAGAAGGCTGAGCTTGAAAGTTTCTTGGCAAAGCATCGTGTCGATGTAATGCTGCTGGGAGAAACCCACTTGCGCTCCGCAATGAGGTTCTCGTTAGCAGAGTTTATCTGCCATCGTAGTGACCGAGCGGGGATGTGGGAAGGGGCGGGACGGCGGTTCTGGTCCGAAGGGGCCTTGACCACCACGTCGTCTCACTTCCTCCCCTCCAACACATGGAAGCAACGGCTATCCAACTGGTGACCTCGACTGGCCCAGTGCGTCTCATTTCCATCTACTTCCCTCCCTACCACCGGTTCGACCAGGCTACGAGGGCTGACATGGAGGTGCTGCTTCGAGGTAGCACGCCTGTTTTAATCGGTGGTGACTTCAACGCTAAGCACCCTTCATGGGGCTCTAGGATTATGTGCGCTCGCGGCGGATTGCTCCGCGACGTCATAGATCTACACGGCCTGGTGGCTGCCGGGCCTCCGACCCCTACCCACTTCCCTTTCAATCCCGGCTACCTCCCGGACGTCCTAGACTTCGTTGTCTCCAGAGGGATCAGAAGGCGGTTAGTGCTGAAGTCTCTAGCTGAGCTAGACTCGGATCACAACCCCGTTCTCGTGAACCTGGACGCGCGGTGTCCTTCATAGACCCCCCCGAAAAACCCGACCTAAAGCGCACTGACTGGAACAGGTTTACGAATGTGTTGAGAGAGAGGTTGGGACCCACCCCTACCTTTCAAACAGCAGCAGAAATCGATCGCGGTGCGGAGTTCATAACTTCCGCCATCAAGGGGTCGCTCGAAGCTTCGACGCCGAGGCACCGTCCTAAGAGGGCGCCACAGGCTTCTTTGCCCGATTCTATCCTCAGGCACGTCCGGGAGAAAAATCGGCTGAGGAAGGCTTGGCAAATCTCGAGGGACCCGGTAGACAAGGCCAACTGGAGCCGCGAAGTCCATGCGGTTCGGGAGATGGTCCGAGAATACCGGAACAGTGTCTGGGAGGACAAGATTGAGAGCCTGTGCGTGCAGGACAGGTCCTTGTGGCAAATGACGAGGAACTTGATGCGGGTCCCGCACCAAGGCCGCCTATTGTGAGTCGCAACGGGGTGGCCAACTCCGACCAGGAGAAGGCCGATGCTCTCGCTGAGCACTTAGAGGCGCAATTTGTACCGACTGACAACCCGTCAGACCCGGTGCACGTTGCGCACGTGGCGCAGGTCATCAGTGCGGTCTCGTACAGACCCTTGGATGAACCCGAACCCACGGAGGTGACAGAAATGTCACGGGCGATAGCCGCTCTAAGACAAAACAAGGCCCCCGGATCCGACGGTATCAGTAACGCGGTCCTCAGAAAGCTGCCCTTGGAGGCGATTAACTTCCTTGTGGAGTTATTCAACGCCGTCCTGTTCCTGAGTCACTTCCCCGAGCTCTGGAAGCATGCCAACGTCCTCTGCTTTCATAAACCGGGTAAGGACCCGGCCCTAGCTTCGTCCTACCGACCGATCAGATTGCTCGACTGTCTGGGCAAGTTGTTCGAGAGACTAATAATGACGAGACTGACCCGACATGTTCGCGAGGGGGGCATCTTGGTGGACGAGCAGTTCGGCTTTCGGGCGGGACACGCTACGTCTCATCAACTTGTCCGGCTCGTGGAACAGGCTACGAGGAACTTCAACATCAACAGGCTGACTGGTGCTGTCTTTTTGACGTGGCAAAGGCCTTCGACCGTGTTTGGCACGAGGGTCTCCTTTTCAAACTCCTCTCCCTGAACCTGCCCTTCTACCTAGTTAAGGTTGTTCAATCTTATCTTTCCCATCGCACCTTTTCCACTACCTTTGGGAACGCCACCTCCCAAGTCAGAAGCATCCGGGCTGGAGTGCCGCAGGGTTCCATGGTGGGCCCGCTGCTCTTCAGTCTTTATGTGAACGACATTCCAAAATCCCCAGGCACCGAGTTGGCTCTGTATGCGGACGACACGGCTCTAGTAGCGGAGTCGTGGCGAGGGCAGCTGGTGGAGAGGCGACTCCAGACGCACCTGACGCAGTTGGAGGGGTGGCTGACAACCTGGAGAACAAGTATTAACGTGGAGAAGAGCACTGCAATGCTCTTCACATGGAAAAGAAAGTACTACAGGCCGGCTCCACTCCGGCTGTTCGGAGAACAGATCAGATGGGCGGACAGTGTTAAGTACCTGGGACTTACGCTGGACACAAAACTGACCTGGAGACGACACTGCAACGAAAGACTCAACAAGGCGAGGCAAAGGCTGGGAGTCCTAGGCCCACTGCTTAACAGGCGTAGCGCCCTGTCTAAAAGGAACGGTCTGACGCTGTACAAGCAGCTGCTCAGGCCGATCCTTGACTATGCGTGTCCCGCTTGGGGTCACCTGGCGGACACGTATATGAGGAGGATGCAGGCGTTCCAGAGCGTATGTCTGAGGATCATTGTGGGCGCACCTTGGTATGTCCGGAATGAGACTCTTCATCGTGACCTGGATATGCCTACCATCAAGGACCACTTCCGGAAACTGGCGCAGTCTTTCTATGCTAGACTTCCCGGTGCCACCAATCCTCTTATCCAGGGGCTTGGGAACTACGTCATCGACCCTGGTGGGTGCCATCGACGTCCCAAAGCCCTGCTCGGATAAGCGAGATGTGTCAACAGTGGTTTGGGAGGCTCTCACCCAGCCCCCCATAGAGTAGTGTCTCCGCACGTAACTCTAAAAAACCCTTAGTCGGTTTCTCAATTTCTTACCCCCTTTTTTACCCCAATATTACTAATATTATGTAATCTCTGTTTCTTTGTTTCATAACTTCGCGAAACGCGACAACCGGTTTTTTAAATTTTTGCGAACCACACGGTGTGACCAATTGGTCGGTACGTGTTGGAACTTGCTCTCGTGCTCCCCTTCTGGAAGCATCGGAGCATGCCTTTTGTCTGTGTCTCTGTGTCTATAAAGTCTTGATCTTAATTCTCTTCAATATCTTTCCGTTTAAATATGTGTACAATTTTTGTCAAATATCTGCCCATAAATCCCCGGCCCCCACATTTTAGTCGTGTTTGTTACATAAAAATTCTCTCTCGACCGGATCCATGATGCTGCATTCAAAAGATAAAACTTCCATTATTTCCCACACAAATAGCTTTTGCAACAATGGAACCACCACTGTTTTGCTGATCAATATGCTATCAAACAATGCCATTTGTTATTTGTTTCATAAATAAAGGTTCAAAGCGAGTTGGCTCTTTGATATCTATTTATTTGTTTGCTCTTTCTATTTAAAGAAAAATTATACCTTTTATTTTATGTGCGCCGTATCATATTACCTGTCCAGATAATCTGCATAACATTAATGTAATACGTATGAAGAAGGTAGAATTTAAAGGAAATGTAGCATCAATTTCTTTAAGGAAGAGTGGAACAGCATTTCAGAAAAAAAAAACTTAGTATTTCAATCCATGATTAAAGCTCTGACTTCCTTAGCTTTTTCAAGCTCACCAATGTCTGCGTATACCCTAACGTGGTTCACCTACTCTCGTTTTTTTAGTACCTCACTTATTCGGAGGGAAGATTCAATCGCCCACCAAATTCTTTTAGCACGAAATTAATATATTTACCGTATTTGACCTAATAGTAGTCCTGCTAATATTAACTACTTTACTTTTCATCCCAGCTACAATTAGAGCTTCCGGATATTTTTTGGAGCTTTAGCTACAAAAATAAACCTATATAAATTGAAAAAAAAACCCACCTAAATAGAACCTAAAAATAAAAAATAAAATATTTTATTTATGTTCTTAAATATCATCAACTGTTTCCAGCTTGTGGCCGGGTATGTTTTGTAAAATGGGGTGGTAGTGCGCAATATATGGAGCCTAACTAGTGGGTTCTACACAGCTTCTCCTGCTTAATTCTGATCTCACCGCCAAGGGTTGTACCTCGGGATCTGAGTAGCCTGGTGGAGGTTGGGGTGAGCCCTAGTGGGAACCAGGGCAGGTGCAGACGAGAGACATGAGAATGGTCGAGGCCAAAACCAACAGGCTTTGAGCAGGGTCTGGCCAGTTGGCTACCAGCTGGGTGGGCTAGCAGTGAGAGGGTTGGCGATTAATTAAGTCGTAATCAGCACCCCTAGCCTCAGGTAGGCAAGTTTACCCCCATAAGAAGGTCTACCTTAGGACCTATAAGCGACAGCCCCGTTACTCAGGTGTAGGCCACCACAGGCTTAGTAAGCCGGTGGCTAAAACGAACCCATTCTCGAAAAAGCATAGTTCTTAAGCAATTAAGCATAATATGTAAATACAGTAGAAGGCTGGAGGACTCCCTGTGACGGGATGTTTATTCCTCTTATGATGGCCAGGTGTTCCTCCGTTTGGTTCGCCGTTTGGTCTTAGGTGGGCCGAAGAGAAACGTTTTGGATAATATGCGCTGTTCCTTGTGTAAAGGAATGGATGTCACAATCCACTTGGAGAGTATTTCTTAAACTTACTGTACCTATTCCGAGTTTTCTATAGCAAACTACATGTAGGCCAGTTAAAACTTCTATTTTTTTTACTTTTTGACCCTCAGCGAATAAGTACCTATTCTAACCGTCAAACAAACTTGACCCCCTGAACCCGAAAAAAGTAGGTTTTTAAATGCCGTCTGTCTGTATCTCGGACTGGCGTTGAAGCCATTTTACCGATTGGGCTGTTAAGGAGATTTTGGAACTAGATATCTAACCCGACAACTAAGGATAGTTTACTGAATGACAAAAATAAATAAAATAGATTTTTACAGAATCCACTCTAACAATTTTGATTAAATTTTGTATCTAGGCATTATTTAACATTACAAACAAAATGTCAATTCTTGCTGTTCCATGAAAATTATTTTAAGGGTACTTTAGAGAATATAAAAATTCCCTTTTTTTTATCATACCTCTACAATTAGTCGTATTATCCGAAAGTATGGAAGACGCGGTACAAAAAAAAAGTCATTGTAAAGTTGTAATATTATTAAAAATAAAACAATGTTAGTTTGAAATATATTTTTATAAAACCAATAGTTTCTGAGCTATAAGTACACATGTATTATTTTATGAAGTTCTTTGAAATATGAAATGGAGTGTTATGATCTTTGGTGGACAGAGATGATCCTCTTTTCTAGTTGTTTATGTAACAGTGTATAATAATTAATTTATAATCTTTGGTAAAGTGTTTAAGTAAGAATGCTTAACTTTACGTTTCACAAATCTTACTAATTTTTAGTAAATGTCTCTATTTTAAGATAAAAGAGAAAGAAGGTATGTACTACAGTGCACCGTACCATTTATTTACAATTATTGGGATTTGGTATTTTCCCGTTTGTTTTTCTTTATACGCCATAAAAATAAATAGCTTATCAAACACGCATCCTCCAAATCCTTAGCTCAATTGCAAACGTGTCTGGTTATTGAGTCATGGGTTCGATACTCTACATGACCAAAAAATCTATCTACGGTTAATTTGGAGCTTCCCTTTTCACAGTGGGGATTTGACAGCTGAGGTGCTGGATGTTGTGTCTGCCTAAGAGCTAAGTTAGTTTGTAAGTCGTGTACTGATATCAATTTGTTCAGAAAGTGCTCGTTAAACATCCCGAATTAAAAAAATACATTACCCTTGGGATGTAATTAAGTATCCCTCCCTCCTCTTATTGCACTACCTTTATATGACCACAGAAACTTTGTATAAATATTCCTTAATTCATATTTAATTAACTAGATTAACAAACTACTTTAATTAAATACACACTGTTATGCCCTGTTTTGCTCTGCTTCGAGTGTTTTACTTTCTCTGAACCAAGTATCTATTCCCCATCCCCTTCTTGAACGTACCCTGTCTCTCGAGGATCATTACTCAACCTTCACCTGACTGATCTGGACCATCCCTTAAACCCCTCTCTAACCACTCACTTGCGGAAAAGGGGGGTAGCCACTCTGGGGAGTTATTGTTCCACTCACGGCCTCGTATGACGGCATCAAGTCGCTCTTTACGGTGTTATTGCGATGGAAATAACACATGTATTATTCTACTTATTATTACTATTTATTCACGGTACTATACCTTCCTTACCAACGCCGGGGACACGTGATCTAATGTCAAGCTCATTATGTTTGATTTGACGGTGGAGGGGAGCTAGGACGTCGAATCTCGTTTGTGTGTCCTGAGTGTGATTTTTATTAAATTGTTTTGTACAATCCTTTCAAGAAGCTGCTGTGACATTTCCTATAAATTAAACTTTTTTTTTCATCCCTAACACATTAACGTGATTAATACATAACATATGCGGTTAGCCCGAACAAAGGTGAGACGGGGTGGAGGGAACCCTCCTTTTATAATTTATTGCAAACTATCTTCTTTTATTTTTCGTTATATTATCGATCTGGTCCAAACGCATTTTTAAATACACTAAGAGGGTAGATATGGGGAAGGAAGAATTGAGAGAAAGTGTTACCTTATTCGCTTGAAGGTAAAGTGAAAAACCATTGGGGGAGAGGGGAATTAGTACACCCTAATGGTATTTGAACCCCGACATCCCCAGCACTGATAAACCAGATAGGATTAGGGTTAAGGGTCCGTTCCAGTCCCTATTAATACTGGGAGTCTTTGGTTGTTGTTCTTTAAACATTGTGTCTTATAGCCCGTTAGGATTATACGTCTATGTACTAAGTAATAATTACACTAACATGTTCAGGATGAGGAAGGTTGAATTTATAATAAGTGTACCCATATTTGTGTGGAGGGATAGTGAGAAACCATTTAGGGAAAGACACCCTCAGTCCACCCAGTATGGATTTAAGCCCCAATCTCCCCGTCATTGGCAGGTCAGTCTATTGTAAGAGTGAATGCGTTTGAAATGAACATCTTGAATATTTATTTTTAAGATCTTCACCAGCCTAGTTTATTTGTAGGGTTGATTAGCCTCAAATTAATAAACCCATCCATATTTTCTGATTGGACTAAATGTATCCAATGTATTAAATGGCTAGGTAACCCACCATTTATTTAGATTACTCCGATCGCATCTATAATCATATGACCGTTGCCGACTATTCTTGTATTTATCTGATCGTTGATGTTAATATTTTCACTAGAAATTTTACAAAATGAAATAAAACAATATTGTGCTTTAAATCTATCAACAATCTAACTTAAGTTTACTAAAACTTGAATATATTAGCACGCAGGCTAAACGTCAAGATCGTATAGTTTTTTTTTGTTTTTTGTGATTATGAGGTCGGACCTTGAACCCCGGGTGGGTGTACTGAAATGTGTTCGTTTCTTAAACGGTTCTTCAATATCCCTGCACACAAATATGGGTACATTTCCTCTAAATGTTACCTCTAATGCCTCTATTACTGTAGTCAAATGTGGATAACCCGAACGGATATGAAGACACGGATCATGGTAAACATTACCTAGATGTTTTTATTTCAATTCAGATACACGAGACAAAAATGGGTCGCTTATTGGTCGAACATTGACACGTTAATCTAGAGATCACCGGTTGATTTATGTACTCATGAATAATGTTTCATTGTATATTAATTGAAATATTTACAACAGAAAAAGATAGTTTGTATAAACCTAAAATAAATAAACTTAAACAAACGAAGCTAAGCGTACTAATTTAAAAATAACGATACAGTTTACTTCAGAACAAAGTAAAACTTGTCTAATTAAATGACCGGTTAATTGTGCAGTGTGTCTATTTTAATCAAATACTAAGAACATTTTGTGACAACAAGAAACAAAACTACTGAGCATCATTCAAAGAGTAAAAAAGCCCAGTATTTCCCTACCATCGGTTGAAATCATTACTCGCGTACTCATTTGAAAGCAGACAATTTTGCCTTCTAATTAACCTTAATTGGGGCGTTGGCTAGTTTACACAGTGTATTACTAGGTCATTCCTGTGTAAATAAACGAGCTTAAATTACCTCCTAGCAAGTTGTGTTTGTGTCAACGCATTGACGTCACTGTCTATGATTTGGTTCTTGAAATAGACGTTTCCAACATTGTATGAAACACAGGATTGATTGAATCACATTTGTGAGACACCTTGGCTGTGTTATATAGATTGACTGTTGTCAGTATCGGAACATTAGGCGTAGGCACAAAGAAGGAGGGCCTAGGCCCCTTAATCTCATAGAAGAGCCCTACTGGCTCTTTTTCCGGCTGTAGGTGAACTGCGGTCGCACGAGTTGTTTATCTAATAAGCCCCCTACACGATCAGTCAGATTGTCAGTCCTAAGTATGACTGACAGTCTCACTGACAGTATGCATCAGTATTTACAACGAGACGGTGTACGGTCAGTCTTCGTATAGTTATTTATATCAGTCTCGGCTCGTGCATGCAACGTATAACAACATGGACGATAAGAAAAAGGCGTGTGCAGTCTATGTTTGCTGCTGAGACTGAAGGAAATACTGACGAGCACGCGCACACGGTCAGTCATACTGTCAGTCTCTCCCACCACTTACAAGACTGATGGACTGAGACTGATATGATTGTAAAATTCGGATCTCATCAGTATTTTAGTCAGTCCGTCCATCAGTTCATCAGTACTGCCCCTGCACCATAATTCATACTTTCAGTATTAATTATTACTTTATTAATACTGACAGTCTGACTGATCATGTAGGGGCACTAAAAATGACAGGTGAATGGCGGCCCGAGCTGTTGACCTGGCCTAACCTAAGCTAACCTAACCTATCAAATCTTAATTTTTTTTTGCCAAAACTATTAAACGACAAGAACTGAGGAAGTTTGGATATTACGAGGGATGTAGACATAATATGATGATAGTTTATATTTGCTATTTAAGACAGCGTGATAGAAAGCACACTGCTAATTAGGTGGTCGAAACTCATACCTCCCTCTCAAGTAAGTAGGCCGCAATTAATACATGTCTCTCAAAAAGCTAGGCTGCTGCTCCAACACGATTTCAAGATAACAAGATCAAAATACAATAGTAAAATAAATAATCAAATTAAAATATTAGTAATTTTAAACATTAGCGTATCAAAACAATTTTTTTTAATAGGAGTGCATAATTTTATCTGACCGGCTTTTTGTTTTTGTCTGCTAGGCATATTTTTATTGTAAATCTGGCCTAAGGACATAATTAAATCTGCGAGCTAGTGACGGCATCGAAACTACAACTGAATGACAGAATCGAGATTCAAACAAAATAAAAGTATTAAAACTCCGACCTTGGGACAGCACTATCACGTCCTATCTTAATTGGTGACAGTATAGAAACTTCGAATGAGTGGCAATGTCGAGACTCCGAGTGAGTGATAATATCGATACATCTAATGAATCACAGTATCGAAACTCATTAGTGTAATATTCCAATTCTTGTCTTAACTAATCAAAAGCCAAATTACCTTTTGATTACATTTGTGCCTTGATTCATGGTGTATCTAGACCATGATAGATTGATCATTAGGAGTTTCCATTATAACCAGCAGTGTTGACTGATGAAGGACCGTCACTTGTCCCAATATACTGGGAGCTGAGTGAGGTAGATTCATTCACTTGAATATGTTGCATCATCCCCCCATAAAAAAAAATACAAGGGATGTTATATTTGTATAATGCCATCGACCTTACGATACTCGGATTTAAATCTATGTTTGGGTCGTAGCATCTGGCATTCATAACTCAATTATAGAGATTTGTCATGCTAGATCATAGGTCCTGCTTTCGATTTACGTGCTTAGATGTAATCTTTTGACATTACAACGCCGTTAATATTGTGTTGAACTACCTAACTATATTTGGTTTTCATCGTGGAATTTAACGTACATTTTCTAAACCTATATCGTGCATTATATACAATTTTGTTGAATTCAGTGCAGTAGATTTTAAATTATCAACTCATCCAACAGTCTAAATAACTAACAGCTATTTAAGATTAACTCTTCTTTTGCCATGAAATGTTGAATACAACAAACATGTAATAGGGAATAAAGGAGTTACGTTTGCACCCCAAGAAAATAGAATAAACCTAGTTGGCTCAGTTGTATAGCATTGTATAGCTAAACTCAAGATCCGGGGTTCGATTCCTTTGTTTGTGAATGACACATGATCTGGACTAAATATTAGATTAATTTATAAACTGAAGGTTTTTAAATCAATCTTTTGTATTTATTTTTACATTTGAATACCTACCCAAGAAAGTGTAACTCACACAGATAAGTACGTGGACAAAGTGTCAGTCTAGTTTATTGGTCATTTACGAGACGGATAGTGAATCCGGCTAGGTGTATTGAGATTATATATACTAATTGGTTTACCACTATTCCTAGACGTAATTGCGGGTTAACTTCCTCTAAATTTTACTTTTATACTCCCTACAAGATTATAGAAACATACTGATAGCTCTAACAGGCATTCATACGTGGATATAGTAATAAAATAAATGTTGCTACACAATCATACTTTCTTTCGCATGTATTCTTATAGTTTATTTTTATGTTTTCAAAACTAATTTATTAATAAAATACACATAAATGAATTTCCCCTTTAATTTATTATGTAAAACACTTCTTAGAAATCCATTTTAAACAAAATCGCTAAAGCAATTTTCAATAATTTTTTTAATTTAAAAAAATTATAAACCAATAAACTACCCTTAGCTTAGAGCCTAAACACAAAATCACGATTTCGCATTGGGGAAAAACTATAATATAACATCTAAACATCAAGTTTGAACTAAATTCATCAAACTATTTCGGATCTAGCCCCAGATATGACAAGACCAACAGAGGGGTGGATATGTAGTTGTAAAATCCACTTCTTTGAGTTCAGGGCCACACAGCACATCAAGATTCATCATAATCTCAAGTTTTAAGACTATTACGGTCTCAATACTTTTTCTTTATGTGAAATAGTACATTAAATGTTTAAGTTATTATTATAATTGGAAGAACATAATAAAGTACTTCCGCACAGCAAAATTAAAAAACCTACTTTGTTGGAGCTAGATAAATGGCAAGCTTTGATGTCATATGGACACGCTTGTGAAGTTATCCTCAAAGTGACATGACTGTAATACATTGGTGATGGTATCTTCACTGACTTTGACTCGGATAAATATTATATTGGGAAATCCTAAGCTTATTCTAATATGCGCAATGGTTTTATCTGTATTATATATATATATATATATATATATTATATATATATATATATATATATATATATATATATATAAGAGAGAGAGAGAGAGAGAGAGATGGGTCAATGGGTCGAATCCAATCTATTTCTCAAGTCCGAATCTTAAATTGTCTTACGAATCTCTAATCTAAATTCTAATATTTAAAAATGTATAATTTTAGCTAAGGTGGTAATATTTAAAATTTAATTTAAAATTTTTGTCTAAGGCTTTTTCCCATGGAACAATTATATTTGGTTTGGCCTATCTATTACGTCATAAATAACTAAGAGAATACGTTATTTTAGTAAGTCATCTATAATATTAATAAAATGAAGAGTCTGTCTGTCATGACTCATGAGCATTGTGCGATATCTCTCCTACACAAAGGTCTGAATTTTTTAAATTAATGCACCTCGAAGCTGGAATTTTAGATTTTGATGAGATTTTTTAAATGTATTAAAAACTGGGTCAAAATAAATATAACTAAGACATTTTATTTATGTCTATTTGAAGCAAAGAAAAGCATTTCCCAGGATAACCACGGATTTAATTATATTAATATAATTTTGTTCTTTTGTATGAGTGTTACTCTATCAACTACACAAGTCTATGTTGATGTATTAATTCTGAACTAAACATTTATAATGATATGCACTTTTTGGAAAACTAAAGATTTAAGTACTGGTATATTTTTAATGTTCCGTGACTTACACTAATGATGTTTTACGACAAAAAGTAGTGTATCGATATGTCCCTTGATTGTAATGTTATATGGCCATTCCAGTTCGTATAAAAGTAATGTATAATACATAAATAGTGTGACTTTCAAACAAAAACGATGTTTATTTATTCAATTCTGGAATCAAACAGGCTCTATAATTCATTTCACCAATCGCTTAAAGTTGTAAAACGAAGTAAAGGTCTTCCCAATTATTGTATTCAAGACTCTTTTAGATTTTTTACCAATTTCGAATATCAAAGGATTCGAGAAATTGAGGATTCAAGCGTCCCATCTTTATATATATATATATATATATATATATATATATAATACTTATATATAATTTTTTTGCTGCTTTACATAGTCTATATATAAATATAATAGCCAAAAGTGGGTACCAAAGGAAAAAATTCAGAATCAGCGTCATCATGTAGGTTAAGCATGGCTAGCTACAGTACTTTGTCTGTAGAGCCTTTTAAATGATTAGAAGTGTATCTTGTATTTGTTAAGTCCCTAAAGGAGATAATTCATTAAATAATAAACACGTACAGCACATATTATATGTTTGGAATCACTCACATATATATTGAATAATCTGAAAGATATTTTATATAAAAAAGTGTTAATTTTAGAATTTTATTTTGTTTAAAGTGTGATTTTTTTAAATGGATACAAATATAATCTGATTACAATCTACTGTGTTAAAGTTTATATTTTAATTATTGTAAGAACACTTTTTTTAAACATTCCTAGCCTCTATATTTGTTTCAATACATGTAATACGGAAATTACCTGTAAAATAAAAGACGGGCTAGTAAAAGTAGGAATTAAAACGAAATCAAATCAAGCCCCTATGGATAAACGGATGGAGTCAATGAGAAAAAATCAATTTCTGCCTAAGATCCATCATAATGTACTGCCCCACTCTCACTCTATTTAGTTACGGCCACAATAGACTAAAAAAAGAGGGGGGGGGGGGTGATAACTAAAGGAAATAATTAAATGAAAAAGTAAAACATTTGCAGGTTAAATTCATATTTGAATTCTATTCAAAGTAACAAACAGTGTTAAAACAAGTTGTATGGGCTTACAGGTCTTAATGAAGTGTGCTGAAAGACAAATAAATCTTAGCAATTTATTACATGCGCAGTGCGTTTCATGATTTTAAAAAAAAACTTGTCTAGAAGAGACCAATGAAATAAACAAAATAGTTGCTAATATTTAAAGAAACTTTTTTAAATGATATACAAGCTTTTAATTAACCACTGTGAGTTAAGATCAAATAAAATCAAAAAGGTCAAAAGTTTATATTATCAAATATTACAAAAATTGCAAAGAGCTTACTGAGCCTCTTTTAAAAGGATTATAACGTGTCAGATTCACACCAGTGAATAGACTAAACTGTTTAAAATATCGCCCCAGATATTTACGTTAAATTTGTGACTCCTAAATATTATACAAAATCACAAAGAGTTTAATGAGCCTCTTTTAAATGGTTCACAAAACATCAGATTTACATCAGTGAATAGACTAAACAGTTTTTAATGTATGAAACAAATTTAAATTTAAATATCGCATCAGATATTTACGTTAAAGCACCAAGGTTTGACTTTCCGACTAAACTAAAAATTTCACGGGACAATTACCCTTGTTACTTTTAAAGAATTAGACAAAATTACTACATTTAAATATTTAATTTAAAACTAAAAAAAGTTACGTTACAGGACTTGTAATTTTGCCTAAAAGAATCCGCGAATATTAAAGTATAAACCATATTAAACAACAAAATCAAGTTACTTTAACATTAACTTCAAAGTAAAAAAGTCTTCAAAATAACAACAACAAAAAATTATCAATTTAAAGAATTTATATTTCTGATAACCACAAAAGCAAATAATTTAATATTCAACCTAAATATTGTGAGGCTTAAAAAGAACCAAAAAATGTGGCTATCTCTACAAACCAAGAAAATACGATATTAGCGCCCACGAGGCAATAGGAAGCATTAACTGTTCCATAACAGAAATTCCGTATAAATTTAAAGTTTTTAGCAAAACATTGCCGATGCCTACACTGACAAATTTCCTTAACAAAATAACCAAAGTATTTTAAGAAATTCAAACACATCGCAGCAATTTATATTTTAAAGATTTAAACAAAGATTATAAGTCATACTGGCTGGATAACGTCCTAGTCCTCAACAGGACTTCTCGTGGAAGTGGCCAAAGTATTAGTATTTTTGATTGTCTGTGTTCCCTCGTTATAAAGGTCTAGTTTCCGGGTGGGAAGGTGGGAGTTTTTCTTAGTAATTACGTAATCTGCAAACATCTGGTGGAAAGGCATAGTGTGCTGATCACATGGGCCGGTTTCTTGTTGTGTTAAACATTTGCCACTGCTTTTGACTCCCAAGACGAGCAGGTGTAAAGCTATGCATGTTAGGTCACGTATGTCAACCCAGGTGTCTTAAACATATGAGTACAGTGCTAGCCAATCAGAGCATTGCTGGCTTTCTTCGTTGGAACATCAGGGGGATGCACAATTTCTATCGTGTTTTGGACGTCTCTTCATTCTAGCATGCATGGTGAGCCGGCTGGACTTGCACGTCGGTCTACTTCAGGCAGATATACGCGTGAGTAGAAACCTATGTTAAACATAGTAAGATCGTGATGTTTAATAATGATGGAAGTCTATGAGTATAAGATTATTTAGGGTAATATTTTAACTTGGCAGTTTCTATTGGTATTTATATTAGCAGTCTACGCTATTTTTACAATAAAATAAGTGAAATGAAATGATTGATATTGTTATAGATTAATGGGGAACAAGATCACATTAAACCAAATACATGCATGAAATAGTGTACACTGTTACATAAACGTTTTATTTGTTCTGTCCATTTTCAACAACCCATCTCCTAAAACCCTATTTTAAAATATATATTTGCCTAAACTCGTAAAAAAAGTTTAAAAAAAATTATTTCAAATAAACGTTTTTTTAACGGTCAAACATATTGCAATGATACATTATTTCGTATCTTAAATAGCTGTGGAGATATCAAAATTAAAAATATCCACTTGTGTAAAGTAGCCTCAAAGTAATTTTTCCTGGAAATAAAATTTGCCATTTTGTTTGTAATGCTAAACATGGCTCATATACGAATTTTATTCAAAATTCTTATTACTGATTTTGAGAAAATCAATTTTTGCTCTTTTTGCCTTTAAGTAAACAGCCCTTATTTTTAGGGTTGTGTAAAAAACTCTGAAATCCCACTGGAGAACTTTTTTATAAGACCTCTTTTTAATACCCGTTCGAGCTAGACGCTGGGAACCTTATTAAACCCTAACTAGGTACCAGGTTTTTGTCCGATTAGCAATTGGTTCCGGCTTCAGGCCGAGTAACAGACAGACAGTATTTCAGACGTTATCGTGAAAACTAAATTTTGGGTTCAGGGGCTCATGGAACGTCAACATTCATCAAAATCTTAAATTAGAATTTTTTTTAAGATCACATTACTTCCTATCTCCCAGAAGTCACGAGAAAATAAACAATTTTGTCGAGGTGGGGTGGTTGGGGGGTAGGGAGTGACAACATCACTTTCCTCCTGACTATGCAATTAAAAAAATAATTAATCCCTGCTCGTAACAAATTGTTTATTATGAGTTTGAGTTATTTATTTTAAAATAAATTTCAAAAACAAAAGGTATGTTTTCATAAAGATTGACCATAGTCAATTTGACGTCGGAGAAATTAAGAAATCGCCTTCTTTTTTAATGAGTTGAGTATTTTATTCAAATAAGTTAACAAATACTGCTTCATTTAGTATAACATTCTATTTGAAAATTTATTATAATGTGAGTAAATTGGTTATTTAATTTATTTTCAACGTTTAGCCCGTAATGATAGTAATAGGTGGTGCTAAAAATATAATATTGTTTTAATACTTAAATTAAAGAACATACTACAAACCCACTTTAACTAAACCCTATGTGATTCAAGTTGTCCACTAATACGATGTATTTAATTAATCCTACCACTTAGATTATTTTTCACTTCACTTTCCCGCAAGTGTGGGTGAATTTTACCCTAAAGTTATGTCCCTCCCATTCCCAACTAATTGGTGTAAATATGCGAATAAACAGAGTGCAAACGGAATATATACTTCTTATGTCTTTCTAAAAATTATTATAAACATTTTAATTTACTAAAAATGATTTAAAATTAAAAACAAAATGAAAAAACAAAAAACAAATGAGGAATAAATAGCAGAATTTCAGTACTACTTAGCTCGAGGACCCATATTTGTTTCTCGGTTTGCCCAAAATTTTAATCATTGGAGGAAATGGGGCTTCCCATTCAACATTCATGGATTTTCTTCCAAAGAACTGAGTGTTTTACTTGTTATAGAATTAAGTTAATTTCTTAGTTGTTTGTGGTTGTAAAAACTTGATTCATTTTATTACGTTAAATACCAAAAAACATTTTTGTAAAAATACAGAAAATGCAGAACACTAATAAAACCTTCATTTTACTATGATTTTTAAAAATAAATATCTTCATAGAGACTAGTACTTTGTATATTTTAAATTTAATATATTTAATTTAAATAAAGAACATAGTTATTTTTAATAATAATAAAACTAGAATATATTCGAAGGAAATAAAATACCTTGTAGACATTACGAACTTCCTAATGGAAATCAATCAAGACATCTGTTGAAAAAGGAGCCAGTAAACATCTAACTCTTTCCAACAATAATCAATAAAAGAGTCTGCTTAAAAACTTGTAGTATCAATGGGATTTCCTACTTTGGCCGGTTAGAGAGAACTTCATAGTTTAATGTTATCACTTATTTGCTTAGCTACGTTAGGAGCTTAATGTAGTTTTTTTTGTACTTGCCACACTCATATTTAGGCTTGAATTAATGGGATAAAGATAAGGCTGATATAATCTAAAACAAAATATCCTGCATTTTTGCGGTGGGAGATTGGGAAATAGTTTAGAAGAAAATCTCCTCAATCCATCCAACCTCCTCGCCCTCGGCCATACAATCTTTTCCGATAGTGACGCCTTAGACCATGCTATCACCTAAGCAGGTACGAAATAGATAGTGAAAAAATGGCTCGCTCAAAATGGATAGTTCAATTAGTAGAACGTTTGGCATGGGAAGCTAGAGAGTCAGAGTTCAAAATCCCTGTCCAGGTGATATTTACCTGTGTGACCACAAACAGCTTCATCATAAGGTTTTCTGAAAAGGTGTGTTGGTTCATATGCCTAATGAGTTTCCACGTATTTCACCTGATGACATACGGATCCTCAGATGTGGAAAACCTCTCGTTAGTTTATTTTTCTGTCTGAGAACAAACATGTCACATCCAGAAATCAGTCACGCCTCATTTCTCACACGCGAACAAAGGTGTGCTCATTCTCCAAAAATTCTGGGACAATAAAAACTTGGAACCCTTTCAACTTCACAGATTCGTCTAGGCTTTTTCATACTTCAATACACCGTAAAACCCGCACTGGTGGGCACGTGGTCAGAGGCGTCATTCTATTCTGTTTTAGTATGTTGGCGACGGGGAAGTTGAGGTACACGTCCCAATGGGTGTACAAAGGTGTTTTTTCCAAAATTGTTCTCGATTCTTCCTCCACTCAAATGTGGGTACATTTCTTATAATTCTTACCCCAGCTTAGCCCTACCCTATTAGTGGGGATAATCGTTGATGAATATTAAGACGCGGAGAGCCAAGAAACTACTAAGATTTGGAGAAGAGAGTTTACTCTACCGTCTACCCCTGAACCTACTAGCTATCTAAGGAAGATGTATTCGACTCTAGTTAGCAGCCCATGTGCTACTATTAATCTCAAAATCTCTTTATAATTGTGTATCAGAATAGTCATCCCCAAAACATAATTTTATTATTTAGATTCAAGCCCCGGTCCTTTCGTCACCGGTAAGCTAGTCTATTAGGAGAGTATTATGTTAGACCACGCGACCACTGCATCAGGTAAATAATATAGCTACATATTTTAAAAGTTGAGAAAAAAAATCATTAAAGTGTGGCAGAAGGGAGCGCGAGTAATTTTACAGTTTTTATGGCATTACATTATTTTGGCCAAAATAAATCAAATATTTATTGAGTAGCAACATAGAGTTTAGTTTTATGCACATTCTAATATCAACAGACCTTGAATATCTATCAAGGGTGCCCTAGAATTTTGTCATGACTTTTTCTCTTTATTTAAAAAGTTTTGACAAAATTCCAGGACACCCTTGACAGATATTCAAGATCTGTTGTTATTAGCATGCGCAGAAAACTAAACTCTTTGTTGCTACTCAAGAAATATTTGATTTATTTGGGCAAAAAAAAATTAAATTCTGTAAAAACTGTAAGAAATACTCGCTCTCCCTTTGGCCTCACCTTCACTCTTCCAAGCGCGATTCCATTACGTACCCCGCCTGTCATCGGACCAGAATATAGCGGCTACTGGCGAGGCAATTGTGTGTATTCGCTACCACTAGCAATTCTGCCACCAGCCAGTACCAATATTTACCCTATACTTGATCGGCAATGCGGTTTATTTTCTCGAATTGACAAGTGGGTAAATATGCCAACATGACATTAGTATGCTCGTCAAATATTGTTTTTATCCGATCAATAGGTTCAATAGACCTGAACTGGCACTTAAAGCAGCGTATTTTGATAGTTTTGGAAAATTGGTTGGTAGGATGACTGACTGTCAGAACCACAATACGATAAACCGAAGGAGGTAGGCTGACAAGACAACAATATTACAGGATGAAAATATGACAGGACAATATGAAAGGACGTTAATAAGAAAGGACGACTAACATGCCGATAGGGTGACAATATGACGGGATGACAATATGCCTGAACGACAATATGACAGGACGACAATATGCCAGGACAACAGTATGACAGGATGACAATATGACAGGACGACAATGTGCCAAGACGACAATATGACAGGATGGAAATATGACAGGATGGCAATATGACAGTATGGCAATATGACAAAACGACAATATGACAGGACCACAATATGGCACGATGACAATTTGAAAGTAGGATAATATATCAAAACTGGCAGGCTAACAGGACGACAGTATGGCAAAATAACTGGCTGGTAGGCTTACAGGATGGACATTGGTGTCTCTCATAGGGCAGTGACTCGAGAGAACCCGTTGTTTTTGTTTTCGCCCCGTCTTACTACACGTCTGGCTATTTACACTAACAGGGTAGGGACGAGGAAAGTAGAATCGAGAGGGAATTTACTCCATTTGGATGGAAGAAGGGTGGTAGACAACTTAATAAAAACTGCCCTATTACATCCATCCAGGATTCGAACCACGACTAAACCGTCACCTGCAAACTAGATGAGACGAGATGAGAGTCCTTTTGGCATAGTAGTGGTGGTAGCTGACAGCTAGCAAAAGATGTAAAAACGGTTAAAAGGAAAACATAATTACCTTCTTCAATGGCCACATGGTCTAAGGTATCACTCTCGCGTTAGACCAGACTACCGATGACAAGGGGAAAGGGTTTCGAATCTCAGTCGGATGGTTTTTCCAAAATGGTTTTCCACTCTCCCTCCACGCAAATTCTTGTACACTTCCTCTATATTAAACCTTACTCATCCCTAACTCATTAGCGTAGCTAGTACATGTGTCTAACCTGAACAGGTAGTGAGATGCTTTGCTAACAAATAATATTAAAATCAATTTGTTTGTTGTGAAAGGTTTGACTTTCAAAAGTGATTAAAATAAACAAATGGTCTTGCAGATCAAATGGTTTGGTAATGAATACAAGAGAGTTGATCTCGTAACATTTACTAGGTGACACTTTCCACCACACCTACCGTATCAGGGGTAAACCTTGTCTACAGTGCTCACCAGTGCATGCTTTAATTATTCATACGTTAAGTCATTGTAACTGATAGTATAATTTTGATAGGCCACAATATTATAATTTTAATAATAATAATAGCCTTTATTTATCTGGCGAAGTTAAGGCGTTAGCCTTCTCTTCCACTTAACCAGAGTTGAGTACAACATACACTATTAAATTTATTGATATACAATTTAATAAAGAATTATTCAAATAAGTATAAAAACATTCGCACGCTCATTCACACACTCATATAAAGATCAAGTAGTTTCAAGAACTCAGTTTAGCTTATTAGACAAGATAAGTTGTTTAACCGCGCACTTGAAGGGATGTCTAGATGTTAGATGACGGGTAGAGTTATCTAGTTTGTTCCAAGTCTGTGATGCCAGGACAGTGAAAGAACGAGCATATGTTTGAGATCTATGCATGGTAATATACATTTGCAGAGTGGATTCTGATATAGTAGCACAGGTGTGTTTATCCTTCATAAATAAGAACTGTGAGATGAGGTATTGAGGCGGAGATGTTGATAATATTTTGTGGAGCAATACTAATAAATGTAGCCTTCGCCTTTGATTTATTCTTAACCAACCAAGTTTATTAAAATACTTAGAAATATGGTCTTGCCGTTTTAAGTTAAATATGTATCGAACACATGTCGTTGTAGTCGTTCTGCTAGATCGTCTCTTAAGTCATTGTATACTACGCCACAGTAGTCAAAGTGTGGCATTATTAAGCTCTAAACAAGGATAAGTCGTACATTTTCAGGGAAAAAATTCTTTAGTCTTCTCAGTGAATGTAAGCAGGCATACACTTTCTTGCAAATCGAAGTTACTTGATCTGTCCAATTAAGATTTTCATCAATAATCACACCAAGGTTTTTAGCAATTAGTGTCAGTTGTACTGTGGATACTCCTAATCGAATGTCGGTCAGTAGGGAACGGTCCACACTCAGTAGTAATCTGCTTGTTCCTATAAGAATGGCTTGAGTTTTATCAAGGTTCAATTTAAGTCCATTTTTTTCAGACCAATCGAATTGATTGGAAGCAGATGATCCTCAACTTAGAGACATTCTTTCCAATCACTCAGACAAGTTACCATACAGAGAGTAAGTTAATATTTTGTAACAAGAAGTCACGTTTTAATAACGATCGGTATTCATGCTATTGATGAGTTTATAGGAGATACTATGAAGGGATTGGATGAGAAGAAATTCATCAGCATGGTGAGGATGGAGAACCATGTTTAAAAATTATCACTTTAACCCTTCTGGAACTATAACCTTTCCCTTTCCTGACGATGGCTAGATACAGAAATCATGACGAGCTAATGTTGACGGTCAGTAACAAGGTGAAATAAGTTACACGCGATAAGCCACAGGTAGTTATTATTTCCACATCTATCGCTTCTACCAGTGACGTCACAATATGCACAGCTGAAGATAAGATTAACAATGAGCAGTTTTTCTAGCACCGCGTATTACTACTTCCTGTTCGGGTAATACGCTTATGTAGGCTTACTAATTACGATGATTGTTTTAGAGATTAGGAAGGCAATATTTATAGGAAGTGTACCCGGATTTGCATGGAAATTGAGTAGAACAAAATTTTGGAAAAACCACCCTCAGTACACCTAAACAAGATTTGAACATCAATCTCGCCATCATAGGTGGTTTAGTCTACTACCAGAGTCACGCGTTTGACCACGCGTCAATCAAAGTGGGTCAGGTATTTATTGATAAGAGCTGAAAATAAGGATTGTGTCATCGAAGAGGTTGAGGTTCATTTCCAAAATAAGTTTTATATCCCCTTTTATGTAAGAAAAATGA
Organism: Timema cristinae; assembly: GCA_039000515.1. NCBI lineage: Eukaryota > Metazoa > Arthropoda > Insecta > Phasmatodea > Timematidae > Timema > Timema cristinae. The sequence continues at coordinate 50,923,001 of JBCFYV010000012.1, forward strand.
TCATATTTCTAAAATTATCTCTCATTTATTTTCTTAAACGTGATAAACTACTATTACAAAGAAAATACTGATTATATATTATTATTATTATTAGCACCGCGTCTTACTACCCGTTCAGGTTGTACGCACTTATGCTAATGTGAAAATGGTAGAGTGATTGTGAGATGAAATGGAGGACCTACAGTTTAACATGGGATCTGAACCACGGTGGAGGCCTGGCATTCCCCACATTCACAAGTTGTGATTACTACACTAGATGATTTTAAGCCGATACAATTGATGAAAGGCTAGTATCGTGAAGTGAAAGAACTGCATTGAAAACTCTATTTAACTATCCAAATATATACCTATATTTTGAAACATACGTTTCTTCTAAGATCCTTACAAAACTGAAACAGATTAAGGAGGTGATGTAGGGAACGTGAGAAAAGATAAGTGTTTTTGAAGTTTTTATATCAAAACATTTTTGGCCAAAATAAATAAAATATCGATCCAGTAGCAACGTTTAGTTAAATTTTCTTCACACGGGGATGTCAAAATTTGTTGAATATCTATCACAAGCATAGCGGCATCAGATGAGAAAATTTTAAATGACCAATAAAAGTTGTCATTAAATTTCAAGACATCCTTGACAGATTTTTTAACAACTGTTGTGAAGAAAATTAAACTAAACGTTGCTACTACAATATATTATTTGTTTTGGACAAATAAATGTTTTGCTATAAAAACTGCAAAATAATTAGCCTTTTCTCACGTCCGCTACATTCCCACTTTAAACCCATCATTTGACCTCACCGAGCTGTCAAAGAATGTATAACTCCTACCATGGTTTAACATTTTCTTTTGTACAACATCTCATTTGTCGAGACTCAACATCGACTCTATTCTGTCATACCGTTAGACGTACTAATAAATAGCACCGCGTCTTACTACCCGTTCGGGTTATACGTATTAAGTACTAATTAGGTTAATGGATTTAGGAATTTGGAAGGTTGAATTAGAGGAAGTGAACCCGAATTTTCATGGAGGGAGAGTAGAAAACCATTTAGGACAAACCACCCCAGTTCACCCGACCGAGATTCGAACCTCGATCTCCCCGTCCTCAGAAGTCGAGCTCAACACGACAAGTGCGTTAGCCAACTACGCCACCAAGGCGGGTATTAGATGTATTACGTTCCACTCTCTAAACGAAAAGTCTCGTCACAGAATTGCCTCTTCGGGCTCATGATTCAAAACATGAATAAATGAGGACACTTGAGAGGCGAGTCTACAGCTCCAGCCAATACGCTCTCGCATTTCAGCGGCTAGATCTTTCCTTGAGAATGTAATGACATCACGCGTAGTGTGAATTTCAGACGATAGTAGGTATCTGAAAATTAACTAAAGCCACCAGATTTTCTTTCAAATATTCATACGTAATTTTTTTTTTATGCAGACGTCACTTTTGACTGACATTCTACTGAAATTGTAGTACAAGCTTCTGTGGTTGAATGTTCTAAAACGTCACTCTTATAATAGAATTGAGTGATTATGGCGGAGAGGTCGGATTTCGAGTCCCAATTGAACGTAATTTTTGTTACACTCAGTGGTGGCTCGTGTATAAGCACTGCGGAACTGGATCAACCCCTATTTCCACTTGATATTATCGATAACATTTAATATGAGTTCTTTTGTCTTTAATTATCTCTTTATTTTTGTAGTACAATATATATTCCTTAAGCTTAATGTCAGTACTTCAGTAGCCATCCCCAGTTTATGAAAAATATACAAACATCTTTGTATGAAACTGTGCGCTTCACACTGCCAGTGACTTGGTGTATGACTGTTGTGCGCATGCACACATAGGAGGGGAGTGGGGAGGAAGGCAGGACTGCCAGGTAGAGAGAGCACTGTTGCTCTCGCAGTGCCGGCTCTGGCGTGATGGTGTAAGGAAGTTATTTTACTCGTGTATGTTATGCTTAAAAACCGTGTACCATATTGAATGTGATAAAGCGTAGAAGATTGTAGAATTAGATTATTATTCTGCTTCCAGCTATTTTATTTGATTAATTTTTTTCGGTTCTTTTATTTAACAGAAATACTAAATGCGCTTGCAGTACTTTCAATGGAGAAAAATGTCCTCAATTGTCATACAGAAACCAAGAATAAAATTATTTAAATTTTTGCGCAAATTAAAACAAGAAGAATGTATTTCATTTTTAAATTATTATTATTATTATTATTATTAGCACCGCGTCTTACTACCCGTTCGGGTTATACGCACTTACGCTAATGTGTAATGGTAGGGTGATTGTGAGATGAAATGAAGGACCTACAGTTTAACGTGGAATCCGAACCACGGTGGAGGCCTGGCATTCCCCACATTCACAAGATGTCTTGTCAGAGGTGAAGGAAGGGTTTGGTAATCAGATAAATCTTTGCCGGGACCTGGGATTGAACCCCGGCCGCCAGCATAGAAGTCTGACACCTTACCCCTAGACCACCAGGTCACCTTCCATTCATTTTTAAATGAATAGATCAAGCCTGAACTGTAACAATTTAAGTTAAAGTAAGTAAAACAGTTTTTTTTGTTAGGATTTTATCAAGTTCCTGAATAAATTTTCTTTTTATACATTTTTTTTCCTTTTACACAATTTTAAAACAAAGGCTAAACATTTTCTGGAGCAGCACTACCACTAATTTTAGCTACGAGCCGCCACTGGTTACACTGTATTTTATTAGCCGTTTAACGCTTATTAAGATTATAAATTAAAATTTAACTTAAAATTATAGTAAAGGGATCTTCATTTGCGGGAAGGGGATGTGGGAAATAATTTAGGAAAAAATATACTTAGTGCATCAGGCTGGGATTTTAGCCCTGACCTCCCATTCATGGGCATACTAAACTTGATGATCTTGACATTTAGACCACGTGACTATTAATCAAGTTTTCTATGTGTGTATTGATGTTTTTCCTTATGAATCCCTACTCTCTCCCTCCACGCAAATGCATATACATTTCGTTTATATTTATCTTGCTCATCAATATCCCGTTAATGTATATATATTGACAGTCCGGGTAGAAAGAAGGACCTAGACAACACAAAATAATAAATAAAACTACATTTGAGTAATTTCACAAGCTATTTTTTAAATGTTAAAAACACTTCGTACTACGATTACCTATATGCAGATTTTTTTTATAGAAACATTAACAAAATTCCAACTTTTATAAACTTGTTCTTCACGCACATTAAAACAAATAAACTAGTAATATATAATGTATTTTACATAGGTATCCAAAGTTTTGAGTGTTAAATCATTTTCCCCCGTATTTGATTACATAGACAATTTAAAAAATCCATGAGACGCATCCGTCACATAAGTTTATTATTAATAAAGTGAAGTAACAGCTTCACTTTAAATATTATGGAATACTTACTTGGATCTTTTATTTATAAAAACGAACCGTATGTTATTGAGATAAATAGTTCGAGGGAAATTTTAATATCCCTTGTAGCAAAAGTTTAAAAGTATGCATATAAGTGCATACTAGCTAACATTCGGATAGTTAAAAGCTTCTGCGTATGTTGTTGAACAAACTACGCTTACAATGAGTTTTTGTATAGTCAGCTTTTAACAAACAAACCAGATAAAAGTATAAGGAAAGAAACTTAATGTTACGTTCAGAAAGAACTTGATATATATCCAATCCAGGGCCGCCCCAATGGGCGAGCGAGGCGGGTGACTTCCGGGGGCGCCATGACACCGATGCCATCTTGAAAAAATATAAAAATAATGTATTTTTTTAATAAATTCACACACTGCTCAGATATATTTGATATTGTACTAATTTTCTTTGCCGTTTATACAATGTGTTCCTGTTCGAACCAGTGGTATATTATCTTGGTTTTATAGTCCTGCGCAGCATACCCAAAAATATGGAACAAACTTTTAACTTGAAAAACGTTATTTGTTCATTTTCCAACAATATTGTGTGTTAAGTAATTCTTCTTTCAAGTCTGTCAGTCTTACAAATACATATAAATGCCACTTTTAAACAATAGCATAGCTAGGCAGCACTATGCTTGGAAGGTACTAATGACCTTGCACAATGTTTATTGGGGTCACAAACCTCCCCCCACCTCATTTTACTACCCCTAGAGGTCTAAACCGTTTAACTCTCACAAGAAGAATTTCTTATCATTTATTGTGTCATACATCATTATATTAAAATGAAAATGTTGTTGATAGAATTTTCGAGGACAGCCATTAGTGATCTAGCCTTAGCACAGTTAGGGACGAAAGTATATTTTTTCTTTTTTTGTTAAAAAGGCAGAATGATTGTGAAATATTCGTTGCTTGCAGTGATAATGTGCACTGTCACCAAATTTTACATGTACATTTTTTATCAACTGACTTTATTAAAATATAAATGTATTTATCTACATTTGAAATGATATTAAATTATGTTTATTTAACAAATCCGGGACAAAAGTCTTATCTTGGGAACGATTGGTTATCATGATCTAAATAGCAGTGGTGGCTCATGACTTTTTTCCTTGGGAGGGCACAAAAGCGAAATAAAAGAATTATAAAAATATAAACTTAACTGTTATATTATATTTTATAATGGAAGACCAGCCTCGTTTCCTTGATATTCGAAAATACGTCTATCACTTTGTTCTTTAAATTATAGATTAAAGTAATATATTTATTAATAAAGAAAAGCCATGGGCAGGAACAGACATTCACCCATCTTATAATGAGTGCCTTTCAAGTTCATAGGACGAGATGAGGGGGCACTTAAATCACAGTTCACCCAGAATCAAAATTATGCTCAAAGCGGCCCTGCAAACCACTTTACGTCAAAGTAGGTATAGTCAATATAAGGTTAAATTAGTTAATAAACCTAACTACAGCCGGCCGATATTTGAACCCCAACTTCCCCATCACCAGAAAGTTATACTAGATGTGCCTGACATTTTAGTCTGCGTGCATACCTATGCGTGCGCGTTGTAATTTGAACATTTATTTAGTTGGTATTTTAAAATTGTTGTAATGCTATTGGTTAAAATTCAACTCCATGCCTGTGTAAGCTCCCAATAATAATGCTATCATATTCTGTTATTAAGAGTGTGTATCATAGCAGGCCCAACTCAGTTCCCGCCTCTCACTAGGTATAGAAGTTAAGGGAAAATAAAATACTAAGATAGGCCAGAAATGTGTACAGTGCATTCGTATCTGAATAATTACTAGAAATTTTCCGTGGTGACGATGGGGGACAAAGCGATAAAGTTTCTTGTAAATAACTACATTATTTACCTATTGAGGCAGAATAAATATATTTGAACAACGCCTGGCTCTAAAGCCATTATAAAATGGTCAAAAATTGACTTTTAAACGGAGTTTTTATCCGAATATTATTTAATATTTCAACAATATTTTGTATTAGGAACTTCTAATAACTCTTTTTCTCCATTAAGTTTAATCAGAAATGATCCACGTGAAATAGTGTTCGTATAAACTTACGATTTCAAGCCGACTGTATCACAGAGTTGATGAGCATGTGATGCACGCTCTTAACCTCTTTAAAAACTCATTAGTCTGAAAAGATTGTCATATTTTCTACCTTAAAAGCTAAAACAGTTTTTCCATTACCTTGTGTCATCTTAGATCTTATCAATACGTTTAACTTAAGTCGCTTTTATCACAGAAAGTTGTTTTATATTAATTTCCTCTAATATAATTTTGTCCTTTAAAGTATCTTGGACCAAATTCGTAGCAAGTCTTTTGATACGGAACGCTGAGAGACTGGCGGATATTTGAAATGACGTAATTTTTACCTTCTAGTGGTCTAATTGGTTAATCATGTGTAAGACTTATTAAAACATGTGTTATGGTAGATGTTATAGGCCTACCCGAGATAATGTTTTTACCTATATTACTTTTTTGTTTTCTCTTAAAATTTATAAACAATTGTGATTATTAACATTTTCCTTCTCTAGATTATGCCCCTGAGCCTTTAATGTGGCTTTTAAAACTATACGGTAATGTTTATATCCATTTGTCGGTACCTGGATGCTATAGCTGAAATTGTTTGATAGATTTCATCCAAAATTTATATTTAAATGTTATAGTCAGAAATCAAGGCTAAATCTTGATTTTAATCTTAGCTGTAAAATTAAGGATAGTAGGCCTCTATTGAGGTTTTATTTTTGAAAATTTGAAATTTTTTGGAAATAGCTCAAGCAATTTTAATATGTATAAAATTATAATTCATAGTAAATTAAGTAAGAAATGTATGTATAATTAAAAAGTTTAATTAGATTTGTGTATAAAATTTAAACACATTAAATTATTGAGGTCTGATTTAACAAAATTATAAACATATTAAAGATCAGTAGGCATGAACAGAAATAACGTAAAAGTAAGATATCGGGAAAAATAGTAGTTTTCCACGAAATCCAGATTTTCACAGAGAATTTGCATATTCCATTCCTTGTTTAATCACCATGGAAACTGTTATTTGTTGCATAGATGTAAATATCTAAATAAAATATATATATTTGCTAAAGGCTAAAAAATAATAACTCAATATTTATTTGTTGGTCCAAGCACATCACAATTTTCTCTTTGGATAAATATTTCTATTTGGATGCTGGTCATAGCACAACCATCTAAATTAAAATTCCTAAGCTGGATAAATATGTTTTTATTGTAATGTTGTTATCGTTAAGTTGCCTTTAACTGAATATTATTGAGCATAATTTTAAAATTAAAATGTTTATTTGTTAAGTTTGTGAAAATATTGTCTACGTTTTGTTTCACGCATGATAAAATGATGTTTAAATATGTTTAGGTAGGCCTATGTATTATAAGCTCAAAAACGATTAAATGATCTTGATTCTTAACATATAATTTGATAAGCCCATTTCCGCTAACTGAAACTATGAGAAAATGGCTGAACCGATTTTGACAAATGATCGCTCCTTTTTAAGGTTAGGTGTCCGGGATGTCGGGGAAAATGAGTAGTTTCTTACGAAAATCTGATTTTCCCAGAGAATTGTCAGATTTTCATTCTTTGTTTAGCTCACCATGGAAACCCTTATATGTGCATGGTTTTGCACCAGTGAATAAATTATTTCTCTTTGGTTAAAAATAATAACTCAATTCTTACTTAAGTGGTAAAGTGCAACAAATAAGTAAAGAGCTGGGAGAGGGGCATTTTAAAGCTATAATCATCGAGTGAAGAAGAAAAACTTACTTTTTGCTTAAAATTAAACACTGAAAGATCAAAATCAATTGAAAGTTGCCTTTGACGAGTAAAACTTTAGCTAGAAAGTCAAATAAGGCTTCATTCTATAGAACGTTTCCCAGTAAGCATTTAATTTTATTTTATTTTAACGTGATAATTTGCATATATTTCTGCAACGAACCACTAGTTTTATATATAATTTGGTAATCCCGTTTCCAGTGATAGAAATTACTAGAAATGGCTAAACATATTTGGACAAACAACCTTTCATTTTTAAGGTTAGGGGTCCAGAATGTCGGAAAAATAGTGCTTTCCAAAGAAAACTTGATTTTCCCAGATACTTTTCAGCTTTTCATTATTTGTATACATCACCATGGAAAGCCTGATTGGTGTTTGTGTGTATTATTTATATTATTATTAGCATAATATATCTATGGTTATAAATAATACCAACTCAACACTTACGGTACTTAAGTGATATGGTGCAACATATAGAAAGATTACGGCAATTATTTGTATATCTATCAAACAAACTAATGATATTAGGTTAAAAACATATAATTCTTTTGGATTGTTGATTTTTATCATTCCTCTTCTTCGTCATTAAATATTTAACTATGCTATTATGTATCTAATCTATTTTAATATGATCTAAGTATATAGGCTTTGGTGTAAATTTTTTCATATTATATTTTCATACAAATAAGTTCAATTATGTTTTCATGTTACCACTTGATTTTGAGTGGATAGTATTTCAAAGTAATGTTTTATGTACCCAATCCATCTTATTACACACACACACACACACACACACACAACACACACACTCACATACTTTCTCTTACACACTATAGCACTCTATCTCTCTCTCAACACCCCCCCACACATACACACACACGCACTTTCTATTACACACTATAGCACTCTATCTCTATCTCAAACCCCCACACACACACACATACATACACACACACACACTTTCTCTTACACACTATAGCACTCTATCTCTATCTCAAACCCCCCCCCCCACACACACATACATACACACTTTCTCTTACACACTATAGCACTCTATCTCTATCTCAACCCCCCCCCCCCACACACACTCACATACTTTCTCTTACACACTATAGTGCTGTAACACACATTATCTCTATCTCACCCGCTCACACACACACACACATACACACGTCTTAATACAGGTTCGGTTTATACACTATGTACTAATTACGCTTATGTATTTAGGGATTTTAAAGGCTATATTTAGAGGAAGTGTACACGCATTTGCGTAGAGGAAGAGTGGAAATCTATTTTGGAAAACCCTCCTCAGTACACCAAGCCAAGATTCGAACCTTGATTTCCCCGTCATCGTAGGTCTAGTAATAAATATACAATTTAGAAAACAGTTAATAAATTAAAAATACAACATCTAAAGATATATAAACTAAGCAGCTTATAATAAATAAAATGTTATAGGTAATATTTAATTAAAAAAACAGCTATTTGGTCTAGAATGGGTATCTATGATAAATAGCAAAAAATATATATGTTTGTATTTTATTAAAATATTCATAACGGGTGAATTATTGTTGACTGATTTCTAAGTTTTTCAAAGAAATGCCTTTACAGTTTTGTCCAAAATGTATTTCTGGGGAGTATTTTTACAGTATAAATTAACGTTGACTAATTATTTTTAAATACATAATCATTTGAGGTTATTTTATTGAATACTGATTTTTGAAAATTCGTAATTTACATATGAGAACATTTACGATTTTGTTGAACTGTCTCTTTTTAATTATTATCTTCAACAGAAGGACTATTAATTGATTAATTTAAGATAAAATGTTTTAATAAGGTTGTTTAAAGGAAGTAAATTTGCACAAGAGTCAATACAGGTACCGATGGGCATGTGGAGAGGGGCGTCAGCCTCATTTGGTCAGGTTTTTAGGTATAATAATAATATATAATAATAATAATAATAATAATAAAATAATAATAATAAAAATAATAATAATAATAATAATAATAATAGCAGCGTGTCTAAGTTACATAATTCATAACCCAGTAGTGGAAATATTTGCCAGTAATAAGGTACCGATTCTCATGGGACGCCCTAATGTACTAATCGTTAATCCTTTTTGTTGAAGTTCTTTCTATATCCCGATGAGATGAAATAATGAAGATCTATTGACTATAACGGGGTGCAGCCAATAAAGGTCTTAACCTAACTTAACCCTAGCAAACCAAACCCTGGTGACCATGGGAATCATTACCCTTTCGAGAAAAACCTTGTGTTACCAGCCGGAAATATAATCCGGGATCTTTAGGCCAGCAGCAAGGGCCTCTGACCACATCACCATGGGGGTGGTTAGGTATTTCGGTGTTAGGGAGGCTGTGATTAGAATGCCATCCAGCTATACACAGGTGGTATTTTAAACAATCGTTTCACGCTCTTCTTCCACGTAAATGCATGTACGGTATATATTACACACTTAAAATTTACTCATCTCTAACTTACTAATGTAAATATGCTGATAGCTCGTATGAGTAGTAAGAGTCATAGGGAGAGAGAAAAAGCGAAATAAATCTCTCTTGGCAGAAAAATGAAAAATAGTCATTTACAAGAGGGAATCATTGTAATGGTCCAGTTTGTGCTGTCTTATAATTTAAAATAATAAAGGTTGAACTCACTTCTGTGGCCACGTGGTCTAACGAGCTACTCTCGCTGTAGACTAGACTGCCGTTGACGGTGAGATCGATGTTCGAATCTCGGTTGGGTGTACTGAGAGTGGTTTAACCAAAATGGTTTTCCACTCTCCCTCCACGCAAATACGGGTACACTTCCTTTACATATTATTTTCCTCTTACCTAAACACATTAGCGTAATTAATTCATAAGCTGAACACAAACGGGTGGTAAGACACGGTTTAGAAAAAAAGTTGGAAATCATTTTATGCGTCACGTCTTACTACCTATCTGAGATATCTGCATGATTACATTAATGTGATAAAGATGAGGAAGGTAAAATTTATAGGAAATAATCTCACGAAAGAGAGAAGCAAAATAATTGAGGGTAAAACACCCAAATAATATCCAATCGGGATCTGGTCCTAATATCGCCATCTTCGACAAACCAGAACCAATGATTTCAAACGATGCCTTTGATCGCGGGTCCGATGCGGCGGGTAGTTAGAAAGTTAAAAGTATGTCGTAAGAACACATGTTAATAAAGTTTCAGTGCTCTGCTTAGGATGTCGTGTAAAATCACGCCAACAGTCGCGGGACCTCGTGTTGGGACGTACTCTAATGAATTCCAGCTCTGCGTGTGTGCGCGCCGTAGCCTGCTCTGGTTTCCTTGATAAAGCTCTTCCCTGCACGCACTCTGGTTAGAGCTGATGACGAGGTTAAGAGCCCTTGTAGTCCCACGAGTTATTAATATTTCAACTCGTTAAGTGGGCATAGCCGCTCACACAGAACAGACACTCTGCGGACTTCATAAGGGACCCCCTGCCCTGCCACCACTCCTCTGTGAAATATGAGTTTAATCACCAGGTTTCAACATGGTTGGGGGTTTACCAACCAGCCGCATGAAAAGCTTCCTAAGTCGTGGCCAATCAATGTGCGAGAAATCTAAATATTTCAGTGGCGTGGCGAACGCCTTCAACAAAGGGAGTTTAGAAAAACTAAACAGTTGTTTCGTTAAATACTTTTAAAGCGATTATAATTATACCAACATGGCTGGGCAAGTGGAATAAAATTCATTCCAATTTCTAGAGAAAGTGCTTTAAAAAACTGCTTCTAAAACTGATATCTCACTATTTTATTAGTGTTATTTTTATATGTATTAAAATTATCTATAAGAAAGTAACTATTGAAGATTACATGGATTGACGTATGAATACGTGAACGTATTTTAGTAACCTTTCTAGCTCTTCCTAAGAAAATCGAGCTTTTAGCAAAATTTGTCGGTTATAGGGTGGTCAGGGTTATAATCCCGGATGGAGGTGCTGAGGGTGTTTTTTCCTGAATGGTTTCTCCCTCTTCCTTGACGAAAATGCTGGGCATTTTTCCACTCTATCAATCTCATACATACCCCTTAACTAAATGAGAATAGCCTAATTGGGTACTAAGACAAAGTGCAATACAGGTTTGAAATGCATTTCGGCTTTGCTTGTTTGCCTGCTCATTTATTAAACAGTATTTTATGACAGGCGCTTAAACTGATTGGTGTTTCTCTGGAGAGCAGATGCCTTTATGTGAATGAAAGATTAAAGAAGAATAAACAGTATTTATTGTAAATTTCAAAATACGGTTTCAAACAATTTCATGCAATTTCTACTTTAAAAATCACATCCGAACAGTAAAAACTTATCTACAGTTGGAACTACTTGATTTTTCCCCCATGTGAACTATCAACCGCTCTCTTTGACAACGCAATTTCCTCCTCTCTGTCTATTCGGATGGAAGGAAGGAAACAGTCAAGTAAAGAACCCTATGTCATACTTCAGGCAGGGATAGGCAAACTACAGCCCACCGGCGTGTTAAATTCAATAATTTAAATTTGTTGGGTTGTGTTCCGTTATGATTCTACCCTAACCATCAACATTCCAAAATTGGTAAATAATGTCCATAAACATATGGCAATCTTCGCACACTCATATTCATGCAAACAAGTGTTTACAACCGTGAAACTTATGAAAAGTGATATTAGAAACAAATGAGCATCTGTCTTCACTCTTGAGAATCACCTGCTCAGAGTCTAGTCCAGATTATTAAAAAAAAAAATGCTGGAATCTCACTCACAGTTTCACTCATCTCACACCCTCCATCATATAAATCTTCTGCATGAACTTGCATTATTATTATTATTATTATTATTATTATTATTATTATATTTACTACTATTATTATTTCCTAGTCTTTTCCCATTCGGGTTATACGCACTTACGATAATGTGTAAGGGTAGGGTGATTGTGAGATGAATGGAGGACCTACAGTTTAACGTGGATCCAAACCACGGTAGAGGCTGGCATTCCACATATTCACAATTTGTGCTTAATACACGTCTTGTCAGAGGTGAAGGAAAGGTTTGGTAAACAGATAAATATGTGTAGGGACCGAGTATTGAACTCTGGACCCACCCCCTTTATCCCTCCAGCACAAAGTCTTACACCTTACCTTTAGACCACCAGGTCACCATGAACTTAAAAACCTACTAAGCCACTAAGTATTTATGATTGTTTTAAAGTATTAGTTTATTTAATATTATTCACGTAAGTCTATTTATTATGTATTTTATTAATTTTTTAATTAATTTTGATTAAAAATTAATCGATAAAAACTTTGGTCCGCCAATTTATAGTTCCATGTGACATTCTTATAAGTAAGTTTGCACATCCCTGATTTAGGGGGTATTGAACCTCCTACTCCTATACAGTACTCCTGGAGATAGTTCTGCCATGAGGGGAGGAAAATCGATGTCAGGGTTGGCGGCTGTACCCCGCGATATGAGTTCGGCAACGAGGTTTGGCAGGAGAGACTTGGAATCTCGCGACTAGCACTTGGCAAGCTGGGAACGGCTCATTTTTAGAGTGGTGATATTTGCCCCAGAACCAGACATTGAAATATTTTTACATTCCATAGGAAAACACTAATACGATCAAATTTTGATAGGAAAGGCCTTTCAGAATATACAAAAAGATATTTTTTGACCAAAGTTGATGACATTTTCCTATATTACTATGTTTATTATATATTTATTTATTTGAGGTATTTAAAGTGCACTTTATGAACCGAATGATTAGGTCTATACAGCACACGTGAATTTGTATGAGTGAGAATGAAAGGGCCTACTAATTTTTCCAGGAATGGTATTTCACATACTCTCTAGGGTTCTCTTACATGCCACAACACATTGGACCAACGGCTTTACTTCCCCTCCAAAGGAAGTTGTGCTACGGATTTTTATCACTCAAAAATATCCATTGATCTAGGATGGGTTTGAAACCCACGAAAATTGGGTCTCAAGGAAATTACTTTACCTCCATGACCACCGAGGATGACGGTTATTTTGTAGGTATTAATAATATCTATCAATTGTATCACATGTAGTGGAACCATATTATCTTAAATTGACTAAACACCAAATCATCTTGCTGTATTTTTTATTCCTTATTGCATAGTTATGCTTATTGATTAAAATTTTGGTCTATATCCTGCAAATTGTATTTATATGTTAGGTTTTAACCTAGTATTTGTTTATATTCTGATACGTGATAACCGTATTTTATTTTGTATAGTATTAGTTATTGTTATATATCCTGTATTTTATCTTGTATAGTTTCCACTAACGATCTATTAAAGTTATGGAAACAGTATTCTAAATAAATAAATAAAGCTTCAAAAAATAAATGACGCTTCAAAGTGACAGCCATAGACGTATCGCAGACTTTTCGTATGAATACTTGAAAGCTGATCAATTAGCTTTTCTATCTGTCAAATCAGGTCCTTTCTATGAAAATTTAACTGTACTATATAGTTGATGTAGATATGTTTTTTGTGCCTGAAGCGGTGGTTACGTGGAAAATATTATTTATATCATATAATATAATTATATCATATTTAGTTGATTTCAGGTAAAGGGAAGTTGAGGTTGCGAACACCCAACCAGATATAATGAGGATGTTATTCTTAAATAGATTCCCACTCTTCTTACTAATATGTTTGAAAGCACTTCCTTATTAAATCTACCTTCCTCGTCCCTAACCCAATCGTGTAAATGTTATAATATCAGGAAGTGTGGAATGTCAAGCACTAGACAAATTAGGACTGTGCGTGTAGGCATTTTCACATCGAGTCGAGTTAGAATGAAAGCTAGCTTTTTTGTTTGATTTCGAGTAGTATAGACCAATATTTGTACAAGAAATATTTCATGTTGAATTTCTGTAATAAATCCCTGATAAAACCATAAATAAGTACAAAAACATTTTTTTTAAACTAGATCTTCCTAAGAAAAAAAAAATCATCACATAAATTCGAATTCACAAATAAATTTATTTTAACTAGAAAAAGGAAATATTGGGGATTTCTATTTACTATGAAATTTATGTATTAAATTGAAACAAAACTAATTAAATTAGAACTTTCTAGAAAAGACCGCCATTTCGAGTACTCCAATTCTTAGAGTTTTATAAAAAAATATCTTCGAGTCAATTTTGAGCAGCTACTAGAACTTGACTCTAACTCGTACCACCCCTACATTAATATAGAGTGCGTTTATCCCGCTAATGTCGTCGTGCCGTTGAAAGCGTGAGAATTGCTTTACACTTGCTCACCTTTGATGTGTAGGTCAAAGATTCGATCCAGACCGGGTGCACATTTAAACATTGTGATTTTTGTGTGTGTGTGTTGCTCTCCCTGATATTCTGCACGGGCAATAAGGCACTTAGCAATATAATAAATACAAGTCGGACCAGACGAAAAATCACCTAAGTCAACTACACGGTTTGTATTAAATCCAGCGAGAGTTCACCATGACGTCGGGAATCCCGTTTTAATAGCGTTCATGTCCGTACATTCCCCGATTAACGTAAATTACATCATACCTAGATAGCGGCTTTGGTACTGAAAGGTTACCCGCTACAGTGGACTCATGGTCTATGGCGCTACTCTCACAATTGACTATATGGCCGATGACGGGAAGATTGGAGTTCGATACCAGTAGGTTGTATTGTAAAGGTTTACCACTATCCCTCTATGCAAGTGCGGGTAAACTTCCTCTATATTCAACCTTCCTAATCCTAACACATCAATGTAATTAGTACATCAATGTACTTAGTAATCTGAACTGGTAGTAAGACGTGATGTTAAAAAAAAATAGTAGTGAAAAGTTGTAGCTTTGATTCTCGAAGCAACTGCTTTTATTTAAAAAAATATCATTAAAATTTAAATCGATTTACTACAACTTGTGAAATTACTGTCGAGAGATATTGACTTTTTTGAAACTTTGGCTAAGATGTGAATATTTTTGAAATTTCAGATTTTTAGGCACACCTATGAATATAAGCTTTCATTACAAAATTGCAAATTGGTTGAGTATAATAACTTTGGGAATCATTGGCGAACTAGTTGCTTTAAAATTTAAATAAATATAGATATATGACTTTGAATGCTGGCTAGTAATGACTTTATAATTATAATCTAAGGGTTAGATGTAAAATACGTTTGTTTGGAAGAATGCAGCCATTATTTCAGGGAGCGGATGTAAAAACAAAGAGAACTGAATGTGTAAAAACGATCCCCAGTATATCTGACAGATATTTTCACCTTGAAAGTTGGATGCTTAGACTCTATGAACCCCAGTGGGGCTCGTAGGATTATATTAATGTAAAAGTATTAATCGTTTATCAACTTTTAATATGACAAATACTGTGGACCATAGCTTATTAGTTTCTATTTTAAATTCCTTCTAATAAATTATGTATGATACATCATCTTATAAGTTCACATTTCAGCTGCAATCTATCACGGCAACATTCTCTATGTAGTTTGTTTGGTTTTATCGATGCTGGTGCGCTTCAAATAAATCATGGCTTTGGCGTATATTAACGTCCAGCAATTGGTTGTGCTGTACGTGATTAATTATAAAACTAAACTTCGCTTCACTGAGCCACAAGAGTATTATTTTTTATTCAGCATCAAGCGCAAAACATATACATTTAAATTTGATTTCACACTAGGCTTTAAGTCTATGGCGGCTGATTCACACAACATTACCAAATCCAACAAAACCTAGCCTTCAATTGAAAAGTTAGGTTTTGTTATGTTAAATTAGTTTGTATTGATAATATACAAAAGGATTATAGGGATTAACAAGACAACGTGTTTTAGTGTATTATAACTCTTATATATGTATATATACATATATACACAACATATATATACATTGTATATATATGTATATATACATATATATACAATGTTTTATATATGTATATATACATATTATATCTTCTACATATTATACAATGTTACTGATTATGTAATGTTACTATATGTCTATATATGTATATATATTAGTACATATATAATTCTATATATACATATATACAGATGTATATATATATATGTAATGCCCTGTTTTATAAGTTGCTTCTAGCAAGATATTCATCCATTTCCTGGCATTATGTTACATCCTGTCTTGAGCCAGCCCGTGCGACCTTAGTCCTTGTTCTCTTATTGTATAGACTAAAATCTGCAAGTCACAGATTAATGTGGGGATTAGTATCGATAACCAACGAGTATAAGGAAAGCTAACAAAATCACTGTCTGGCGGTTTCGCCACTTAGGGTCGAACCGGACTCCTCAGGCCACCACGTGGGGGTCCTTGAGGTTCGCACACGCTTCCTCGTTAATTTCAGTCTGTCTGATGTAGCTATTTTATCGTAGACTAGTATATCACTTAATTAAATATAGCTCTCTGTACACTGCCTTGTAATTCACAAGCCTCTCCTCCCACGCCCTTCTCATTCATCAGAGTAACCCCATTTGCACGGGGGTAGCCATCCAGAGTCACATATGTCACTAAGACCCCCCCCCCCCAATTCCACGGTAGCCAATAGTTAGAGCGGACACCATCGGGCCTCCGTGCGTGTGGAAAGGAAGGTCTTTACATTATATAACTTATATATATTATATGAACAGATAGTAAGACGTTGTGATCATTTTTTTTATATATATATATATTATATTATTTATTATCACCACGTCTTACTATCTCTTCAGGTTATACGAATATACTATAATTACTATAATAAGGTAAAGATGAGGAATAAATTATTTCAGAGGTAATCTACTCTCATTTAGGTGAAAGGAGAGTGAGAAACCATTTAGGAAAAAAACCCTAGTAGATTACACCGGGATTCGAACCACAATCTTCCCGCTATCAGCATGCCAGTCTAACACGAAAGTATCTACTTGTGAAGGACCAAATGATGTGAGTTAAAATTTTACTTAAATAAATATATTTTTTCAATTTCTCCTATATACCCGCCTCGGTGGCGTCGTTGGCTAACGCACTTGTCGTGTTGAGCTCGACTGCTGAGGACGGGGAGATCGAGGTTCGAATCTTGGTCGGGTGAACTGGGGTGGTTTTTCCTTAATGGTTTTCCACTCTCCCTCCACGCAAGTGCGGGTTCACTTCCTCTAATTCAACCTTCCCAATTCCTAATCCATTAGCGTAATTAGTACTTAAAGCGTATAACCCGAACGGGTAGTAAGATTCGGTGCTAAATATTATTATTAAATTTCTCCTTATTTTCCACTTGTGTTATACACTGAACAAGTACAGTTTCTAAGCCGTCATTCTCGCCAAAGATTAGAATGCTGATGACAGAAAGATCTGAGCTCAAATCCCGGTCGGTTGTACTGATTGTGATTCTCCCTAAATGGTTTTACATTCTTCCTACGTGAAAATACGTGTACACTTACACGAAATTTAACCTTCCTTATCCCTGAGAAATTAGCGCAATTAGTACGTATGCGCATAGTCTGAACAGGTAGTAAGACGCGGTGCTAAGAAAAATAAAAAAATAAAGATAGCACAATTCTGACAAAAATATATACATGTTTTATTATGTCACTTATTGAGTTTAAAAAGCCCAAATGCTCAAAATAATTATATTTTTAAACATATGCATATTTAGAACAAAAATATGTGCATAGTAGCACTAACTATTTTTATATAGGCCTACTATATAGTATTATGTGTGGACTGGCATTATTATTTAGCTATTTAAAGAGGGGATAACTGTTGTCAAGATATATGAAAATAAAAGAGCCGTTCGAGTGAACCAGGTCACGAGTTTTCTGCCGCCAGTGACATGCAATGTAAACATAATGTTCTGGTGCTTAATTAAGCGAACTTGCGATTCAGAAGTGAAGTGCACGTGTGTCAATATCACCAGGACGCCTTGGGCACCACCGTGTGGATCAACAATACAGCAAATATTGAAACAATAACAGAGGAAGGGATTTTAAATTTGACATTCACTATATAAACACAAGGTTGGAGCAGTAATAACTCACAAAATAAACTTTAACTTGACCGGCTGTGGGTGTGAAGTGACTCAAAGTGTCAAACAAACTCTCACTGTACTTTACGTCCAGTTCTTATGTACAGGGCCTTTGAAACATACAGTCATATTTGTTTTCAATCAAAATTAGAGGCAATTTGCTATATTATTTTTTGATATTCTATAGGTACTGATAATATCTATCAGAAGTAACGTTGCAGATCAAATGAATTGATATATGATTACGTAGAGTAGATCTATTAATTTTTCTAGTTAAGAATTTTCTACAAAATTTGGCAGATTTATACCACTCTAAGAGAATAAGGGTGGATAGGTTACATATATTTGTATATTTTTTAGCACCACGCCTTTCTACCGGTTAGGGTTATAAGCATATGTACTAATTACGCTAACGTGTTAGGGATGAGTAAAGTTGAATTTAGAGTGTGTACCCACATTTAATTGACGAGAGAGGGAACACACTTTAGAAAAAAAACATCCTCGGTAACGGGATTATAACCCTAATATCCGCGTCATCGGTAGTTCATTCTATTATGAGAGTGACGCCTTAGACCATGCACCCTCATCGCAGTGGGAAATAAGGTATAATTTAGAAGAACTGTACCTACGTTTATATGAAGGGAGCGTGGGGAAATGTTTAATAAGAATACTCTCAGTTCACCCAACTGAGATTATTGAGCCCTGACGTATTCGCCAGAAGACAAGACTAGATGAGATTAAAATTTAGTCTGTTTGACCGCTGGTGTGAGCTAAGACTCGTTTATATTGTAACACAACATATTGGCCAACACGATCTCAACAAGTTATGTTACAATATAAACGCACTCCCAACTTGTTGGGGATGTCATCCAACATGTTTGTGTTGGGAGAGCCGGTCAGAGCCAACAAGTTGTGCTGGGTTGTGTTGGAGATAATAAACGACCAACTCAACATGTTGGCCGAGTTGGAGGTTCTGCTCAGCGCCTCGAGTTGAATGAGTCTCTAGCCTTGGCGAAGCACGTGTTTTGTTTTCAGCTTAGTTTAACTTTTAAAATCGGGGCTTGCATATTTTGTGGTCATAGAATAGAACAAGGTTAATACAGTTGAACTAATTGATTTATATCAAAAATATTGTGTTCTTTGTGATGTTACATGTGTGCAAAGCAATAAACTCCACTTTGCAAATGTAGGTAATTCATTATTCCCATGTACACATCTTCAATTCAACGTTTAGCGAAAAAAACCTTCAAACACCCTACCGTTTCTTACGGTTTGGTTTTTTCTGTAATATTAAACTTCCTGTCAACACAATAAATGAAGAAACTGCAAGAAATACGTCGCTATCAATGGTTAGAAATGTGTGGGCTAATTAAAAAAAGGCGAAGGACCCGGGATGTTGGTCCAACAATTTGGAGAAAGTAAAAGCAGCTTACATTTCCATATGTCTTGTTTCCCAACATGTTGGGTTCAACTTGTTACATAGTAAACGAGACTTTACACATATCTGCACCGTAATCACCACCAAGAGTCAACCCATGTCCCCTTTACTTTTGATAGACCACCTCCACCCCCTTGATCACGCGGACAGATCCAAAATAGAAAATAGCCCTTTCCTCCACCCACAGGACTTTCCATATAGATATTGATTAAACATAAATAAATACTCTTTGTTTTTACTTCTGCGAATAAACAATGCCCTTTATTTTCAGGCTCACAATACTGGATTGCCACTGACGAGGAGGTGGGATTTGAATCTTGGCCGGAAATATTAGGGGTGGTTTATATATTAAATGTTTACCATCTCCTCTACACTCTGAGTGTACTTTCTCTAACCTGCTTTCTTCATCCTTAACCCGTATATTAAACCACAAACAAGTGCTTGAATGTTAAACTAGCCTGCTGATTACGGGGAAGTCGGGGTTTGAATCCCAGTCCTGTTATTGAGGATGGTTTTTCGTAAATGGTTTCCCACTCTCCTTCAGCGTAAAGGCGGGTAGATTACCTCTAATATGCCTCCTTTCTCATCCCTACACCATTTAAGAGTACTATTATCATATATGCGTATAACCTGAACAGGTAGTAAGATTTGGGGATTTAAAAAAAACCTAAACTTCAGTGTTATTTATTGTATTTACTTATTCGAGGTATTTAACGTACACTTTTTGAACTGACTGATTATATATGAAATGAGAATTTCTGTGAGTGAGAGCGAAAGTAACTACCAATTTTTCCTGGAAAGGTATTTTCACGTACCTTCCAGGGTTCTTTTACATACTACAATTTACATGGAACCGACGGCTTTACTTGCCCTTCAATGGAAGTTATGCTACGTATTTTTTTTTACTAAAAAAAGTCGACCTGGGCTGGTTTTGAACAAACGAAAATCGGATCCCGAGGCGAGCACTTTACCCCAAGATTACCGAGGATGATTTTACAATTTCTCTCTCAGACATAAAAAAAAATGTTTCGTTTACATTAAGTTAAATGGAAAAATAAAATTAACTCAATCTATAAAAATAGGCCAGAGACAACGTCAACCGATATTTTTCTGATACTCTATCTCTTTCATCGGTATAAATGCCATAAGCAGACATTTCTTGTGTCGGAGATGTGTCATAAACATCTGCCATCCACTCATTTACACTAAATTATGTTTTGTCACAGCTTCCTAATAATCATAGTAGCAGGCGTATGAGATGTAGGCCTACACAATGGCATATATATAATATTAATATTACTCCCCATAAATTGCAGCACTAGAGCAGCCAAGTGCCCTGCCGTGGCTCTCATATTAATTTGAAATTTTGTGGAGCCATGCTAAATTGTTGGCCCGTGTGAAATATACACCTTAGGTTTTATAGTCATAGTTAAATATAAGTTTAGAATGTTATTATTTCCGTATGGGGTATACACACATGTTAATATCATTACATACTCACCGATGGTCTAAAACATTAGGGTTCGGCCAGACTGACGAGCGAGCGACTGAGTGACGGTGGCCAAACTGGTGTTTGAGCGACTGAGTGACAGGTGGCCAACTGGTGAGTGGCGACTGAGTGACCGGGTGGCCAAACTCTGGATTGACGACTGAGTGCGGTGGCTAAACTGGTGAGTGACAGGGTGGCCAAACTCGTGAGTGAGCGACTGAGTGACAGGGTGGCAAACTGGTGAGTGAGCGACTGAGTGACCGGGTGGCCAAACTGGTGAGTGAGCGACTGAGTGACCGGTGGCAAACTGGCGAGTGAGCGACTGAGTGACGGTGCCAAACTGGTGATGGTGACTGGTGGCCAAACTGGCGAGTGAGCGACTGAGTGACTGGGTGGCCAAACTGGCGAGTGAGCGACTGAGTGATTGGGTGCCAAACTGCGAGTGAGCGACGAGTAACAGGGGCAAACTGGCGAGTGAGCGACTGAGTACGGTGGCCAAACTGGCGAGTGAGCGACTGAGTGACAGGGTGGCCAAACTGGTGAGTGAGCGACTGAGTGACAGGGTTGCCAAACTGGTGAGTGAGCGACTGAGTGACAAGGTGGCCAAACTGGCGAGCGAGCTGAACGAGCGCGTACTTAGCAGACTGATCCTAGATCATTAGAAAAAATGTCTCTGTCAAAGACACTTGGTACATCTCTTGGGGGGTTGTCAAGTAGCTAGTGACGAGACGATTCGGTAAAAATGCAAATATTTGTAGCGTCCTGAAGTGTTTTAAAACCAGATTAGTCGCATCAGTGGCGGATTGTGCGCTGCACTCGATAACTGTTGACTGGGAGGCAAGGTTCGAATCTTGCTCAGTAACCTGAGGGTGGTTTTAACAACTGATTTATTGTTGTGGTTTTTCCACTCTCTCTCCAAACTAAAGGTGATTCATATTTTGAAAACCTACTTTAATTATAATATTGAAGTATTTTAACATATCGGGTTTACATATATACATTATTTATTTATTATGGTCTTACCAATTAAATTTATATTCATAGAATTCAATATAAAAATATTTAGTATAGTTAGTATAAATGAGAAAGAGTTTTTGTGAAATTAAAAGCTTTTACTATAGTTCGTCTATATAGATTAATTAAAACAAAATAAATTGTTGATTAATACACAAACGATTTTTGATATCAGAACATAATTAAATAACACATTAAAAATGTGAGTCAAGGTCACATACATTCATTCTGTCTCTCTTACTTGGCTAACCTAGTTACTTGCACCATAACTTATTGCATATTTTTCTTTTATTCAGTCCTGAGGATGGCGCCGTTGATGTGCCTAAACATGTAGAATTTTTAAGGCTGTCTCTACGCTGCCTACAAAGGAGCAAGGAGTTTCAGATAAATAATAGAATTCAATTTAATTGTTATATAATTCAACATTTCTTCAATATTTCAATTTTCTTAATATTTCTTTTCAATTATATTTCAGGCCAAACATTAGTCCTCTAGTCATTTGTTACTAATTATCTATATAGTTTAATTAAGTTAAGGTGTTTTTTTTTCGTTATCTTTACTTGTTAATCATTTATGTGACCTTGAATCACATTTTTAATGTGTTATTTTAATAATGTTCTGATATCAAAAATCGTTAGTGTATTAATCAACAATTTATTTTGTTTTAATTAATCTATAAAGACTTACTATAGTAAAAGCTTGTAATTTCATAAACACTATTTCTCATTTATACTAACTATAATAAATATTTTTATATTGAATTCTATAAATATAAATTAATATTGATTCCTTATTACAATATAATCATATTTTTCAAAAATAAAAAAAAGTCAAATATTATATGAAATCTAAAATTTTCCTAGCACTCAATGAACCAACATACAATAATATGGCCTAGCGCCTGTAAACTAGACTGTACCAGCTTAAGCATGCACGCTTAATAAATAGAACCAGTTCTTTCTTTCAAGCGCGCGCGCTCGGTCGCTCGCTCAGTCACAAGGTCCGTGAAGTTGCAGCACCACTAACGGCACAAATTCTGAAACCTCTGTCAATATTTAGTGCTGAATTTGTGCCACATAATTATCCTATCCCCATAATTTGTGCCGCTATAATTTTCGGGTAAACATAAAATAACTCTGGTTGCTGCCAACTTCACGTAGCAGCACCCATAATGGTATAAATTCTGAAAACTATGCCAATATTTAGTGCTGAGTTTGTGCTACAAGAATATCCTATCGCCATAATTTGTGCCACTATAGTTTTCGTGAAAACAACAAAAAACAGTGGGTGCTGCTGGAAGAACATAGAACGGCACAAATGTTAAAACCTATGCCAATATTTAGTGCTGAATTTGTGCCACAAGAATATCCTATCCCCATTATTTTAGCCACGGTAGTTTTCGTGAAAACGTCAAAAAACTTAATGGGTGTTTCTGGCATCACCCATAACGGCACAAATTATGAAACATATACTAATATTTAGAACTGAATTTGTTCCAGAAGAATATTCTATCCTTTAAATTTGGGCCATGATAATTTTCAATCAAACACATAAAAACGTTGTAGGTTCACGCTGTAATTCTATCCTCGAAGGCCGCTGCATTTCTCTTTTCCCTCTCAATACAGTGTGCTGACTACACTTCTCTGTCTGGGAGTGAATGTTTAAACCAGGGGTGGGAAAACTTTTGACACTAGAAGTCCGCATCACATGTCCCTTCACGGATTTCTATTAAGATTTCACACTGATTTTACTGTTGTACGGTACATTTTTACAAACTTTTGCCAAAATGTAAAAGTACGTTAAAATTACATAGATCGATGAGATTAGTTAATTAATATGAAAATTTATGCTTTTAAATGATTTTTTATTTTAATTAATCAAAATACACCTCATTTGGGGTTTCATAAGCTCACACGTTTTATTTTAAAGTTAAAGATCTGACCTTATCCCTAAAAAACTAAGAATAATTTTCTTAAGGGTGAAAATAGATTTTTTTTTATCGTAATTTGCTTTAATTATTTTTATTAAAATTCATATTTTAGTACAATATATATTACTAACAAATAGGTGTGTCTAATTTTCCTGGGGAAATAATTTAGAGGGTACCTTGTACATGCTAGTATTTCCAATTTTTAGTATAAGATGATATGTATTATCAGTTTATCGCACATTTAGTAGTCACAAATCACTAAATATTGGTAAAGGTTTCAGAATTGATGCCGTTACCGGTGCTGCGAGCAGCAGCCTCTGTGTTTTTTTGACGTTTTCACGAAAACTATGGCGGCACAAATTATGGGGATAGGATATTCTTGTGGCACAAATTCAGCACTAAATATTGGCATAGGTTTCATAATTTGTGCCGTTAGTGGTGCTGTCAACCTCACGGACCTTCACTCGCTCCAGTCTGGCCAACTTTTATTACAATCATTGTGTTCTATTTTATATTTTAGTCGCTCACGCGCTCACCCAGTCTGGCCGTCCCCTGAATCTCGTGTTGGACTGGACTGACGGTGACAGCAGATCAAGATTCGAATCCCGATCGGTTACACTGAGGGTGGTTTTCATAAAATAATTTCTCACCTTACCTCCACGTAAATGAAGATACATTTTACCTTAAATTATATCCTATTCATCCCTATTCCGTTAGCGTAATTAAACTATGCATACAAATCGAACCGGCAGCTCACTAAGACGCGGTGATAAAAAAGATAGTCGTGTTTTGTAAATATAATAATTTGCTCTATTTTATAGACCATATACGCTAGATTAATTTGATTTAATGTTTCTGTCCCTAACCAGATGCAAACTAAGAACTACCAAAGTGTCACTTAGCAAAGTCCATTACATGATAACATCCATTAGATTTACTAGGGAAATCATTTCTCCTTTAGTGGTCTAGCAAGTATAAATATTGTTCTCAAATCGCTGACCTATTTTACAGTCGAATTATGGGTGACCTGGTGGTCTAGGGGTAAGGTGTCAGACTTCTATGCTGGCGGCCGGGGTTCAATCCTCGGTCCCGGTACAGATTTATCTGAGTGCCAAACCCTTCCTTCACCTCTGACAATACATCTTGTGAATGTGAGGAATGCCAGGCCGCCACCGTGGTTCGGATTCCACGTTAAACTGTAGGTCCTCCATTTCATCTCACAATCACTCTACCATTACACATTAGCGTAAGTGCGTATAACCCGAACGGGTAGTAAGACACGGTGCTAAAAATAATAATAATAATAATAATACAGTCGAATTTGATAAAACCAACTATTACGTACAGATTTTATTACTATTTAGGTTACCATATTAGTTATAAAAATGAATATTAATTCCGAGGAAGAACATAACATTACAGTTTCTGTAACTGAGCTGTTAACAAGACCCTTAGCAGACGTAGGGCCGTAGGCAAACTTTGTTTGCGAGGCCTCCATTTATTTGCCTTCTCTCCTCCCCCGCAAACCAATCAATTAACTTAAATCTTGTTTAGTGGTATTAAAGTAGTTTGCAACTTTATTCCAATTTTAAACTGTATACGGTATCAGAAAATGCCCTAAAACGTTAATACATGTAATAATGAATGATAAAAGTGGTGGGGTTGTTTTTATACATAAAGGGTTGATTTCTACAAAATCTTTTTTTAGAATTTTCCCCCCAAGAACTTGATCTAAATAAAGATACAGTGCAGTACAAGTGTGCCAAGTTTGAATTAAATTAGTTAATGCGTTCAAAAATTGTGAGGCATATCCACCACAGGCTGACCGACGAACGATATGTTTTTACACTTTTGACAATACTTGCTAGATAATATATACATGAAGCCTGCTATAGGAGCACGCAAGCAGAACTTCCACATGCCAGCTTGTTATTCCCCATTATCACCTAAGCCAGTGCCGGGCCCTGTGTGGTCACGCCGTTTGTTCTACCAGCGGCCCTGACAAAAAGTTATGACAGACGTTTTAGACTGGGGTATTTAACGTGCACTTTATAAGCACACAAATTATATCTGGACAGAAGATATAATCTCCTCTGGACAGTACGCATTATCACTTAGAACTCATGGATAGCAAAATGAACGTGAAAACAAATATAAAATATATTAGTCACCCCCATCCGGCATCGATGAGTGTCCCCTAGACATGTCGTCAATCACTTTAACTAATTAGCCACAAAAGAAGAGCTCAGTTTTTTTTAAAATTATATGTTTAGCAGCAAGGTTATTAAGACTCTAAATTAAAGGGCTAAATAAGGTAGTTTAGAGGAAGTGCAGCCAAATTAGCGTGGAGAAAGAATGGTAAAACAACGGTGATAGTTCCCATTGTTATTTGATTTCAAAGTTCTAAGCTTGACTTCCGATAAAATTGGAAAAATGAAACACTAAATTATACATTAATTATTTGGAATCCAACCATAATATTTGTCGTTGAATTACATGCACATTCTTTAAAAAAAAAAATAATCAAAACGTCATGTTCGCTTCTATGAAACATATTTATGCACCATACTTACGGACAATGATTTCGTACTTTATTCAGTAGCTAAACTTGTATTGAATAAATATCACAGAATCAACAGTTGATTAGTTACTACAAAATAAATCAAGTGTAGTTATATGATAATTGTTTTCATTCTTGTTTTTTCACTTTCTCTCTACACCTCCTGAACAAAGTATTGAAATCGTAAAAAAAAAAATAGAACTCGAGATTTTGAATGTCGACGTTTCTTGATCCCCTGAAACCAAAAAAGTGGTTTTCGCAATCCCGCCTGTCCATCTGTACCTTGGGTTACAACCGAAACTATTACCGATTGAGCTAAAACTTGGTATCTAAAGTTTTCCTAGGGTCCCCCGAGGTTTTTTTTTTAAATTAGATCTCTAGCCCTAAATTTAAGGGTAGTTTAATGAAGAGCAAAAGAGAGAGAAAAAATATATTTTCTCAAAATTTGCTCTGACAATATTGATTAAATTTTGTATCTAGACAACTATTATTATTATAAACAAGTTGCCAACTCTCATTTTATCATTAAAATGACTTTGAGGATACTATAGTTAGGGTAAATTTTCCAGTTTTGGTAATTTCTTCCCAACTATTTTGATTACGAAACAACTAACTTATCGATGTAAATTTATTCTGTCAAAGAAAAAAAAAATTGTATTTGAAATATATTATATAAAACAAAAAATTTCTTAGATATAAGCACACACACACACACACATATAGATATATATATATATATACTTTTTAATTCATTTGAAAATGAATTTGATTCTTATGCTCTTTGGTGGACAAAGATGTTTCTCTTTACTAAATTTTTCTTTAACAGTGTTCCTAGTTCATAATGACCTAGAGTAAGTAAGTAACAATGTATATTATTTCATCTTTAGTGTAGTGTTTCTACAACAATGTTTAGACCTGTTATTTCTCTTCACAATCTTACGATTTTTAGTAAAATGTTTATTTTAAGACAAAAGATGGAGAAAGTCTGTGTGATACGCCCTATAATTTATTTAATGTTAGAATAAAAATTTTATACTTTATAGTAATTTGAAAGAATTCTGCTCATTTAATAAAACGATGATTCATCTAAAAATATATTTAATTCAAAATACTTCGTTCTAACTAATTTTACTTTGTTTTAGTGGTTTCAAATACAGGAAAATAACTGTTCAATCTACTGATGTAAGACTATTTGAATGTATTCTGCGCATGCATTCGTACTTAAACATCGCTGAAAATTATGACCTACGTTAATACCAATTCACGTACAAGTTTCGACTGTAAGCTCTACACATTTTACTAGCAGTCACCTTAAGTTTGATTCACACTGATAGGTCTGTGTTGGGACTGTGTTCGTACCGTGCTTGATCACGACCTTGGGAAATCACTTCTGAAACGATCCAAGACGACACAGTCACAGCACGGCCTGAGCACATTCCTATCAGTGTGAATCAAAAACGATCTTACAATGTAACTCTTATGGGAATGACCTGTTCGAGATTGTTGGCAGCACGACACAGTCCCAGCACAGTCTGCGCACAGTCCTATCAGTGTGAATCAACCTTTAATAGTTGGTGGTCCACATGTTAATAGTTGGTTTGTACTTAATTCAGTACGGAAGCATCGCTTGTACGTATGAGGCATTATGCAATCATACGACTATATAAAAGCCACGTGTTTTTTTTTAGAAATGGTTGCCCCATATTGAGCGGTCGTTCTACAATGCTCTCTCGTTCTGTCTCTCTCTTGCACTGTGGCCTGTTGCAAGAATTGGAAGATAGGAGCGCTGCGTATGTATATATAGAATACAGCGATATTGAAATCGTGGGCCAGACAATAGTTCTCTCCCTTTCCTACCCGTATTGTTGGGAAATAAAACAAACGAGTGACGTAAATACGAGTATTGATTACACTGAGTGGCCGAGTTTCCAGCGGACACATCAAGACGTTGTAGGCTACGTGTTATATACAATTCCATTTATGTTCGCGCCAATCACACATTTCTGCTTTAACTCATATTGGAAATCTTGAAGAGTTATCTATCAATCTTATGCGTTGCCAAAATTATTCTGGGAGTCTGGAACCCTTATTACTGCTAGTATGTGGTGAAGGAACCTTATTCATGAAAAGGAGGGGATTAATTAAAAGGTTCTTTTGAGGAGTTTGTCAACCCCAAGAAAAAGAGAAGTTTGGAGTCCCTATCCCAGAAAATCTTTTAAAATGTAATGCCCTTAAAAGTTATTTAGAATGGTTCTCAGCTGTATTTAAAAAAATGCCCCTAAAAGCTATTTGGAATTGTCTTCCCCGTACAATTTCATTTTAAATTGGATACCTTTAAACACTATTGGGAGTCTGTAGCTATTTTAGAATGCATGCAAGGACCTTTTGCAGCTTCATGTTAGATAATATCAGAAGGGCGTTAAATTAATCTTAAAGGGGGTTCCCGATAGCCAAGTTGTGCCTGTGTCATCTACTAAAGTTAAGGGGATAATATGAGTGCTTTGAGTACATCAACGTTGGGAGATGATGGACTTGCGTAGAAGGAGATAATGTACTTTTGATGTTATCACTGGCGGAACCAATCGATAACATCGTAAAGATAAATAATCGTGTGTGGGCTATATATAAACACGGAGGAAGAGGCTGCTTTAGCTTAAACAACCATTACACGGTAGTGCGACTTCATATTAAAAAGACGGGTCTGTGTACAGGAAAGTAACA
>JBCFYV010000012.1:50952564-51083144 GCA_039000515.1 Timema cristinae
GGGAGTGTTGATACTCATATTTTCAATTTATAGGCAATAAATATAGTTTAAATAGTGAACCATGGATAATAGTGAAGACCATCAAGTATTACTTGTATGTATGGCGGTGCATTTGTATTCATTTGGAAAATTGTGCAGAATAGAAGGAAAAAGATAAAAATTTGAGTGTAGGAATTTTTACGGGGAAGTTAAAACCTACGAAAGTAGAACATCTAGACCTTACTTAGGCTTATTCCACAAATTTACCCACACATCACCAGAGGATTTTTTTGGCTACGTGAAGCGATATTGAGGGGAGAATTTATAAGCAAAGAACTAACTGAAGGAAACCCATACCACCTTAAAAAAAAGGACTACAAAACAAAATAATGCTACAAAGCATTACGAGAGCAACGTCCAGGTGGTGATTTTGTTTACACTGGAAAATACATAAAAGAGTGGAAAGCACAAATTTACTTTCATGATTCCCTCATAGAGCAAAAACAGGCCGATCATCAGCGAATGCGAACCGAAACTGTGTGGACATTGATGGATGGTGTTTGCTCCAGCTTGCAAACTGTTTAAAGGTGCGTTTATACAAGAGAGCAAATACTCATTCTTCTCCAAATTAGCCTAAATTATATTTGTGTAATCGTGTTGCGAGCATTCATACTGTATTCTGGTGGGTATTGCCCAAAAGAGCGAGCAAAAGCCAACAAAGCGAGAAAGCATTCTCACTCAATAATCATCCAGTGAGTACCGGTTAATCGAGCGATTAAACATCCGTTCACTCGTGTTCGAAAATGATCCGTGGTTGGCGGTACATCAAAGTAAAGATTTGTTCTTACTGGTTTGGTGTAAACGGTGATGATCGTATAGTTGAAGATATTGTGGTGCAGTGCAACTAAGATGTTTATTTTTATATACTGATTTTGTTTTGGAATGATCAAATGAAAATGTTTTAAACCGATAGATGCCTGTAGAGACCAGCCTGTTTTATGGAACTCTGCTCTTCCATTCTATAAAAATAAGAATAAACAAGAGGATGCTTGATAGAGTTGGCCAATATTTTGGAGACTGAACTTTCATTTATAAGGGGTAAGTGGTGGAAACAGGACCTCAAAATTACTTCAGAAATGGGCACAGAAGAAGTTTATAACAGAAAATGGTTTGCATTCGAAAGTTTACTCTTCTTAAAAGATACAAATAAGCCGAAATAGACACAGGAAACAGAAAGAGGGGTAAGTACTTGCAAAAAAATTCTTATTATTTAGATTAGCCATATTTAATTCATATCAGCTAGACTGGATTAATCGCTTCAAAACGACGGATCAACTGCGAACAAGAATATATTTGCTCTAGTATGGACGCAAGGTGAGCATTTAAAGGGAACAAGAGCAAAAATTGGTGAGCACGCGCAAGTATTTGCTCTTGCCTGCTCTTTTCGTGAATACCCACCTTTAGATTGTGTTCGCCCAAATTGTCATGAATGCTCTAGAAATGCTTGCTCGATTGGTCTAAACGTCGAAAGAGCGCTTGAACACTTGCGTGGAGCATTCCTTATGGTTCAGACGAGCTCGCTCGATTGAATAGCTTTATCAAAGGATTCTTTCGCTTGGTGCAAGTACCTACGTGTTTGCCTATCTGCTAAGGAATAAGTTTGGATGGAAATCAAACATGGATTGGAATAATAGTTTGTGCCTACAAATCATAAAACATTATAAAGAGTATATATGTATTTGGGGCCGTACTTGTGAAGAATACAAAAATGATTCAATTAAAGAAAATTACTGGAATGTCATTGAAAACATTATTAAATATTGAGTTGGTTTAATAAAGGAAATATAATCACTTCTAGCATATTATTGACGAGAATGGCCAAAAAATTATTCTACCGAAAACTTACGATGGGGCATGTAAATAGAAATGTTTTGCCATACCATAATTCAATATTTATTGGACAAGTATAAAACAAGCTGGAAGGAATTAGAACTGATCATTCGCTCTCAAGGTTTAAAACTACGTTCACTACAAGCATTCGCTCGCATTTCCTCGCATTCGCTGTTATACAACTAGCTCTTTTGGTGTAAACGAATTAGTTGCAGTTCTTTAGAGGGTTATTTGCACTAAACACGCTCGAAATAATGCTATTTGAATGGCTATATACTCTTATTAATTTGGTCTGAGCCCACCTTTACACTCAAGCAAAAGCTCCAATCACTGATACTCGTTCTCCCGTTTCCTCTAACGTTCGCTCCAGTGTAGATCTAGCTTTACAAGTGTTGGGAGTTGAAGTAGCCCACAGGGGAGCTTCAAGTTATTCACACTCTCCCCGTCCTTCTGTTTTTACCCGTTCTATTGGGAGTTGGAGCAATGATGCAATTAACGGTAGTTCGCGGCGTTTATAACACATGCTGCCAACATTTACCAAACTTTTCTTAGAGTTTTTAATGTTAATCCCGCTTGGGTCAATCGTTTTGTCCGTAAGTGAGTAACTAAATGTGATATCACTTGCGTCAGTTAGCATTCGGTATTATATTAAAGCTTATTTTGTATTTATTGCTGGCAACAGGATGGTCAGAGCTCGTATCCCGGCTGGGTATATTTCTCTAATTTTTACTTTGTAATTTTATTTTTGTTTTCCATTTATTTGAGGTTTTTAATGGGCAATTTCTGAACCGACATTATATTGGCATAAGAAAATTTTATGAGTGAGAGCGAAAGGTCCTACCGATTTTTGTCGGAAAAGTATTTTCAAATACCTTCCAGAGTTCTTATACATGCCCCAATAAACATGGGACGGATGGCTTTACTTCTCCTCCGAAGGAAGTTGTGCTACAGACTTTTATTGATCAAGAAAATCAGTCGACCACGGCTAGGTTTGAACCCACGAAAATCGGGTTTTTAGGTGAGCACTTTACCCCAAGACCAATGAGGCCAACTTTATCATTTAAAGAAAAAGTATTGTAACCGCAGAAATTTTCGACCCCAAAATTATGACGAATGTTTATGTGTATTCCTAAAACCAAAGCGGGCATTTTATAATTCTATCTGTCCTCTCGTTATTAGACGCTGTATGAATATATCTAAAACCTTTTTAAAAATGATTTTGATCCTGGCCCTTAAATTAAGTGTAGTTTACTGGTGAGGAAGTTTGTTTTTAATTTACAAAATTTCAAAAATGGCTCCAAATATTTTAATGAATTTCTAAGATATGTATTTGATTCAAAATGGGTAACTGTTATGCTTTTAGCAATAGCCTATACACACATTTATTTATTTGTTTATATTTAAAAAAAATCTTATCAACCATTTATTTTTGAAACATTTGGGTTTGTTTTGAAAATAGCTATGTATTTGTTCAATGTTTGTATTTGAGCTCTATTTTACAGGATAAATATTAATGGATTTATGAGAAAGTACAAAAATATAATTTTAGATGTTGTTGGTAATTAGTCTTACTAACTACTAACATTGTATAGAATGAATGTGATTATATCTATATGTGGGCTTCTAGAATTAATAAATAATCACGAGAAGATAAATGAGAGTAGTGAGTGAGTTTTTTTTAGCACCACGTCCTACTACCTGTTTGGGTTGTATGCATATGTACTAATTACGCTAATTCACTAGAGATTAATGAGGTTGAAATTATAGGAATAGTATCCACATTTGCCTGAAGTGAAGGTGGAAACCTTTTAGAATAGAGCACCCTTGGTACAGCTGAACAAGATTCAAACCCCGATCTCCCTATAATAGACAGTCTATTACTAGAGTGACGCTGGCCTGGACCATGCGGCCACTGAATCGGGATTTGTGTTTACTAATCATGTACTGGGAGCTTGTTTGATTTTCTAGGCTAGAGTATAAACACAACCCTTAGAGTAATAAACTTAACGATATTTTCCCTCTTCCATCCCCCACTAATTTATTCGCGCATTCGACATATACTTTAATAAGGCGAATGTACGAAATAAATGAAAGGGGGGTGGAATATGGGAGTTATTAGTTCAATCCTATGGCCTTTCTGTTCACTTGATTTTAGTTCATTATATTTATTTTTTAGGAACACTTTTTTCACACCACGTCTCACTACCCATTCTCATACACATATATAGGTATATGTTTATATATATAATATTTTAATTACTATAATGTGGTAGTGATGAAAGCTATAACTTAAAGAAAACGTACTCATATTTAGTACAGGGAAATTGGGAAACCATTCAGGAAAAACAATATCTCGAAGGACACCCGGCTTGGACTCAAACCCCGAATTCTTCATCACCAGCAAATTGTTCTAAATGATTTTGATATTTAAACCACAGGCCCATCAGTGCGGGTAAAAGCACACTTCAAAGAACATCTGTTCGCAGATATTATACTGGATTGTGATGCTCTCAGAGCAAAATTACACGCTTTTCCCACAGCCATCGATGCCGGGATGTTGCTGCGTGTACAGGATACCATCATGCGAGAAGCACTTCCGCTTGTCTCGAGATGCATGGTGATATTTTTGAACGCTAACTATACGTTTGATTGGACTTATGTTGTAAAAAATGAAAAAATAATATTATGTATGTTGCTTCTTTAACAACCTGTCTCTAAGAAATATGGTGTATTTTTTTTTTTGCTCCAAACCTATGCCAACCAGAGGACATCAAGGTGAGTTCTCATGAGTGATTGGATGGAGGCTTGACGCTCAAGACCTCGGGTATTTATTTCTTTACATTTTATTGGCTCACCAGTCTATTTTAGAAAAGCCCACTTCAGTGGTCGAATGGTAAGAGGCAAACACTCTGGGAATATACTGGATGCTCAATGACGGGGAGATTGGGATTCAAATACCTGTTGAGTGTACTGAAGGTGGCAATGTAATAATAGTTTTTCTACTCTCCATTCACGCAATGTAGGTACACTTGCTCTAAATCCGAAAGTACTCATCCCTAACACTTTAATGCAATTTGTTATATATATATATATATATATATATATATATATATATATATATATATATATATGCGTTTAGCCCGGATGGGTCATAAGACACACTACCAATTTGTTTTTGTCGAGAACCTGTTTCAAATATTTAATTCCTGTATCCAACAAGGATTATATCAGTGGTTAGCACCAGCTAGTCTTATTAGTTGAGTGGTAAGGGTGGTGGTCATTTCGCATCAGTGGACACGTGAGCTATGGCGTCAGTATCGTCTTGTCTGGTTTGTTGGTGACAGCGAGATATGTGTTTAAATCCCGTGTGTACTTGCCGTAATTAATCTTCCTCTCCCCCTTAACACAGATGTGGTAACACATTTTTCTAAATTCTGTCTTCTCTCTCCCTACTGAGGTAGTGTAATTTTACGGATAGCCTGGACGTGGCGATTAAAAAAAACTATGACCATACAGAACAATATGGGAAAAAATACCAGTTAAGGCTTGTTTTGACTTAAAGAA
Organism: Timema cristinae; assembly: GCA_039000515.1. Classification (NCBI taxonomy): domain Eukaryota; kingdom Metazoa; phylum Arthropoda; class Insecta; order Phasmatodea; family Timematidae; genus Timema; species Timema cristinae. The sequence goes on from JBCFYV010000012.1 coordinate 50,957,998, forward strand.
CACTTTGAAAAAAGTTTATACACAATAAACAAAACAGAAAAAGATAATTATTTACGAATAACTAACAACTATACATGATACAATGACTTTGCAATAGGAAAGGAAGATGTAAATAAAGCACACAACTTCGACGCGGTCACGGGTGGCAATACATTTACGGTACTTGGGTTGAATTTAAAGAAAAAATACCTGCATTTAAGTAGTGGAAGACTGTAAAATCATTCGAAAAAAACCCTCAGTACACCTTATCTGGTTAGAACCCCGATCTGTCCGTCGTCGACAGTCCGGTCTAAATGTACAGTCCACCTGTATCTATTCAACCTGTGGTGCGCAAACCCACGAGGGTACGCAAATTAATCTTACGGGGTACGTACAATTTAAAAAATTATATATATATATTGTCTATTATTAATATTAGGTGTTTTGTCTTACGACAAATCAATTCTTTTGTCAGTGAGCTCATACCACCAATATGCCGTCCTCTAACTCCTCTTTCAGCTCCCAGAGTTTTATTATTTCCCTCTAATCATCCAATATTTGAATCCTCCTTCCTCATAAGCTCCTATTGCCCTCGACCTTTCTTTCTATGACGTCATGCAGAAGACGTTCCTTCTAAGGGTGTGTCCGAACCAGTTTGCTTTGTATCAAAGAATGTACACAAAAAAACTTTAGGGGTACAAAGTTGTATATAAATTATATCTGAGGTTACGTGAACAAAAAAAGGTTGAATAACGCTGCGCTTAGACCATATAGCCACTGAAGCGCCTGCAAAGGTTTATTATATTGAGCCATATCTAACAGCGACTGCAAGTCAACAGAACGGTTATGTGTGTAAGAGAGCAAACACATTGTGGCTAAGTCCACACCGGTGGAAAATGACAATATACACTCCTTTTACCTTGAAAGGTAGCAAGCTTATCTTAACAGGTTACACCGTGTTGCATATTATGAGAGATTACCATAATGTAATCAGTTAAGGTAAGTAAGACTGTTACCGCACAACACCTTTGCTTAATCGTTAGCGTGTCTGTCTACTTAGATAAGGGTCTGTGATTACGGGCATGGACGAAACAAATATCACTTACGAAGTGAGGATTTCGCTTTTTACAGTGTTTAATTGACGACCCGCCTCGGTGGCGAAGTTGGCTAACGCGCTTGTCGTGTTAAGCTCGACTGCTGAAGACGGGGAGATCGAGGTCAACTATCAGTCGGGTGAATGGGGGTGGTTCTTCCTAAATGGTTTTCCACTCTCCCTCCACGCAAATGCGGGTTCACTTCCTCTAAATCACCTTACCAATTCCTAATCCATTAGCGTAATTAGTACTTAAAGCGTATAACTCGAACGGGTAGTAAGACGCGGTGCTAAATATTATTATTATTATTTAATTGACGGCCGGGGGAACTGGGTGTTGTGCTTGATCTAGATTTAAGTTAGTTTATATGTAATGTATTGATATAATGAGTCGGTTCCAAAAGTGCACTCTAACCACCTTAAATATAAATCTAATAATAAGCCTGCTACTTTTCAGTAAAAACGTAGTGTATGTATTGAATTAAATTGTAACTGGCCAGACGCCCGTTTCGATGGCCGATTAGCGTAAGGAGTCACTCCAACACAAGACTGGACTGATGATGACGTGGAGTTAAAAGCTCGAGTCCCTGTCGAGTGTACTGAAGGTGGTTTTTACTAAATGGTTTTTCACTCTACCTACACTCAAATGCAACACTTCCTCTAAATCCAACTTACTAATCCTTATCACACTAGCGTAATAGCTCATATACGTATAGTTCGAATGAATAGTGGTACGTGGTGACAGAAACAACCACTGGCCAGAAAGGTCAGTAAATGTCGCTAGAAATAGAGGGATGTGTTCAAGGATAGTACACTTCTAGATTACGTCAAGGATCCATTTTGAGTAGCCACTAATACTGCTGGATAGTAGTTACAAGGGTGGTGATTATGTGCAGGGGACTTATATCAGTACGTTTATTTTCTTACTATTTCATAGAATTCTACGGATTCATAAGCTGACGTAGCGACATTTCATGCCTTATTCAAGTCACATTTCACGCTCCCATCTGGCCATGTGCTGAGGTTTTTATTTATCACCTCGTCGGACTACCTGTTCAGGTTATGCTTGTATAGTATAATTAATCTAATGGGGTAGGGATGAGGAAAGAAACATTTAGAGATAATCTACCCGCATTTGCATGGAAGGAGAGTGGGAAACCATGTAATAAATAACTCTCAGTAGATTCAACGTGGATTTGAACCGTGATCTCCTCATCCTCAGCAGGCCAGACTAACACGAAGTGACGCCTTAGACCATTAGGGCTTCTGATATTTTGTTTGGTAACAAGCGTTATTTGTCGTTCCACATTAATCAACAAGGCCTTAGCCTGAGATAAATATTCATATTTAGGTTAAGAACACAATCACTCGAACCTTTATGAGTTAAACCAATAATAGTAATTTATCAGAGATGCCACACACCGTAACCGATCAGATTGTATATGTCTGGTCGCAATTCAATTTAAAAAAATTGAACGCAAATTTATCAAGAAAGGTTAGCCAACTATATACTGCAAGTTTACCTTTAACCTTGATTAAAGCGTTGGTGGTGATTTTTGTTTGGTTGACAACAATCAACAAATAAATTCAATATATATGTATTAAAGTATGGTGAGTCAACTGTGTAATATATTGTATTTCAATCCACTAAGATTTTAGAGTCATTATGCTCTCGGATTTGTGTAAATAAAATGCTAATAGAAACTCACGTTGCTCTGTTTATGATTGTTGGAAAGTGGTCCTTATTGGCAGGAGAGTTGAACTTGATTGTCCGTAAGCGACAGACTGTTGGTTCGATCACGGCACATGGTGATACTAAACGAGTTCAAAAATCCTCTCTTCCCCCTGAAAGTAGACCACACACGAAACAACTTCAGCGTCGGTAGCAGACGAGCTACCCCTCTTAGCGCGTTGCACTCTGGTGGCTGGTTCATGCAAGACTGTGCTGTGTGGGCACAAGATCGTCTGTAGGTTCCCCCGGAAACAGCCTTTCTCTACACATGCGCGAGTATTGAACTAGGAACATTGGTGAATATTCACAGGAGAATTGGACTTCAAGTTTGTGCGCGGGTGTAGACAGAGAACAAGAAACAAAATGAAAGATAAACGTTCGCATATCTGTCAGGTATATATTAAGGGGGCGTTCAAACGCGTAGTAGAAGTTCATCTGTCCCAGAATATTTTAATAGTAGTTTGTTAATTAAAACAAAATATGTACCCCAAAGTGAGTTCAAAATAATCTACAGTGCGCTAACGCGCTTCAGATGATCGAATGGCCTAAGGCGTCACTCTCGCAATATACGGGAAGATCGTAGTTTGAATCCTGGTCAGGTGTGCTGTGGGTGATTTTTCCTAAATGGTTTTCAAATCTGCCTTCACTCAAATGCAGGAACACTTGCTATATATTCAACCTTCATAATCACTAGCATACTAACTTAATTTGGTACATACGCGTATAGCCTGAACTGGGGGTAGGACGCGGTGCTATAAACACACATACACACACAAAACAGTGCTTTATACCATACACATTTATATGGACATCTTACATTTAAAATATATGTTACTAAACAATCGCACAAACTTTCTCATATTGTGTATTATAGCTTGGAAGAAAATTTAAAAATTGTTTTAGCAAACTAGCATTAAGTATGTATTCTTCATAAAAACAAACACATCATATTGTTAATCACAATATACAATCTTTATATGTAGATATCCAAATGATTAAATTATTTTTAACAAATTTCAAATTTTCAAAAATATGCTATTCGTAAACTACCCTAAAGTTATTTTTAGTTTAAAATAAATAAAAACGTGTTTCTATTTTATCATGATAAACTATTCCACGATACCAATTTTGAACTTGATCTTGAGGCAAATTTCAAATTTGCTATAATTTGTCTTAAGTTAATTACCCTTAAATTAATTCATTATAGAAAAATATAGGTAATTATTATTTATCATGTAAAATAGCCCTCCAATACCAATTAAAAAAATCGTTAAAACTATTTTCAAAAGACTCAAATTTTACAGAAATCATTTATCAGTAAACTACTATAAAAATTTTTTTTTAAAAAGAAGTATATTTAATTATTTATAATGTAAACACTTTACAAATACCCATTTTGCACTTAATCGCTATAGAACTTTTTTCAAATATCTAAATTTAAAAAATAATCAGCTATTAGTAAACTTATTTTAAATGCATTTCCCTCAATAAACAAGTAAGTGTTTTTTTTTCTTATCAAAGTCAAACCTCCCAGCCCAAGAAACAAGTAGCTTATACAGTTTTATCTCTCATGTCAATTCCCTTGCCCCCAGATATGCATAAATTTAAACAAAATCGTTAGTCATTTTCAAAATTTACAAATTATCCAAAATACCATAACTTTTTTTAATCCAAAAACCAAGTAAGTAGAGAGGTTAATACTCCCTAGGCAACCATTTTAAACAAACTTATTTGAGCTATTTTAGAAAAATATGAAATTAAAACAAATCATTTATCAATAGACTACTCTTAATTTGAGGTGTAGGGTCAAAATCAATAAAAGGTCTCAAGTTATTGCCCTATAGCATCTAAATATCAAATTTGAATAAAACACATCAAACAATTTCAGATCTGTGGCCGTGGACAGACAGACATGGGGATAAACAATAGTAAAATCCAATGTTGCAAGAACGGGCGGGTACGGGGTAAATTTCACCCCTGCCCCCCCAAAAAATAGTATATTAAAACTTGTAGATAATGTAAACATCTTATTGAGGCAAGATAAAATGTTCACACTAAGTTAACATAATTAAACTAAAATGTGCTTGGAGCACACACTGAAGAATTTTGAAAACTCTGATAGTGTTACCAGCTACACCAGCTACTGCAAAAATAAGTTTTTCAATTCTTGGACGCATTAAAGCTAGCTTCGCTCCCCAATGAGGCAAAGTGGACTAAATTCCCTGAGAAGATCAACAAAATTGAAATTGCAAAATTGGTTAGTGATTTTATAGCTAGTAACAAATATAGGGCAAACGGTGTATGGGAACCTACATTAACTTTCAGTGTTTCATAATATTTATTTGAGCCACATCAGATATAATTTTTTCTTAATTTATTTTGTGTGTATTAATTCCAAAGCTTAGAATGACTAAAATAAATGAGAAAAATGCACAATGGGACCATCAAATACAGATATCCCCGTTATACACGACCTCACTTTACGCGTTTTCACTATAACGGATTTGAAAGAATAAAAAATAATACAGTCACCCTGTGCTGTGGTGGCGTTACCTTGTGTACACACCTTCCAGTGAGGGCAATGATCTTTACTGTACAGTTTTGTGTTAAGGGGGTGGTATTGACAACATTGGAGATGCATGGGTAGAAGTTAAACAGTCCTGTATGAAGGGAGTTTGGAAAAATATTTGGCCTGAAGTTTATGATCCTAACTATTTTGATCTTTAACACGAGCTTTCCGATTCAAAACATAACATCGATGGCATAGCAAGATGTTGGATTTGAGGACATAGACTGGTCAGATGTGGATGAATTTCTCCAATCCCACTCAACAAAACTCACTAATGAAGAAGATCTTCTAGAAATGGAGAACGACATAAAGGATTAAGAGGAAGAGCCTTATGTTGTTGAGCATATCAAATAACTTTCATAAAAAAATCTGATTTATTTAAGTACATTGACAGTGCAATTATAATAATTGAAGAGAATGACCCTAACATGGATAGAAGCGCCAAAGTTGTCAATGAGATCCAGACTTATTTGGCTTGCTATAAAGCACTCTATAGGGAGAGGAAGAATGCTGCCCCTCATTTGAGTCTTGACCACTTCATCAAAGAAGTTGAAAATCCTCAGTCTAAAGACCCAGGGCCTTCACAACAACAAAATCTTACCATTCCAGGGTCTTCAAAAGAGCAGGAGCTTACCGTCCAAGGGTCTTCAAAAGAGCTAAAGCCAAGGGCCTTCAAGAGAGAAAGAGCCTACCGTCCTAGGGCCTTCATGCCAGCAAGAGCTTACCATCCCAGAGCTTTCAATAGAGCAAGAGTCTACCATCCAAGGGCCGTCAAGAGAGCAAGAGCTTCCCACGCAAGTGCCATCAAGAGAGTGGGAGCCTACCGCCAAGAGAAAGATAATGATAATCTATATTTGCCAAATCCAGTTAATTTATCACGCGATTGAAGATTAACACTAAATGTACCTGTGGCATTGTATTAATTAGATACATTATTTAAAAATTGTATTTGTTTACAAAGTTCAGGGGATTGAAGATTGACAATATGTGTAGGCTACCTATAGCATTGCACTAGTTAGATAAATTAATAAAAATGGGATTCATTTACAAGTCTTAGGTTTTTATTTACTTTTCCTTTGGAGTAATCCTTATATCACCCATGTTAAAATCAATTCACTTGCGTTTTCGTGTAACGCGATTATTTATCAGAGCCAATTACTCGCGTAGTGTGAGGGGCAGCTGTATAACATTTCCCTGGTCTCTTTTTAAATCTCAAAACGGTTATACCCTATAAAATCACATGATTAATTCTACCCTCGTCCCCCCCCTCGCCTCAAATAAAAACATTCCTGCGCTACAGGTAAAATTTACCTTTTTGGGTTTCAACAGACATAAAACGTAAATATTCATCATAATCTCAAGATAAAAAAATTATTTTCACTATTACAACACTTTATTTTGCTATGAGAAAGTAAAATATGCTGGAAAATGTAAAATTAGCTTATTTTCGACAAGGTTTTATGGAAATGACTGCAATTATTCTATTATTATTATTATTATTATTATTATTATTATTATTATTATTATTTATTATTATTAGGTGACTAGTAAAATAAACTTGATCTGGCCTTCTACTTAATAATACAGTCATCTGTTTCTAAGGCAACATCAGAAATTTAAAACTAATTTGAGAAATTCTTGTTGTTGTTTTGAGCATTTATTCCCATGATAAATATCACAGTGTGAGAGTTGTCATTTTGAGGACTGTGGCACCCTTGATTGGTAAAAATTAATAGAGATGAACTTAATCTAAACATTACGCACGAGACGATAGCTTAAACACGCAGTAGTGGATTGATCTCCAAACTACAGCCCACGGGCCACATCTGGCACGCCACCAGATTATATCCAGCTCGTTCCAAGATTTGATCAAAAAACAAATTCATTGTTTCTCTTATTTATTTCTTAACCACGCAGCTTATTTGACACGTCCAGTTTTTGTCCGCACGCGTGTTTCCCCCCATGACACCAAGCCAGAGTGCTGTCGGAATTGCAAAACCTCATTTTAGTCGCTGGTGCCATTCCTTATACCTAAAACAGAATGTCTTGACTGTGACGATTTTTAGGTAGTTCCAAGTCACCCGGTAGAGTGTTATAAAAGTAATGTCCCGAAAGATGTTACCTAATTAAAAAATAAATAATGATATTGACTAATATTTATTATAAATATAATTTAGCACGTTAGTCATCAAACTGTTAGCAAATACCGTGATCGAGCAGGCTTAAAGCCCTTTATTGTTCTTCCCAAACCTTGAAATCAGCGTTAAACATTGAGGATTAGAAATGGTTTTGTGATTACCTCCGAAACTGGGGTGAAGATGATTACATGCCTTTTGCACCAAGTGATAATTTTGTGGGGATAGTTCTGAAACCAAACTACCAAAATGCTAGGGTCTGGTCACTCTCTTAGAACGTTCTTTCAGACGATGAGCATTGTCAGAAAATTTCTAAGAAGCCGTGTTGCATCAGCATATTCATTTGTCTCACAGTAAAGAGAATGATGTGGATTATCAAAGAAGAGGGCGAGTCATGGAATGGCAACTATTTAAGAAAAGTCGTTTTGCAATAAAGCTTAATTACATTAATTTTATCAAATATCAATAACACCATCAAGCCAAAGCAGGTTTGTTTTCTCCACGACAAAGCCTTATGTTTCAAGGCAAATGCAACACAGGAACTGTTGTGAAAAAATGATACTGACCTATCCGAAAACTCTGAATGTCCAGGTGGATCTCTTGAGCTGAATGTAACTTAGCATTTTGAGGCTGTTATCAAGGATGCTGTTGAGGCTTTGATGATTACGGATCATGACAACAACCAGTAGTCTTGAGACATCCATATAGGACATCAAACAACCATTCTTAATGACAAGGAGAGAGATACGGACACTTTTAACACTTATTACGTTCTTATCCTAAAATATTGCGTACCATTTGGGAGGACAATGGTGGACACACCTCATACCAACGTAAGCATATGTATAACAGATTATTAAAGTTAAACATAGTCGCTGCATTAGAATGGTGTATACCATTTTATTGTCACAGACAATTAATGATATTTTTGAAATAGGCACATATATTTCCTTTAGAAACAACAACTTAATTCCCGGAGGTGTATACATTTTTTCGTTAGCAAGTGTTTTCATAATATACCCGCTTTGGTGGCGTAGTTGGCTAACGCGTTTGTCGTGTTGAGCTCAACTGCTGAGGACGGGGAGATCGAGGTTAGAATCTCGGTCGGGTGAACTGGGGGTGGTTTTTCCTAAATGGTTTTCCACTCTCCCTCCACGAAAATGCGGGTTCACTTCCTCTAATTAAACCTTCCCAATTCCTAATCCATTAGCTTAATTAGTACTTAAAGCGTATAACCCGAACGGGTAGTAAGACGCGGTGCTAAATATTATTATTATTATTATTTTCGTAATATAACCAATTCCAGTTAAACCTAACCTACTTCTTACACACTTTGTCTAACCGCCCATCTGGCCTACCCGCATATTCACACCTTTTTGTTGTATACCACGTCTCAATACCAAACCCGACTACCCGCATATTTACACCTTTATTTTATGACCGAGTATTAATAACAGTTTGGTTTAACTATTACATTAATTATTATGGTGAAATAGTAATTTGAAAGATAGAGTTTGTGAGAATATATAACTGCATTTGCTTGGAGGAAGATTGGGGAGCCATTTAGGCAGTGGCTGATTTAAAAATGTTGTGCACCTAGGCACAATTATAATATGCCCTCCCCCTAAATCTTTTTGTCAAGATCCAAGGTATTTAGGAGGTTTCGGTGGAAAGAGGTAATGGGGAGTGTGGGGGGTCAGAAGTTAGTTTACGAGAAAAGATTTTTACGAAAGATACTCCCTAAAGTAGCTTGAGTTAGCATTATGGAGAAGGGGAGAATGATGTCAGTTACAAACTGATTGCAAAGTACAATTATTTAAAAATATTGTCGTTCTTACTTTAACTTTAACTATTTCGATAGTGTTAGCCAATAATTTTTATACGTAATTATATTTAAAAAAATAATGCTATCCAAAATGTGCCGCCCCCTAAAGCCGCCGCCCTATACTAGACCCGTGCCTAGTGGGCCTATAGTATAAATCCGCTTCTGCATTTAGGGGGGGGGGGGGACTCAGTAAACCCAACCGGGATTTGAACTCCGATCTCCTCGTCCCCGGCAATAAACTCCGACATGAGAGTGACTCGTTAGACCATGTTATTTTACACTAATAAAGTATATTTCTAAAAATAATTTTGTTTCAATAAGAAGAGATATTTTAAAAGTAAAATAAAGATTAAAGTGAATATTTGCTTATCAGCCTTTGGTATTGTTATTTATAAAATGCATCTAAAAATCCATCTATATTTATCTATTTTGTTAGTTATTATACTCACTTAACACTTTCATTTGATAAACATATTAAATCATCTCATGATATCAGTTTTATCTTTTGTATTAATAACTAGCTCTTTAAGAAACCGGTGTTGCCCAGGAGGAAAGTTCTTATTTTAGTGATTGCAATTAATTAAAAAACAAAATTCAAATTTTAAAATTACAGCATTAAAAGGCGCATTTTCGTGTAGAGGGGCTAGCCATTTAAAAAATTCCAGATCTGTGCGTGCGGTAGAGAGACAAAGCTCATTATGGACATTACATGACACACAAACTCTTTGGAGTTGCTCTAATACCCGTATGAAAAATCTAAATCTTATACCAAAGTGACTGACAGGCTAAAAATTACTGTTTTATAGTCAGATATGTTTTTTCAAGATACATGTAATATTTAATAGAATTATATCTAGGAACAATTATAAGTTGGTCCAATGTAAATGCCAAAAAGTAATGTTATGTAGCAGCTATTTTGAAATAAATCTGAGATGCATACCCCAACATTTCCTCAGGCACGTAGATACTTGTCAGGTAAAAAATATATTTTTTTTAGTGGTTATCGAGGTAACGGTCAAGGAGTCGAATGTGTCAGGCTCACAAAAGTATATGTGTATGTATAATTAATAAGTACTTGATTTCACAGTCTTAAATTTTCTATGGGGAGAATGCAAAGAATCAGATTTCTGAATTTTGAAATATACCACACTGGTAGTAAAGTGGTTCAAGGCGTGGATAAAAGTAGGAAAAAGTATTTTAAAAATTTGCCAGAGAACCATATCTTTAGGCATCTCTAAATTACTTTGAAAAGTTTCTTAGTCTTGAAGTCACATTGTTATCACACAAATATAGGCCTTATTTGATTATTTCCTCGTCTACTCTAGTGTTTAAGCTGCCTTTTAATGGAAAAACCCTTCTATGTGTCTGAATATTTATCTAGGTGAATATATGTTCAAATTAAATATTTTGAACGTTATCTATGTGCAACATTTATTTGTTAAAGTAACAATTTGTTTACTAATGTGAATACGAAACAACCCACACAAAATATAGTTTATCTTTTTATTTAAGATTGGAATGTATTCTGTAGTTACGCTTTGGATTTATAGTTAATTTGGTGAACAAGTAAGTAGAAATAAACCAATAGGAGAATACAGTGATTGATCTTAAGATATAATATTTTCAAAACGTCTATTTTATTGGGCTTTAATAGAAAAAAAATAGCCTGTTTATTACACAGATGTCCAAGTAATATCTATGCAAAATTTCAGCACAATCTATAAAGTGGTTTGGGCGTGATTGAGAAACAAACAAACACATAGACAAAATTTAACTTTTATATATTATTAGTATATGATTTTAAAATTTAACTTTTATATATTATTAGTATATGATTTTAAAATTAAACTTTTATATATTATTAGTATATAATTTTATCACCTAATAGAGAGCAATTAATTTTATACAATAGAAGGCTTATAAGCAAACATTCAATTTTATCTTTATTACTAGTTCTTTAAAATATTAAAGTATCGATCAAGGTAAAATTTCTAGAAAATGTACCACTATTCACATGAAGAGTTGGAAACCTTTATCGCACCCAAACTGGATTCAAATCCCGACCTCCACATATATGGTTTTTCAATCTGTTGCGAGTGTGACGTTTTAGAATTTAGACCAGGGTTCTTCAAACATTTTTCTATGTGGGCCACAATATATTTTACACGTTTTTGTGGGCCAAAATAACGTTCTCCTGTTCTTCAAGTAGCATTACTTTGGCCCTGAATGTCTTGACATGTGCAAATAGATCATAAATATAATTTGTTTCAACACGCAAATTTAGATTCAAGTCATAATATGGCCAGTCACGTCTGTAAAAACGTCACTTTCCAAGGCTAATTGGGGTTTGATAAAAGTGATTGACGTTGATTCTTTTCTGTGGGATATGAATCAATTTATATGTGCTTTGCCCTTTTCTGAAAAATTTTCAAAGCAATAGTTGAATTGCTCCGACGCCATTTACCACAGCTGAAATCAATGATTTCTTTGCTCTCATGTGAGAGTTTTTCCGGGCGTATTTCAACCAAGTCATTTTTTGTAGTTTGCATAACAATTTTTTCCAATTTCTGGTAAGCCACTGGTTTCTTCACCGCAAGCCTTAAGCAATCCCCTTTCGAGTGATAAATGTCGTACATTAGCTCGTATTCGATCAATGAATTATTGACTCCAGTGGTAATTGAATACGTTTGCCTTGGTTTAACTGATACAAAAAATAATTAAACTACTCCAGAATAGTTTTAGATATGATACACATCCAACCTTCTTTTCCAGTCCCCTGGACAAGAGTTATGGACAAGCCTGTATATAATTAAAATGATTGCAATGGGTAAATTTTCTTATAATACATTTTGCATTACCTCTTAAAAAAGTCATCTCCCATCATGGTAATATCTCTGTGTCCTTGTTAACGCTTTTCCGTCATCGATTTGTCCTGACGAAAGAGTTCCCCTTGATCATCAGTCACATCTCCCAATTTATCAATAAAAAAACAAAATGTGAATGTAGTAAATGAATATTCACAGACATTTGGCATCTCATCTTTATATTAATGCAGTAAAGTTGACACCAGAGATTCATAATTGTCCCCCCCCCCCTGTTTTCAAGAAATCCATTCACAATTTCTCCAAACGAAAGTCAAGCTGTTAATTCAGCATCCTGTAGCTTCTTCTCAAATACATCATCTTTCGGATGTTTCCTTATTTGGGGACTAATGAGAATTCTTCCTTAAGTCTAGCATATGCTATACTGGGAAAAACTTATGCGACATATATGAATATACTTACGGTTTTATCTTAGGCCTCAAATAAACATTTTCATTAAACCAAGGTTTATATGCAAAGATAGAAGAAGAACATTTTCCGATTCATCTATTGAAACAGATTTACATTACTTATTTCGGGTAAATATTCGCACTTATTTTTTAATTGTTGCGTGGTATGGTGCTTTTCTGTTGCTTGACTGTCCCACAAACATAAACAAAATAATATTTTATAAAACTTCCCTCTATAGCTTCATGTATTCTTATAAGATTAATATCCCCCCATACATGCCAAAAGTAGTGTTGGTACTATATTTCATTCAGAATCTTCGACACACTTTTATACGTTTCTTTCAAGCCAGCGTCATGAGGTAAAATAACCGAGGATTCACGTGGCAGAACTGATTTCAAACCTAATTTATATGAATCAATAAATATGCGTCATTCATTAGAATTGTGTTCAGTGCCTAATTCTTTCAAAATACCATTCATATCTCCTCCATTCTGTCCATCATAGTGAAATAATTGTAATACACATAACTGCTTTGTCGATATAATGTTATTTACTTCCTGTTTCAATTAATTCCCATTGTTTCAACCAGGAACCACCAAGCCCAGCTTGCTCTTTGATTAACCTAATGTCATGAACTAAATCATTCAAATATTATTGCTTTATTAAATGTAGAGTGTCATCAGTTTCCAGTTGTTAGTCCAAATTCATTGAAGTGGATTAATATTCAGTAGAGAATGCAACACACTCATCTGCACTATCTTCATCACCGGTTTCTTTATCCCATTCTTTTGGGGGTATTGGAACCGGAAGGTCCTCACTTGTGCGACGGACTTTGTTGCAGATAATAAACGTTTGTATATTAGAAACTATGCTTGCAATTTTTATGTTCCTGATATTTTTGTCACACATAAATAGCAATCATCAACGTGGATAGATGATTCTCACCATACCATAGGTACAGAAAAAACCTACTTTTGCTTGAGTTTCCCAGTTAAACACATCCTCAGATTTATTGTGTAGGTATTACTTCTACTTACTTATTTTCATCGTAAGCCTATCATGGCCAAAATTTCCAAGCTGATTAAGACTCTTCCTTTGGTTTTGCATTATAGAAATACAATGGTAAGCAAAACACAGTAAGTAAAAATACTTTCCAAATAAACATAGATCAACTACTCACGCTATAGCTGTTCCCCTATAACCAAAAGAGCTATTGTGTGATAATATACTCCGTAAAACAACTTTACTCTCCAAGACACTAATGCTATCTATAAGAAAATCTTAAAAATATTTGGTTATATATTAGATCAGTATCATGTTTTATTATAAATAACTTACTATGTTTGCATAAAACCATAATTATACTATTAGTCATATGACTGATCAAGTCCATAGTCCCTTCACTAAATTGCAGTAAGATACACGTATTACGCTTAGACACATACACCTAAATATACAAAAATTGTGACGTGATGTGACATTTTTACAATCATTTCCTAGAGCTAGAGACAAACATGAATTAAAAACAGCGAAAATATTTCAAGAAGTAAAAACCATGCTGACTAGTGTAATCAAAACATATTATCGACTAAACTACGAGTTAAATTTCAAATTCACGCATGCACAGGGGATCTAGAAATGCTCATCTCGTTAGGGTCAACCACACCCAAGGTTCTTCAAACAATCTTGAACCACACCTTACACTCCTCTATCTTTCTCTCTTCTCGACAAGCACTCTCTCCTTCGCTCCTGAGGATTGATTTTCACGGATGTATACAATGTAGGTGAGCAAATAGATCACTTGGAAAATGTAGCGTACATCTCCCTTTTAAGGTTTGCGCTTGGTTGTATAGTCATTTGCCAGAAAAACATTCTTTGGGAGAGGATAAAAAAATAAATATAGATAAGCCAATGTTGGCCAGCAGTAAGTTTATTTGACCTAGATCTGTAAGAATTGAGAGTACCACTAAGAAAATGATAGACGAAGAACACATGACTTGCCGTGTGAATGTATTAGTGTAAATTAAACAGTTTTTAAACAGTCAAATAGGGTTCTTGATATGATGATCCAACCATTTATTGTAGCTTGTATTTTACTATGGACGTAAACTAGAATATAATGAGCCAGTTTCACACAATTATGAAACTAGCCCATTCCTTTATTGTTTAGATAGGTGTCGTCTTGTATTTACTATAGCACCCCACTTTATATGTACTAAGTCTGACTATGAAACTGGCCCAGAGTCACAAAGATGCTAATCCGTTGTTTGGCTGGGCTTACCGCTAAGTAAATATGTGGGAGGTAGGTTTAAATGCAGTATACCATTATTTGTGTGGAGGTTAAGTGGAGAAAATTTATGAAAACCTTCCTAAGTACACCCCAATGCAATTATAACTGTTGACCTTTCGCCACCAGCCAACTATGTTATTCCCTAGATTTGGTTAGAAGAACAGTTAGAAGAATACAAACACATATCTTTTCAGCTAACATTGATCACAATTTACTATATTGTTTGTGTTATATAATAGGTATTGATAATACTTATCAAAATTGACGGTTGCCGATAATATTACTCGATGTATGATTATAATATTTTTTTTAGTAACTTTAGTAATTAAAAGATAATGTTATTCATATCAAAATCATATTATAGATGAGCTTTATATTTGTTACAAATTATTATTATTATTAGCACCGCGTCTTACTACCCGTTCGGGTTATACGCACTTACGCTAATGTGTAATGGTAGGGTGATTGTGAGATGAAATGAAGGACCTACAGTTTAACGTGGAATCCGAACCACGGTGGTGGCCTGGCATTCCACACATTCACAAGATGTCTTGTCAGAGGTGTAGGAAGGGTTTGAAAATCAGATAAATCTGTGCCGGGACCGAGGATTGAACCCCGGCCGCCAGCACAGAAGTCTGACACCCTACCCCTAGACCACCAGGTCACCCTTTTGTTACAAATGTCCATCAATGTGTGTTAAAAATTTTTTAAATTGTTCAAATAAATAATTGAAAAAGTGAGGGAAATTCACTTTTCTTATGTAATTGGTTAAGTATGATGGATTATTTTTATATTTAAGTTGAGCGAATGTGCGTATGAAAGAAAGTAAAGAAGTGTTTGATATTTTTAGTAGTGTAGAGATACAAAGATAATAATATTTTAAACTGATGTGTAAGTAGTTTTTATTGTAATAAAAAATTAATTTAAAATACTATTAAATGCGTTTAAAATTCATAAAAGTTAAAAAAGATTCAATATACATAAAAATATTGAATAGGAATTGATTTTTTTTAAAGAATTGAAACAATTGAATTGTAAATAAAAAAATCTTAAAATACTATTTTTATATTGAAAATTTAATAGGTCAAGTTGGAATTTAACAAAAATGATCTTTGCATCATAATAGCCCTTACTTGAAACAAAAAATTTTAGAATGTTTTCTTAAATATTGTAATGTATAAATAGTTTAGTAACAAAATAAAATAATTTAATATAGTGACTTAACTACTTATTCCTGATATTAAATTTTGTTTTATTGATATTATTAAGAAAATATACATTTTTGTACCTGTATCTTACACTAAATTATTTAGTCACTGACTAAAGATGGAAGACTTTAAGTTTAAATAAATATACTGGCATTTGCCTGCAAAGAGAATGTAAAACCATCCAAGTTAATCATCTATACACTGTTTAGCCTGTTAGCACTGAACCTTGGCTTTATGATTCAATATCAAGCGTGAAATCATCTCTAAATAACTTTTGTTTTAACACAGTATGACCATTTAAATGGTTAAAGATGGGGACGAATAATTTAAAGGAAACTACTTAGAATTGGCTTGAAGTGAGGTGTTAACTTTAAAAAAGATATGTTAAACATTACATTGAAATCCGGATATATAATTATGATACTGTTTTTTTAGCATTGTGTTTTACCACCCGTTCTTTTTCTACTCTTATATGTAATACAATGAAGAGAATAAACCGGATTATATGACGAGCTTTAGGTTATAGGCACTGTGCCTAGACGATAATTTAGTTTATATGCTAAAATTATATTATAATATGACAGATGTTAGGGTGAGGGTGGGGTGGGGGGCCTTAATAGTAAATTAAACCAAATTATCGTCAAGGAAGAGTTCACTATGCCAGGATTCGAGGCCTGGACCTTCCATCAACGATTACCAAAATGTGTGATGTGAGCTCAACGAATGAAACCACTCAATTACGAGTTTAGGTTAAGGGATATTTCTATGTTTATAAAATCAATTAAAAATAGTTTTATAAATTTGAGACCTGTTTAAATGTATATTGGTCAAAGCCCTAAGGTTCCACTGACGTGTCAGACTGGACTGCTGACGACAGGGAGATCGGGGTTCGAATCCCAGAGGGTGTTTTTTCCTTGATTTTTTCCCCCACTCTCTTTCTATAATAATTTAGGTAGATTACCTATAAAATGCTTCCTTCCTCATCCACACCCCATTAGATTAATGGTCATGATATTGGGTGTAAGCAACAGGTAGTATGACGTGGTGATAAAAAAAAATCTAAGATATTTTGATAGAAATAAGCATTGTTTGTCTTTGCCTCTTTTTAAACATTTTCCTTTATATTATAATATTAGTTGAGTATTCCCCCAAAGTTAGATGATATAATGGTTGTGGTATTAAATTGGATCGTAATACGGGATGTAATGATACTGCCCGCGTTTGGGTGGTTATAAGTAACCTATTATAATACTGCATCGTGGAGTTCAAGTTGATCGCATCTCATGGTGTTATAAACTTATGTTTGTTTGACTGGATTGTTAACAAAATTGTTGACGATAAATGCAGTGGTAAACCTGTGAGATAAACGTGGTTGATAACATTAAATTGCATCATATTGTGAGGTTTTAATGTTTGTGCTTGCTTTTAATGAAATAATAATGCACAGTATTTCGAGGTGGTATTATATAGATATGAAGTTAATAATTAATATCATCACATAATACGTCATTTTAAGAAAGTCCTGATATTTTTACAATAATTTTAGTTGATACCTTAATATAGTACAGTAACATAATTTTGTATACTCTGTGCCGCTCCAGTAATAATGCATTACATAGTTAGTGGTGAAGAAAATGGTATAAAAACTAGATAACACTCATAAATATTAGTTTGTGGCATGCAAAGCCATGAATTTTTAGTGATAAATGCATTCGTTATTTTAAAATATTACAATTAAATAGCATGTATCGTAGAAAGCGAGATACGCCAAGGTAAAAAAAAAAAAAAAAATCGGTGAGGTTTCACGAAGCTGCTACGCCTCCAATGGCTGTAGCTTCGAAACTATCCATCGAAAGGTAAATAAATATGCTAAGGAACAATTTTTATAGAAAAGTTAATTCTGTTTAATTTTGGCTATAATTCTTTTTTACTGTAAAACTAGCTTAAAAGGCGATATTGAAAGAAAATATAATTTTAGCTTATTTTTTCAAATAAGGTGGAACCGTTAGTATGCTAATTAGACCCCCAAAATAAAGCGATCAAAATATTTTCCAGCTTTCTGGGATTTCTCTTCCGACTTCGTTAAAAATTTTTTGCTTTGACGGCTGGCCTAGCCCTATAGGTAGTAAAGGATACACCTCTAGTTCTATCTTATGTTTGATATTTTAGGAAGGTTCTAATTGGTACCATCTTAAAGATATTTTGGCATCATGTAATAAGGCTGTCTCGCCTGTGTATTTAAAATAGTTTTATTGTATTTATTGTAAAATAATTTAAGTAATAATTTTGTTTATTATTATGGTATAAATTAGATTGATATGTTATAGACACCCTTATTTTCGTATTTTAGTGCTAGAGTGTTAAATGCAATAATTATTGTAAGTATTTTACGAAAACAGCTCCATAAAAAAAAGTACGGACCACTATTATTGTCATGGCGCTTGCCACCAAGGGAGGGAGAGTGTGGTTGAGAGAGGCTGTGACTAGCCCATGTGACTCCCGTATTTGTCGCCAAGGGAGGGAGAGATGAGAGAGGTTGAGAGGGGCTGTGATTAGCCCACGTGACTCGTGCGCTTGTCACCAAGGGTGGGAGAGGAGGGGCTGCGACTAGCTCACATTACTCGCACGCTGTCACCAAGGGAGAGAGAGAGGGGCTGTGACTAGCCCACGTGACTCACGTGCTTGTCACCAAGGGAGAGAGAGAGGGGCTGTGACTAGCCCACGTGACTCACGCGCTTGTCACCAAGGGAGAGAGAGGGGCTGTGACTAGCCCACGTGACTCGCTGACCTAACTGGCAGAAAGCAGACAGCTTGGCTTTAATGGTAACTATATTTCTTTTGAGACATGACTAAAAATTATGCTACCGTTTTATGCTTTTGGATGTAGCACACATCAAAAGAAGTATGTAAGATTCCATTTAATAGCTTCTAGAAAAAAAAAAAGAAAAAGGGGGGTGGGGGGAAAGAACAGTAGTTTGGCTCACTCGAATATCAAGATTGAACTGGGAGTCAAGAAAAACTCGCAGCTCTGTAATTTAAGTTCTATTTGATTTAATTTGGGTTTAGTTCAGGCCCTATTTAATTATACATAATTATGTTCGTTTTTTGTCGTGATAATACATAATTAAATTTGTATTAAATTTAAATGACTTGTACTAGAACATCAAAATTAAAACAAAATCGTATGCTATAAAATAAATATTTACGATTTTTATAGTAATTGTTTTATAATGAAAATAGCTTGTACCTTGCCTTATGTTCAATTTTCTTGAAGACTTAAATGGATGACTAATTATCACAAATAACTGTTGCAAATATTACTTTTTTATGTCATTGATCACGAGAGTTTATTTAAGTTTTTTAAAGATTGTATTTCCTATTATATTATAATAGGCCTATATCATTGATTTAATTATCTACTAAATGTCATCATAAATAAAGTGATTGATTGACCATTTATTTTTTTGTGAAGACTGTATTGGTGTACGTTTCGCTATGTCATTGATAATTACAATGAATCTAAGATTTTGTTTACATTGTAGACCTACTTTCATTTAGATAATTGATCTCAATTATCAATGTGGCACATTATTCTTTTCTGTATTATAAGTAAATATTGTATTTTTGTGAAGACTGTACTTTTTGTTGTGTCATCGATCACAAAGCTATAAATATCGTCTAATGTATAAGGGCTTTTTTTTTTTTTTAAAAAAGAAGAGGGCATTTAGCTTGCACCCATAGATAAATGGATATTTCTCAAATAATTCTATTATTTAAATATATTAGATTATTTATACACATAATGTAAAAATCTACATATTTTATAACCAAATCAAAATCTCAAACTCCAGGTAAAATGGTCTATATCCGAGTGTATGTATTAAGCGTTCATAAGTAGGGGAGGTTACTAAACTTAATCACATTAGAATATAACATATATATTTTTGGTATATATTTGTATAAAGTGATATTTATTCTAGACCAACGTCATTTTTACTATCCAAGCTACCTTCTGACAAAAAATTATCACTTTACTTGAACAAGTTGTAGAGATATTCCAATAAACTCTTTTTTTCTCTCCCCATTTTCCGCAATATACTGGATGGGTCAGTCAAGCCGGCATCGTAGTAAACGACGCTTGATGACCGTACTTTATCTATACAGAGCTTTATGAACATATAAATGCAATCCCGCCAAACGGCTGTCCCTTGTACTAAACTTTATGTTGTGTGAGAAGCACACCATCATGGCCGCTGCAAACATTAAGGACTCAACACACCAAGGAGAACGCGATCCGTTGGCGGACTTGTGAGAACACGCCAGCTCGAATTACTCGTGCGATCAAATGATGAGTTGCGTGGTTCTGGTCGAGATCTTTATAGTAATGGATGTGTGTGTGTGCGTGTAATTCTCGTTGTGAAAGCACCACATAACTTTTATATATTGAAACATATGGCCTATTTCGTCCCACTTCCTGTTCGTAAATTTGCTGTTCTTATAGTCATTCAATTTCATACTGTACAGTATGCCATTCTCTTTAACAGCTTCTATGAGCCACTCCATGATTTCTGGATCCATACCGATTAGAAAGATACAAAACAAAAACAAGAAAAGCTCGGAAACCCAACACGTGGCCTCGAACTGCACCAAAACGGTTGCTGCCCACTGATAGACTGGGCGAACCACCTGACATGAGCGATCAGTCTGCACACCCGCACATCTGACCGCGCAGTCCAGCTTGCTCGCTCGCCGGTTTGTGCCACTGAATTTACCTCCTCCATGTGTTGGGTAGTTCGCATTCACGTTCGCGCTCGCCTGGGTGTGTGGAGTCCTTAATTTTGTGCCCGGGCGAACTCTTGGCGAACTTTGATTTTGGCACCTCCTCCTTTAAAACATCTTGTGACCTTGGAAGGATGGATAAGCTATAGATGTCTATGTCAATTTTTAAATATTGTTATTGATTATTGGATCTTTTGTAAGTTATATATAACATTAGCTTTTATACTACGCAATGGTCGTAATTAGCATTGAAAATATGAAATTTTGAATTTCTGTAAAGATTTCAGGACTTCCTGCATCTAGTTTTTTTTTATTAATTCTTTACCTAACAATTTCTTAGAGAAGTAAAACAAGTTTATATGATTTAAGTTTAAGAATCTTAAAATGATTTGCAAAATATATCTGGTTTTACCCATTGTTTGCCATGACCGTTGTGTGAGTTTCGCTTGCATTTTTATGTATTGTAATATTTCACACCCTAACATTTTATACAATGTTGAGGAGCAAAATATTTCAACATGTTCTTAGTTGTCAATCACAAAGGCACGTTATCTGAAGTTTGAAGGTTTAATGACTCAATTATTAAAGTAGTTTAAAAAATGTATTAATACACTGTATTGTGACTTTCATCAAAAGCATAAAACAACAATATACATAAAATAAGAATGAATATAATACGTGTTACTATCTGTGTTAGCAAAACAAATTACATATACAACAATTTTTTATGTATGAAATAAAGTGTATTGTGTATGTTAATAATTCTTCATGGCGCGAAACTGTAAGCGAGCTATGCCGACCGAACGGCGGTCACCGTTAGTGATGATAGTGCCAACATTTGCGGATATAGGGTGTTATGTGGTCAGCATTACTAGCATTCTGGCCATTAATCTCATTGTTCTAGACTGAATATGCTATCTATTTATTAAAGTGGCTCCTCATTTGACCTCACGGGTCTGAGTTGACCCCGTGCCAGACTCACTGCCTTACAGATATATTCTGGAAGCGCCGGAGATTGAACCCAATACCTCTGGATCTGTAGCGTGTTAAGTAGTCGCCCAAAAATACATTTCTTCTACAATTTCGTTTTCAATGGCTAACATTTCCATTAATGAAGGACTATCCTGTATCATAGAGGATTTAAAATAAGGTTTAGTAAGTTTTAACTTGATAAAATTTCACTCTCCACTGGCTAGAGTGATAGGTATGGTCAATAGGATGCGAAGGGCTATTCATATGTTTGGAAACAACCCATGTGTTTTGGTTTTGTTTATAAAATTATACTGTAGCATTTCCAAGAATGGGTTTGATGCTGTATCCACAATTGTGGGCTGAATATATCTTAGTTCCTCTGACAACTGAAGCCCATAAATGTCCGATTCAGACTTTAAGATGGTATATTTGCACAGAATAAACTCAAACTCTGAGCAGAGATCGAGCAGTTGATCTTTTTCTGGCAATTATATTATATTGTTGATAAATCTCCATGTTTCGTTGGGAAACGAGAGCTGAGTAAAAACCTCATTTTTAGGGGAACTATCATGTTATCAATAAGTGGGTGAAAAACGTTGTCTTTGAAATTGTCTTCTACATTTTGAGGATTCTCATCAACAGCTTCATAATCATACATTAGTTTTGTTTCTTTCTCAGCTGACCGGGTGTTTTAAAATTAGTTTAATTCACAATGTCAAGGGCTATTTTTTTCACTGTAGCAATTATAGAAATAAAACATGCACTTTGTTATTCCCTTACAAAAAGTGATGCAATTATTCAAAAGTCAGTTGCATTCATGTTTTTATTGCTTCATCGTGCTCAATATATTTAATTGAAAAATCAGATCGTACCAGATGGCAAGAGTCAAAACGAGTAAAATATTCAAAGTAAATAGAAAGCTACTTGGCCTTTGATGGCAATATAGGATCACTGCTGTTTTATTCTACGTTCACAACATATTCAAGCGTCTCGGAAAATTGGTAGCTCACAGCTTTAAGGCTGTTTACTCTACATTACATCGTGTTTAGCAGACCCTTTTCCAAAGGGAAAATTTGAAAGTGCTCACTAACAATTTACTAACGCTTTGAAGGTGCTGCATAAAGTTGTATTGATGTTAAAGTTCTTCAAAAAGTGAAACAGATTCCACGGATGATTTTTATGCATATCAACAACATTTAGGATATTGCCCCAACATGTAACACTCACGAAACGCGCAGTTTTTACACAGCCCGCATTACATGAGTTGCGCAGTTTTGTGTTTGAGGTTGGGACCAATTGTATACAGCATAGTAGTCCTAACAATGATACAAATCGCCCTGAAACGCTAAGGGAAGTTAGTACAATATCAAATTGTATGGACAATGTATTAGTTTAAAAACAAGTTTTACATAATTTTTTTAAAGACATCAGTGGTACGACGCCCCCTCGAGCCTGGCACCCCGGGTGGTTGCCCGCTTCGCACGCCCCTTGTGGCGGCCCTGCACACCATTTCTAACCCCCTATCAGACATTGTAAAGAGCAGATATTGTATTTTCTGACACCACCTTTGCTCAGAGTTTGAACGAAGTATTCCCTGCCATCTATCAGACAGTGTGAGAAGTACATAATTTATGACACAACCTTTGTTCTATTGGTCATGGTACGTACAGAGTCCGCTCTGCTTTCTATATGACAATGTGAGAATTACATAATTTCTGACAATACTTTATCTCTATTCAATAAAAAAAAGAACGCGTTCTATTTATTAGAAGATGTGCGAGGCAAACTATGCGACTTCTGTTCTATTTGATTTTGCTTTGATCAGATTACGCCCTGCTATCTACCAGACGGTGGGAGAAGCAAACCATTTCGGGTGCGGCATTTGCTATATTGACCCTGCTTTGATCTGTTTCTATAAATTATATTACTCTTCCATGCAAAAAATACGGAATGCATTATGTAAAGCTTAGTCTAAGTAATGGCCTGTTTAGCATAGTTTGTGCATAATAGTAGTATTAATAAGTTTTGCAAAGATTGAAAAATTCAAATACTCACTCAACAATTTTTACTAACTTTGTTAATATAAAATATTACACAACGTTATTAAAATTTCAATTTAATAAATATAAGGACATTCTAATATAATTAATTTTTTAACATTACATTTAGTTGTTAATAACGTTTGACTTAGTGAAAGTATTAACATCACCAAAGGCACAGTATTTTTATCCGCCCAACCCAGTCAACAAACCTCAAAAGTTTTTTTTGTGACATTTTAATATTCTACGTTTTAGCTAATATGTTTAGCACTAGGATTATTAATGGCTTGAGTTTGGTTGAGAAAGTGATTTAGATGAAATGCGCCCGCACTAGAGTGATGAATAAAGTGTGAAAAACCCACCTCAGTGCCGTGTTATTTACCGAGGTTCAAATCCTGGTCAGGTTAACTGAGGGTGGTTTATCCTCAAAGGTTTTCCACTCTCCTGCCACGAAAATGAGGATAGATTATCTCTAAATTGCTTCCTTCCTCTCCCCTACCTCATTTTTGCATATAACCTGAACAAGTAGTAAGACGCAGTGATTAAAACAATATACAGTGGGGAAAACCATCTCCATTGTACCCAGATAAGATTCGAACACAAGATCCACCATCAGCTGTCACAAGTGTATTGTGAGTCTAATTCCTTAGACCGCACATATACCGGTGTGGGCGCGTATTATTTTGATTCTGGTGGTACCCGTTAGTCGTAGGTGTGAATTTGAGAGAAGGTCAAGGGTCAGGACATGGTGAAGTCTCACTTGTTAGTATTTTTAGAATATTTTTTTCTTCAAGATTTGTTGTGTCTTTTTGATCTTGTTAAAGCAAATTAACAAAGTTTAAGTTAACATACAAGGTGAAGAGTTATAATGGAGAAAACATACGCTTGCACAATTAATTATTTTACATGAAGAGAGAAGGTTGGGAGATCAAAATGATCTTTTAGTATTGATACAGCCGCATCAGGCATTATATTCACATTTTTTTTTAAAAAAAGACACCTGGACACTGTTAGATTCCCGTGTCCCGTGTCCAGATATAGTTAAAAAAATATTACGAATATGAAAAGTTCTGAGACCAATTGCAAGGAATAAATCAACAAACCTTGGTTTAATGGTAATTTATCATACAAGATTTTATCTATGGTAAAAGGCCTTGCTAGTCGATACAATGACAATAACTATCCAGGAATGGGGGACCTGCAACTGCATGTGTCCTTTTGAGGTGTTCATACGGCCTTTTCACATATTTTGTCGATTATATCGCCCCGTCGTTTATGAATAATACATTCTCAGCTCAAATTGCATTCCTACAATATAATAAAATTAAGTTTTGTATTAACTTTTGAGATGCTTATATTATAGAACTCTATTCTTAAGTGATTTATATTAGAGTTATAATGTTTAATACCTGCTCATATAAATATAAATTATTATTATTATTATTAGCATCGCGTCTTACTACCCGTTCGGGTTATACGCCCTTACGCTAATGTGTAATGGTAGGGTGATTGTGAGATGAAATGAAGGACCTACAGTTTAACGTGGAATCCGAACCATGGTGGAGGCCTGGCATTCCCCACATTCACAAGATATCTTGTCAGAGGTGAAGGAAGGGTTTGGAAATCAGATAAATCTGTGCCGGGACCGAGGATTGAACCCCGGCCACCAGCTATAAATATAAATACTTGAGCATGCTTTCACAATACAAATCTACAGTTGAATTAAAAAATGAACAAAGATCCACGGGGAAAAAAATCAATAAAAAGTGAATTTTTTTATAACCTGTATACTCGTTTAAAAAATGTGATCCTCTATGAATAAATAATAAATATATAGAACATTGAAATTTTCCCTTGTTGAATAAAAAGGAAAAAATTAGAGTAAAAAATAGTTTCTTCCTTTATGGGCTGCTGAAAAGACATTAACTTATATTTAGGTAAAGTAGGTTTTTATAATTTTAGTTAAACTTACTGTACATGAAGTGTGCGGTCTTATGAGGAATCCTTTAAGGGACTATATATGGCCTTGCAATGGCAAAAGGTTTCTCACCCCTGAACCATTCAAGCTGTCGTCTTTGATTTATTTCATGAAAGAGACCTCCAGAAGTCATGGTGCGGCGAAGGTTCATTATGAGGGTTGCTCTCAGCATGACAAGTTGTACTTACTTTAAAGTTCAAGAATATATTTTCTATTATTTAAACACTATGCAATATGCATGACACGTCTTGGTATTTTTGATTCTAAGACACGTTCTCCTCTTATCTTTCCACACCAAGAGTTTATTTTCAAATTAAGTTGGTAATGTAAAACTATACACATGCACGCCCATTATGTTTATTAGCTCTATTAGTAACGGCGTCTGTTTACTGATGTAAGATATTCTGATATGATTCCCGGCACGGACGCTAAAACATCTCAATTTTGATCTCTTCTTCTTTCACAATGATCAATTGTCTTGTTTAGAGATTCTTAGAGCTAGGCTTGTTTGTAAATAATGTGCTGAGAACATAGTTTGTTTCAGAACGGGAATGTTATAAACTCCTAATGTAATTAAAAAGAAGAACCAATTTTCTTTTTCGTACTTTTGTACCTGTGAAAGGTAAGAAAATAGTTTTCTAACGTTTTCGATGCATAATTTAAAATCATCTGAGAAATTGAGCAATTTTCTAAAATCATATTTAACTTATGTAGACTATTTACCAAATCTTTATACTTTAATTGAGTGAAATCAGAATGTTTCTACTGTTAAACGTACTTATTTTTTATTACCAAATTTATAATAAAAGAAGACCTTTGTAAAAACATACTATTGTGATACTTATTAGGTTTTCTCGGTTACTGTGATCCAAAATATTTATGTGTACAGTATATATGGTATTTACCTCATTAAATCAATATGTTTATATCCTAATTTTGAATTGATGTATTTGTTTAATTTTACTTTATGGTTAGGTTTTAATGTTTATCCAATTTAAATTTAATAATACTCAATAAATAAATAAATATGGACCTAAAAAACTTTCAAAACAGCTTATGTCTGAAAAAGCTTTTTTTGGAACTAAAATGCTATTTTTGCTCTTCATAATAAAGTAATACTCAATCTGTTTGTACACTTTGTGGGTTGTCTTGGCAGCGCCTCTTATATTATCTCGCTGGATTATCAAGAGGATCTAGATATGATATATTATTCTTTCATGAAGATAGATATCCTTTGATAAACGAAACTTTATTTTATAGAACTTTTGTGTAGCACGTTTCAGATTACACTTTATAAGAATAACTCAATTCACCACTCAGCTTTAAAAAAAAGTAAGGGAGAGGATCTAGGTTCTATCCTAGGTAGTAACTAAAATATGTTAGTACCATCTGTTATTATTAATACTACGAACTACTATGACAGTACTATGAAAGTTTAGAACAAGTAGGACACTTTAGAATAAATATACCCTCATAAGCGGGTAGAGGAGATGGGAAAGCGATATTGATAAATCATGATTCAGTACTTCTTCCCCAAATTGGTAGTAACGTGGTTAAGATTGCAATGCTGGTGACGGAGATGTCCAAGTTTGCATCTCGACCAGGTGCACAGAGGTTGGTTTTATACATGACTGATCCCTGTGATTTTATCATGCCCTTTAAAAAATAAAGTTGGTGCATTTATTTTATCTCTCAAACATATTCCATAAATTCAACCATGATAATATAAAGCCTATGTTAAGATGTAGAAGCTAAAACAAATCAACTCAAAGCTAAACCTTCCAGTCATGGGTGATCAGTGGCGGCTCGTAGCTAAAATTAGTGGGGGTGCTGCTAACACGGGAAGAAAAACAGTGCATTTTTTACTTCACAGACGCAAAGCCAACTTTTCCTTTGGTACCATTCAGAATTAAAGCTGCGAATATATTTCTTACTGTTGCTTTTGCCTGGCCGAGATATTAGAATATCAGGTGTTGAACGACCTCTTTTCTTAACTGTAACTTTCTCATGGAGAGATAGCTGTGAAAACTTAAGCTGTTGAAGTTCACTTACATTCACATAACTTATTTCTTGGGGATGCAAGGCCATGGTTAAAGTTTTCTGTTAAATACAAGAACCGAAAAAAAATGAATCAAATAGAATAGCTGGAAGCAGAATAATAATCTACACTCTACACTCTTCTACACTTTATCACACTTAAGAATATGTTACACGGTTTTTAAGCACAACACATGCTAAGTAAAAAACTTCCTTCCACCATCACGCCAGAGCCGGCACTGCGAGAGCAACAGTGCTCTCTCTACCTAGAAGTCCCGCCCTCCTCCCCACTTCCCTCCTATGTGCGCATGCGCACAACAGTCAAACACCACGTTGTTGGCACGGCACTGTGAAGCACACAGTTCCATATAAAGATTTTTGTATCTTTTTCATAAACTGGGTGATGGCATCTTAAGTACTGACATTAAGATTAAGGAATATATATTGTAGTAAAAAATAAAGAAAGAATTAAAGAAAATAGGACTACAGTTCCGCAGTGCCTATACAGAAGCCGCCACTGTGGGTGATCCTAGCTATTTCAAGCCTGACTCCCTAGACTCCTTGCCCATCATATAAGGTGTTAGTGTTTGTATTCAGGATGTTACCGAAATATTAAAATTAATATAATTTATATTGAGATTAAATTAAATGTCCCACGATATTCCTGTGTTTAGAAAGTTCATGTTACATGTTACTTGTTTTGACACACCATTCCAACTATTGAAGAATGTTGTATAGTGTTATAATTCTTCAACGGAACAAGATTACATCAGCGATGGAATGCACATATCTTGCTTTATGGTTTATTCCTATCGTTGTTTCTTTGTGTTCAAATCATGCTCACCGGGCTGTGACTCCTACGCATGGTCCTTGTCCGAATTTCGCTTCACGCTTGTTAAAAATGTAATGTACGTCAGCGCCGGTTGTCTGAAGCTGTAATAGTATGTAAATCCGGTGTTGGTTAAACTTTCAACAGTCAACATATTGTTAGTTGCAAGTCCACCACAAACAACATGCAGTGTTCTATGGTGAGAAACAAGCTTTTAATGGGGGAAAACAAATCCTAGCTATACTAGAACTTAAATATACTCTGCTTTGATAAAATTAACCACGTAATCTGACTGATTAATAGCGTCTTTGTGTGTGTGTGTGTGTGTATAACATGTTTCACTAGTCTTTCAGGTTATCCGCATCTGATTACAATAATGCAGTAGAAATGAATGCAATATTTTAAAATATTTGACTATTTATTTATTTATTTATTTATTTATTTTTTAGTGTAAATTCAGTAGTGGAGATTATTAAAACTTCTTATAATTGTTAATCGGTGTGTTTTAATAGAAATGATAAATTTTTCCATAGAAATGTTTATT
Organism: Timema cristinae; assembly: GCA_039000515.1. Classification (NCBI taxonomy): domain Eukaryota; kingdom Metazoa; phylum Arthropoda; class Insecta; order Phasmatodea; family Timematidae; genus Timema; species Timema cristinae. Next base: position 50,987,279 of record JBCFYV010000012.1, read on the forward strand.
TTAAGACTCAGAAATTTTCATCACTAATCTTTAGTTAAAGCTTGCGCGCCGTGGGCCGTAATTTTCCCAGCGATTGTTTAAGGAGTCAATCTCGCAATATACTGGACTTCCAATGAAGGGGAAATTGGGAATTTAATCCGCGTAAGATGAACTGAGAATAATATTTCATGAATGGGTTTCCCCTCCTCACCCACGAAAATGCTGGCAAACATACTCTAAACTGAAATTTACTCATCTCTATAAACTTAACGTCATTAATACACTCAAGTATACGTATACGTATTTGCTTGTATGCGTACAATTCAAATGGGTAGTAGCTAGACGCGGCGCAAAAAGAATACGACTTGAAATATGTCTTATTAGTGAAGAGCACGGAATAAAACCTTTTCGTAAAATAAGAATAATAGTTCAATTTTGAGTTCTCATATTCTGCATTTTTTTAGTTTTGTTTCCCGTTCTGGTTTTTCTTACTTGGAAATTTGTGACCGTAATTTTTGAAGCCTCTCATAAATATGTTTGTAAGAATTAAGTAAACTTACAGTAAAAAAAATAATAATTAAACTCATAGATTTTCTCTAGTATGTTTTTACAACTCACAGTGTATACATATATAATGATTATCTTTATTATAATAAGGTTTTGGTTGGGGTGATTTTTTAAATCTTATAAAAAATATTTAAAGACCACTGACTCAGTCTCTATTAGTAGGATTCACACAATGTTTTTTTAAAAATATTTATGAAAATCTAAAAAATGAAAGAATTAAAAAGGAACTTCAATATTATTAAGTTTTTGGTTTTTATTTGATAAAAATACGTTAATGATTACGGTTTGAATCTCTGAAGTATAATGTTAGAATGCTTGCTATTCTCGATGTAGAAACATATAGTACTATTAAAATATGTGGCGAATTCTAGGTCCTCTCTGTGTGACTGCTATTGGTATGTTCCGTGGCCGCCTACCCTGGTGATCTGGGTAACACATACACTCACTACCCAGCTCATGATGAGCACGATGTAAGTGCAACACAAAACTTTACAAAACTTACGTAACTATAAAATCATTCAATAGGATTTCGTAAAGTTATAATCTGGGAGGAGGGCGTTGAAAGGTGTAGGAATAGGTAAATGGTAAGGGTGAAGGGATTTTCTTCAATGTAGTTTTTCACAATTTTTACAGTTAAACACTAAAAGATCTACTTATTTTAAATTTATTTTCCACGTTTTATTAAAAGAGTGCAGCAGGGAGAGGTATTCTACAGGTGTGTAAGAGACCTACTATGGAAGAGAGAAGTGCCCCTAAAGTGTAAGGAAGGGTTGTATCGAGCATACTTCATATCCATAGTTGTGTATTCAGTGGAAACTTGGACTTTGGATAGAAGAGAAACAAGGAAATTGGAGTCCATGTGAATTAAGTTTTTGAGGAGCATGATAGCTGTCATAAGAAGAGATAGGATTAGGAATGAAGCTGTAAGGCTAAGAGTTGGGGTACAGGGGTACATGAGATAGTTGAGGAAGCTATGATGAGATGGTATGGACACGCAATGAGGATGGAAGGGGAGAAGATTCCAAGAAGTTTAATTGATATGAAGTATGTAGGGAAGAAACCGCTAGGAAGACCAAATAAGAGACGGGAGAAACAGATAGTAGCAAGTGTGCAAGTGAGAGGAGGAGAGTGGAAGAGAGTGCAGGAGGAAGAATGGGGGGAAGGAGAGAAGGAAATAAAGGCATTTCCCAAAACAGACCCGGCCACAGGTTGGAAACAGTTCATCATGATGATGATGATGATTAAAAACGCATGTCATAACACTTTTTATTAATTGTTAATTAAAAATATTGGTATGATACTTCACTATTTGCATTACATAATATTTCAGTAAATAAAGCCATTTTCGGGAAAATACTGTAATACAAAGCAAGGATTATAATAATTTAATAGGGGGAATTTAGGGTGTTCACCCTCAACTAAAACACAATATAAGCTTTACTTAATCTAATTTTATTTCGATAAAAATTAATGAAATGTAACACTTTTATGTGGAAAATATTATAGATAGGGGGAGGCAGGCTGTGGGACAAAACTATATAAAAAAAGGCGTATAAAAACCACGCTTTAAATAATAGTCACAATTTTGACGTTTTAGTATATTATTGCTTTTAAGACTCTTAACACAAATTATTATTATTATTATTATTATTATTATTATTATTATTATTATTATTATTAGCACCGCGTCTTACTACCCATTCGGTTTATACGCACTTACGCTAATGTGTAATGGTAGGGTGATTGTGATATGAAATGAAGGACCTACAGTTTAACGTGGAATCCGAACCACGGTGGAGGCCTGGCATTCCCCTCATTCTCAAGATGTCTTGTCAGAGGTGAAGGAAGGGTTTGGTAATCAGATAAATCTGTGCCGGTACCAAGGATTGAACCCCGGCCGCCAGCACAGAAGTCTGACACCTTACACCTAGACCACCAACAACAACCCTTCGTGACCTAATTAGGTATTTCTTTTCAGCTTTCATCAATATAAGTCCAAGACTTCTCTGATGTAACCACCACCAAGTTGCCCCGGCTGCCAGCAGCCCAGGCTGAAATGACTTGGGAAAACCCCCTGTATGCGTTTTCACCTGCATCCAGGAGTGGGAGGGCCCCCTGCAGTGGGTGTTCACCACGTGGTGGAGATGGAGTTTAGCCGCGACAGCAGCCGGTCCAGCGTCCGGGGCCCGTTACCGCGCCCCAACCGCCGTGCCACCGCCACGTTGCCCAGCAGGGACCACGGGGAGGTATCCATCCCGATTTTCATCGCCTCCGTGACTAACTAACCTATATAGAAATATCTCTGTAAAATAAATACACTCTCTACCTCTTACAGGGTCTCTTTACAGGGTCACCCTTTGCCTCAACATCAGCGCTATAGTACGGTATTGCACCACTTACTCGCCCAGCTCCCTCGCTTCCTCGTGCTCCATCTCTCTTTCCCTGTCCCTCCTCTCCGCCTCTCTCATTTTCCCGATTCTCGTGGCCGTGCTCACAAATTTCCTGAAAATTTCAGGGCTCTGCGTCATGTCCTCAGGCCTCCATCTCCATCCTCTCTGCACCACTTCTCTGTACAATCCCTGTCTTATTTGCTCATATCGCTCACACTCATACATCACATGCCTTGCGTCCTCCACCACATCGCACAGATCACACATCGGATTATCACCAATCCCAAACGAGTGGAGTTTGGCCGCGAAGTCCCCGTGTCCGCTCAGGAACTGGGTTGAGTAGTGGTTTCCAATAACTTTCCTCTTGCTCACTCTCACTCTCACGTCTCTGTAATAAGCGTACGTGACTCTCCCTGTCGTGGCGTTATCCCACTCCATTTGCCACCTTCTAATAGTCTCCTCTCTCCTCATCACCCGGCTTTGTGCCCTGTCTACACCGTTCAACTTATCCCTCCACAATCTCCACCTTTCCTCTATGTACAGGTCGATAGGTATCGCACCTGTAATCACCCTCACTGCTTCGTGGGACATCGTCCTATAACCTTTGGCTACAGCGAGCAATAGCTTCCTCTGTGTGCTCATCATTATCTGTCTGCTTTTTCCTCTCTGGGCTTCCTCGCCCCACACCTCACATCCGTATACGAGTATTGGTTCCACCATACCTTTGTACATCCTGTACAGAGCCTCACACGAGTAACCATAGTTCGCCTTCGCCAGGTTCTTGAGCTTTGCAAATATTATTTTAGCCTTTCCACATACCGACTCTATGTGCCTTTTATAGCTCAGTCTTTCTCCGATCATAACTCCGAGGTACTTGACTTCCCTTACATATCTTATCCTCTCACCATTCATCCTCACCACTGGATATCTTTCTCCACCTAGTATCCCTCTCAGGAGCATAATCGCCGACTTGGCACTGGAAAACATCAGCTTATTCCGTTTTCCCCATCTTTCCACTTTCCTTAGAGCATACTCAGTCCTCCTCTCCAAGCTCCGTCTCGTGTCTGCCTCTATCAACAGTAACACATCATCCGCATAAGCCAATACTTTCCCATTCACTCCTATATTCGATCTTAGTAGCCTATTTATCAGTACGTTCCATAAGAGTGGACCTAGGACTGATCCTTGTGGGCATCCCTTGGTCGGCACCTTCACCCTCCTTACACCTTCTATTTCCAATGTCACCTCCATTCTTTCGAAGTAGTCCTTCACCAGCCTCCATATATCTTTTGGGCATCCAGCCTCCTTCAACTCCCATAGCACCTGGGGCCACCATGCGTTATCAAACGCCCCGGCTATGTCGAGGAATACCCCCAGGACGTATCTACTTCTCGGGTCCCCAACCTCTTCCTCCATCCTCACTAGGGCATCCACCGTCCCTTTCCCTTTCATAAAGCCGTACTGCCTGTCGCTCATATACCCAATTGCACTCATATGCTGCTCTATCCTCCGAGCAATCATCTTTTCTCCGATCTTACCCAATACCGGAATCAGAGTTACCGGCCTGTACGACTTTATTTTTGTCCAATCTTTATCATCCCCTTTCAGGAACACCTTAAGGTTTCCTCTTTTCCACCTATCCGGGAATCTTCCCGTGGTCAGGGCTTTGTTCATTATCCCCCGGTATTCCTCGACACAGCCTATCAGTGCCCCTTTTGCCAGTTCCGGTTGTATTCCATCCATACCTGGTGCTTTTCTGTTCCTCAACCTCTTGCGTGCCATCTCCACCTCGTCAGTAGTGAACTCCGGGGATCTCTCCTCTCCATCCCATGCCTCCGTTCCCCTTCTAATCCGTTCATGGTAATTCTCGTCCGTTTCTCTGCTATCGTCCGGGAGGAGTTCCTTCAACATCATCTCCACGGTTTCTCCTATGTCCTTGGTGTACGTCCCATCCGCCTTCACTAGGCTTGTTAGAACTGTTTCACCTTTCATTTTCCCCATAATGACCTTGTACACCTTACCCCAAGGGTTATCCGCCTCTTGGGAGACAAGTTCTTCCCACTTCCTCCTCTTCTCCTCCCGGACTCTCCTTACGTATTCATTCCTCTGGTGAGCATATTCTCGGCTCAAGAATCGGACCCACGCCTCATCGATCTCTTCTCTTTGTGCCCTCCTCCGAGCCTCGTCTAGCTCTCTCCTCGCTCTGTTCTTTCCCCGTCTCATCCTTGACAGCTCTTCTGTCCACCATTCCCCTCCGCCATCTCCTCCTCTTTTCTTCCTCTGGAGGCACTCCTTCCCGGTTTCCATTATCGCCAGTTCCAGTGCCTCCGCCATCTCTTCGACATTTCCACCTACTGGCATTGCCTCTTCCACCCTCCTTTGGAGTGCCTCCGTGAATCGCGGCCAGTCCGCATTCTTAAACTTGTACCTTATCTTTTCTCTCCTCTGTCCGTTTGGGCCTTCTCTCCGTCTCCTTTGCACCATGAAACCGATGAGCCGGTGGTCCGACTCTATCTCGCCTACTCTCACTCTCCAGTCCCTCATTTCTCCCCACATATCTTCCGTCCCCAGAGTTACATCCACATTCGACGTCATACCCCTGGTATTGCAGAAGGTCTCGGGCTGTCCAGCTCTGTTCATTACTCTCATCCTGTTGGTGAGGATAAAATCCTCCATCACCTCTCCTCTCTCGTTTAGAATTCTGTCGTGCCATAGCTGCGATCTTGCATTTGCATCCATGCAGATCACCGTTCTCTCACCGCCCAGGTCCCTCAGAGTTTCCTCCAGGCCCCCGATGTGTATCTCAATGTCTTCACTCGGGTTAAAGTAACAGCTGACCACGTAGAAGCCGTCTTCGCCACTTCCTATCCGAGCCACTACTCTGCTACTCTCCGAGAGGTATCCTACCATCAGGCATTCCGCCCGCCTTACAACTATAGCACTCCAGATCGCTCCATTTTCATTACTTTTGAACAAAGCTTTACAGCCCCCGACCACCACTCTACCACCTCGGTGGTATGGTTCCTGTATGGCCGCAACTTCCACGTTATTCATCCTCATGTACCTTTCGATTTCCGCCATGGCCGCCTTAGATCGCCCCACGTTCACTTGGATCACCTTACAGCCCATAGTCCACTCTTCTGTCTGCTTCGTCTAGAGCCTTCTGATAAATCGGGCACTTCCGATCCGCCACATCGTGGCGATCGTCCCTCTTTGCCCTCCGGCAATTGATGCATCTGCTCATGCCCCTCGCCACCTTACACTCGGCTGGCCCATGCTCCTCTCCACATCTCGGGCATGCCAGCTTTTGTGCGCAGTGCCTTGCTATGTGTCCGTATGCCTGGCACTTAAAGCACCGGGTGGCCTCAACATGGTCCTTCACCCTGCACCTCCGCCAACCCAGATACACATATCGTCTTCCCCTCAACCAGTTCCTTATTCTGGGGCTGCAAGTCACCACCCAGTGATCGACTTCCCAGTCGGGCCTTCCATACTTATGGACACACCTGAAGTTCTTCACGAACTCATCGAGGCCCACTCCACTGCCCTCCATGTTCCTTTCGTGAACCTCCTTCACGATCTCACTCTCCTCTCTACCCTTTTCGACATCATAAATCAATATTCTGGGCTCCCTAGTCCCAGCCTCCACCACCTTCAGGCCTGCCTCACCCAGGTCTTTTTCTAGCAGCTTGGCCTTCTGCTGGGGTGTTTCCACCTCCAGCACCACACCTTCCCGTATCCGTCTGAGATTCTTGACATTAACCCCCATTTCTCTGGGTTTTAAGGTCCCCTTTAGTATCTCTTTTATCTCTGCCCCGTTCTTCTTGCCATCGGTCCCCCTCACGATGACAAGATTCGCCTTTGGCCTCACCTCTTTTCCGGTGCTTAGGCTTGGGACGTTAAGCCTTTCTCTGCCAGCCACCTCTGCATAACTGGGCACTTCTCGGCCCCCTTTCTCCCCGGCACCTGTTCTCTTTTCTCCCTCGTGCCTGCCCATCCACTCGATTATTTCTTTCCTTTCCGCCTGCCTGGCCTCCAGCCCTATGACTTTATCCATCAAGTCATTTGCCATCACGCTCATTTCTTTCATGATGAGCCGGACTTTTTCCTGGGCCAGAAGCGAGAAGCCCTTACTTTTTACCTGGCTTGCCACAATTCTTTCCATCTCTGCCTGGTACATGTTGTACCTCCGCCTCGTGTCCTTCTCAGCTCCGATGCTCTCCAGGGCATCCACAAATTCCTTTTCAAGGAAACTACGCCTATAGTACTTGGGGGGAGTGCACCTCTCCCCCTCTTCCTCCGTTCCTTCGGTGTTTCCACCTTCCTTCTCCAATTCCGTCTCTATTGCCCTCTCAGCGGCTACTTCCATGATGGTCCTTTCCGGCCTTGCCGCCTGACCATCTGAGCTACCACTCGGGCTCGCCTCTACTTCCTTTACCTTCTGCCTTCTTTCCATCTCCAGCCTACACAGCCTCAGCTGTGGGGCCCTCACTTTGCCTGGGTCCGTTACAGGCTTATCCTTATTCTGTCCTTCCTCCGGACCTTCCTTCCCACCTTTAGGGCTCCTTTTGGTCGCCCTCTCTCTGGTCTTGCGTTTCTCTTTTCTCTTAGCTACCTCCCACTCAGTGTCCCCCTCACTGGCGGAGCTACTCTCCCTTTCCGCTGGAACTTTATCCTTTACACGTCTTTTTCTGTCCAGCTTACGCCCCGTTCCACCGTTCTCGGACGGCATCTTGTTTCCTGTTAGATTATACATTTTCCCTTTTCTGTTTAGCCAGCGCATCGTAGACAAGGGAGCGGGCCGGAATAGTCAGGAACGGGTATACCCTCGGGATGATACCCTACCCCAGTTCCCCGGGGCCCGACCTCCGTTTGCCGATCCCGGTACTCTCGGACGGACCGGGCTCGCTCGTTGCGGTGCGGGGTCCGACCCCCGCACTCAATGTCCACTTCCTGGTCAGGGTCCGAAGCGGCTGGTCTCCGGTCCATCCCCGCAGCTGCCGCCTCGGCAGAGCAAGCTCACATCAGCTTCCCCGGCCACCGACGGAAACATATCGATGACTCGGTTCAGCACTCCCAGCGCGCCACGGTTAGGACCAACCTACCCCCATCGCGGGGGGGTCTCGTTTTGACAGGAGGATCGACCACATCCTCCCAACCCTGGTGTACTGATGGGCTAGGGTTGCCATATTCACCAGCAAGTCTCGTTTTGACAGGAGGATCGACCACTTCCTCCCAACCCTGGTATACTGATGGGCTAGGGTTGCCATATTCATCAGCAGGTCCCGTATTTGGCCTCGGAGCTGACCAGACTCCGTTAGCCTTCCCCTATCGAGGGGTGCCCCTTAGATTTTCGGACCGTGTCCGTGCATTCACTTTTAAGGTTGGGTTGACTAGACCCTCCCAACGTTCCTCTTTTACCCGGGCTTACGACCGGCTGTTCTTCCTTCACCTGACAGACCTCTACGATTCGCCTTGCGGCTCCTCATATCGGCCAGCCCTGCTCAGGAAACAGGCAGAGTTACACCTAGACCACCAGGTCACCCTTAGCACAAAGAATTGGCACCATATAAGTTCCAAAGATAATTTAGAATCATTTTTACCACACCTGATTTTGAAACCCGCCAAGTTATCTAACTTCACCCCGACTTGTTTTTGAATTAGAAAAGCTACACCAGAAGGCAAGGAAATGAATTGAGACTTAGCGGCCTTATCTCCAGCGTTGAGCTATTGATGAAATAATGTATTTCAAACTTTTAAAATTTATTTTTTCTATTAGGACAAATTTACACACTCATTTACTCATTTATATGAAGTGTATGAGTACCACATTTTAAAACTGTAATTAGTTAATTTATAATTAATAAATTTCGTCCAAATTGTTATAAGGATCAAAATAAAACCTTTCTTTTAATATTTTAATACATATTCCATAACTTTATTAATGGGCCACTTATTAGTGTTTAAATTGAGCAAATGTGAGATAGGATATTTTACTTTGACACTCAACTATTTATAGCTATTACATTATTTAAAACTCTGCTCTTAGTTACCACACAAAGGCACAAAGTGTTTATAGATACAGTCAATATTAAAATATTTTCTTCGTTTGTACTGAATATGCCCCCAAAATCCTAATCCTATCGGCAAAATTGAGTAATAATGATGGCAGAATTAATAAATTATTTATAATTATTCCTTAAAAACGTTGGGTAATATAATATATTCGCTAATTTTCTCAGAAATATTATTACAATTTATAAATTGATCTGAAAACGGAAAATAATAAATTCTGAAATCTACTTAAGTATTCTTAAACCAATAATATTTTGAACTTACCAGCTAAGGGTTATATTTATTGATCGCTTGAAATCTAAATAGTATTAAAATTAACAAATAATAGTAGTGAATGATAAAGAGAACACATAAAAACAACTATCACATCTGAGCAAAATTCTATATTATGTTTTATTGTTAATTTTAGTTATAATGCAGGTATATATGTTATATAAATTAAATTATAATTTAATGTGTATCTCTTATCAGTGTCTTCTGAATCTTGTTTACATAACAACAGTTAATGTCAAGATGTATAAAAATTGTGCTTTTTGTTGGGCGCCACTCCTAGGATCTAGGAGAAAAATAATAATCAAAAGGAAAAATATTTACCTCAGCTAATTCAGACAGTGGCACGACGACTCTCAATACTCGAGACCACTGGGGAATACTTAAAATAAAACATGAGCAATTTAAATAAATATGGATTGTTGAAACATAATGTAATTTAGACTACAATAAAAATAAATATATAAAATAACAATTATTGGAACTTTTGTGGGTTTATTATTGTTTCCTTTTTTACCACATCCCAATCATAACTATGGAATTCCGGATAGTTATAATTCTAATTTGACAAAATAAAATAGTATTGTTGAGACAAAGAGAAGAGAAAAAAATCAATACAATTATTATTTAAACATAAAATAAAATGTTAATTAATTATCTGAATTGGATAGTCTTTCTGGAAGTTCTTACATGAATTCCGATATTTGATAAAAGAAAAAAAAATTAATTTAAAGTTGAAGAGTTGGTTTGACCTCACCCATGAATTAGTCCATGTTGAAACAACACCAACTTCAGAAATTTGTTTTGAAACTTTTACTATATCCTAGTTGTTCTGTTAAAAGCTTGTTCTTTCCTCGTTGTTGTTTGTTCTTTTGTTCATCACACATATTAACAATTTGGTTACTGGAAGCGTACTGATTTTTGTTATATTCACTGGTTAATAAAGAAGAAAGTTTGATGCCAGGTTATTCAAGGTTTATTAATTGGTGACTGAAATCTTTGTTAAACATAATAAGCTTACAAGTTGACGTTAAAGTTACAAAAAATGATCCACAAGCAACTATCTCTGATATAAGTGTTTTGCTAGAGGTACGAGGCGGCACGATCATATTCGACTGACCTGAACTGAATTACGGAAATTAGTGTTCACAAAAAAGTAAGTGTCTGTTAAACTGAGCTGCCACTCACAAGACCGCGTGACCTGCCCTCTAGCGCCACACCTGGCAGGCTCAGAGTTCAACAGCGAGGGTGACAGTAGAGTGACGTCATACTCTACAGTTTCACTTTATTAATGTTAACTCGTGCACAATTCTTAAAAGGTAAACAGTCTATCTCTTGAATAAACACTTAGCTTTCCATTTGCTACTCACACTTTACTTTACAACCATTAATTCACTTTAAAAATAAATTAAATTAAGAGCTCCACAGATTCAGCTCCATGTTAGACCAACACTGAGGAAGAAAACCCAGTCTCCTACAGAAAGTCTTCCAAAATCAAATTTAAAAATGTTCTATTCTTTATTTCTAAGTAAAAAAAAACTAATATATAAAAACAAAAGATAAAATGTTGGCTATGGAATAGAGATAAAAATCAAATACAATGCAGGTTTAATATAAATATTGAAATATATCCCAATGAATGTGAACAATGTTTTCTTAAAGAATTAAATGTTTATTTCTATCTGTCAGAATTGAAAAATGCGCTAGTTTGGAGTTATATACAACTTGCCTTGTTTCCTCTTCTACAATCACGAGACCCACCACTCACCTGTTTGACAGATCTGCACATGCGTTGAGAAGAATCATGGTTGACATTCAAATAAATAAAAAAAGCGTCAACAAACTTCTTAGAAGGATAATTAATATGTTTAATAAAAGGTAAGTGTTCTTTCTAAAGTCAAAATTCCTTATTTAAATTATTTAAAACAATTTTATGCGTTATTCCTTCTGTCCTTTTACTTGATTAAATGGACGTAAATATTATTATTTTCAGGCCAGCATTACGGCGTGCTAAGCGACGGCCGAACTTTGAAGTGCTTAATTTCAAACGAAACTAAATTGGAAACTATTCACAAAAATTAGAAAATATAGGGAAATACATGGTAGGGTGGAAAATAACGTCACACCATCTCAAATAGATTTCTTACCATGGTCACGGTATCTACTAAGTCTCTACTATCATGCACCTTATTCAAGATATGCTATCTTTCCCAAAGAAAGCTGTTAACACTAAAATGATCTCTGCTGGGTCTATACTATCATTTTCCCTATTCAGGATAAGCTAGTCATCTCAGAGCTCTTATTACAGAAACGGTATCTACTGAGTATTTACTATAATCCTCTTTAGTCAAGACATGCAAGCTATCCAAAACAATGCTCTGACCTGACCATAGTCTCTACCGAGACTTCACTATCATCCTCTTTAGTCAGGACAATCTAGTCAACCTAAATAAATATTTTACCATGAACGCCATCTTGAATATATCTTTAGCCCACAATTATTTCAAGAACTTAAAATGAAGATTGGTTCTTTGTATGTTAATTTAATTGCTGACATATTTAAAAATATACAGATCTCTGCCATATACAAGTGTAGATTACTACAAATATCTAGATTAATTTCTATGTAATCAATAACTTATAGTTGTACAGTTCTATTACATATAAATGTAGGTTATCTACCAATTCACTTATTATTTATTGACACATTTCAATTTATTTTTATCCTTCACCTACATTTACTCAATCACATAAATTAAATTTGAATTATTATAGCAGTATATTTTTTGCAAATGTTTATATTTAATTTTCTCTAATCACTTTGGCTTAAAATATTATGCATGTTATGCTTATTACAAAACTTTTAACACATATTTATTTTCATAATTTAAAACATTTTTAAGGGTTGTTTAAAATCCTTTGTATTTTATGTGTTTAAAAAAAATTGCTAGTAGAAAGCCAAATAATTACATACTTTTAAACAAAATATTACCACACTAACACTAATATAGATATTTGTATCCACCCAATTTGCATATTATTTAAACTAATTGAGGGCTAGCAGACAAATAAATGCATGTCAATCTGTCCGACCACTGTTGGGAAAAGGGAGACTGGGGGAGAGTGTTCAAGTCACCGGGGTAGAACGTCACGTGTTGTGTTCAAGGAGGGATGGAAACAGAAATTTTTAAAAAGCTTGTACTGGCTTTGTACACATTTTATTAAATAATTTTTTTTAGTAAACTATATTGTTATTATTATTATTATTAGCACCGCGTCTTACTACCCGTTCGGGTTATACGCACTTACGCTAATGTGTAATGGTAGGGTGATTGTGAGATGAAATGAAGGACCTACAGTTTAACGTGGAATCCGAACCACGGTGGCGGCCTGGCATTCCCCCCATTCACAAGATGTCTTGTCAGAGGTGAAGGAAGGGTTTGGTAATCAGATAAATCTTTGCCGGGACCGAGGATTGAACCCCGGCCGCCAGCATAGAAGTCCGACACCTTACCCCTAGACCACCAGGTCACCTTTTTAACTATAATGTTAATATGCTTGTATACTATAGCAATAACCATGGGACATTACACAGATCAAGGTAACACAAATCAAGGCATTCCAAATCAGTAATTTTTCACATTGGGAAAAATAGCGAACTTAATTTCAATTTAATTCAAGTGAAAAATGACAGCCACAAACAAAAACAAAATATGTACCTTTGGATTGATGCATCAAAGCTCTTCACAGAGCCATGCTGGTTCCTTACTTATCCAGCGGCTCTTATCTCTAGTTTTCTTTAGCACCGCGTCTTACTAACCATTTGGGTTATACGCTTAAGTACTAATTACTCTAATGGTTTAGGAAGAATGAAGGTTGAATTCAGAGGAAATGAAGCTACATTTGCTTGGAGGGAGAGTGGAAAACGATTTATAAAAACTACCCTCAGTTCACACGACATAGATTCTAGCCTCGATCTTCCCATCCTCAGCAGTTTAGCTCAACACGATAACAATGCGTTAGCTAACTACGCCACCAAGGCGGGTCTTATCTCTTATTGTTGTATTGAATATAATTCCTGTAAATGGCGAGGGTATAGGACACTCAGAGCTATCCACAATCACACACAACGGTAGCTCATGACTGGCAGTATGGTACATTTATGTTCTCTACTTTCGGTGACTCAAGGTGGGATGGGATTGGATGCTAGAAAAAACCAGTATTTTTGTAGCTTTTACGGCAAAAACTTTTTTTTTAATAAAATAAATAAAATATTTCTCCAGTGAAAACATAGAATTTAATTTTCTTCCCATAATGACCTCAAAATTTCTTTAATATTTGTCAAGATTGTCCTGGAAATAAATGACAACTTTGTATCTTCATTTAAAAAGTTTCTCACCTAATGCCGTTATGACCATGATGCATATTCAGGAACTGTTGGTATTAACATGGGAATACAATTAAACTCTATGTTTTACTGAATTAATTTTTTATTTATTTTAGCCAAAAAACTATTTTTCCATAAATACGGCAAAAAAAAAAACTACTGGTCTTTTCCCTTCCTTCCTACCTTGAGAATAAAGTTTTAGCCTCTTCGGTGGATTCACAGATTTAATATCAAGCTTATCTAATCTGGTTTACTGGTAACTGTAAGATTATGGTTCAAATCCCAAGTGGGCGCACTGATGTTTTTAACCAACTTAGAAGTGGGTAAATTTCTTTGAAGTTCCACCTTTTTCATCCCTACCACACTAATTAACTAACTAGCTAATTATCAAACTCTTTGGCTCCAAGCAACTCGAAAGTTCAACCAGCTCACTTCCAGCTAATCCATAAACTGTCACCTCCCTTTATTCAAATCCTTTTTAATATTATCTTCCCATCAGCGAGTAGGCCTATCAAGAGGTCTGTTTTTTTTTCAAGCTTCTCCCCTAAAATTGAGTGTACACGCCTGTCACCACCACTCATACGCGCCACACGATCACCTTGGTTATCTTTAATAAGTTTGGGGAAGTTCAACTTGATATAACTTTCTAATGTATCTTGTTTATTCAACTCGCTTACGTACAAATATCTTTCTTGGCAATTTGTGCTCAAAAGTTATCTATTTATTCTGTTGGTCCTGAGTACTACTGCCATAAAAAAACAACGGGTAGGATTATAGTTTTGTGTATTCTCAGTTTAATATTTTGATACAGAAGATGATGAGTCAAGAGTTTACTAACTGCACTGGTCTAATTAAAATGATTATATCCCAAATGGGTAATAAGACACGATGGAGAATAAATATTATCCATACCATGAATTTAAATAGCTAATAAAAAATTAATGAATGGTGGTTTGATCACATGACCATTTTTTTAGCACCACCTTTTTTTAAACCTTTTTTGGCTAAACGCCTAAGTACTTATGTACTAATCACCATTGTGGAAGGTTTAATTTAGAAGAAATGTACCCTCATTCGCGTATAGGATGAGTGTAAACCCATTAAGGATCAACCACCCTCAGTCGAAGTCTGATCTCCTAGTCATTGGCACTATAGCCTATATCGAGAGTGATGCATTAGACCATGTGGCCACCGAAGCGGGCAAATGCCCGTCTTGCCCCAAGCCTGTGTACTGAACATGAGAAATGGCGTGAAGGCTGTCACCACGCAAATAAATGGAGGAGAGTCTCTCTCTACAATAACATTTTAGTTTAGTTTGAAATCGAGAATCCACTTCCAACATTCCCCTATCCTTTTGAAAGCTATTCTGTGTTTATCGAGTGTACAAGTGTAACATTAGGTAAGGCGAAAGTCTGCGTTCGGCTTGGCGCTGCAATAAAAAACTATGTCTCTCCTACACATATTTTTAAATATAAGAATATCAGGGTTTAAAGGTACTGTAGAAGGAGGATTTGTCTTGGTTATATTTTGAGGTTTTAAAGCATTAATATAAGAATTGATGGGCTGGTGGATTACATTTCGGACTCATTTAGTCTCGTTTGCCGGTGAAGGGAGGCAAGAGTTCGAATCCTGACCAAGAGTTCGAATCCTGACCTAGGGAAATGGTGTTGGTTTTTACTAAAAGGTTTCCAACTCTCTCTTCACGAAAATGTGTATGCATTTTCTATAAGGATATTCATGTCTGCAATGTAAAAATAGTTAATTTAAATAAATTATATTATTTAATCAAAACTGTGCATGAACCTATTTAAAAATCTGAACAAGAGAATTATAAATATGAAGTATTCCTATTATTAACTGGTCTATGTAAAGTATATCCATTTTTAGAGTTTACGTATCTTTTAAGCTTTTGGAATTTTTTGGATTTATTGAAATTAATCTAGCTTTATTGCAACTGATACACGCTTATTCTATTTATTTTATTCTTATTATAATGGTATAAAGTTGATATTTAACATAATTTCTAATTCATATAGCCCAAACAGGAAAGAAGACGCGGTGCAAATCAATAGAACAAAAACATTTTAATTTAATTTCTAAACTTGTTTTTTTTTACCTTTAACATTTTTGTAATGGTTTCTCATAGATAGGATTTTTACTAGCTGATTAAGTTATTTGCTTAGCAAATGTTTTAATTAGAGGTGGTTATACATAATATCTTATAATGTCCAAGTCTTTTTCATTTTTAATTATTCTGTTATCAATACACCGAAGTACCGAACTCATACATCAAACAGGAAACGTATAGTAATATATCAGAAAAGTAGTTCCATTACTGAGCAAGTTAAGCACGATTCTGTTTTAAATTTATCATTTCGCATTTCTTATGTCCATTTGTCTGTCCGGATCTTTGTCACAAGACAACTCTTAAATGCGTAGACCAATTTTAACGGAATTTAGACATGATATTTGAACCCAAGTCGAACGACGTGAACCCATTGTGTTTCAATCTTAATATCAGTTTAAATATTGTGGCCACCCATAATCTGTCTGTTTGTTCCACGATAAATGCCAAATGTTGGATGAATTTGATCGAAATCAGCAGGGATATTCTTTGAACTTAGGTCGGACTATGAATGCACATGTATTTCAAACGGATTATTCGTTTCAGTATGGCGGCCAATAAACAGGTGTTCAGTTAATAACTTATTTCAAATATAGTATTAATTGTTTTCCTGTCTAACTCAATCACCAAGAAAAATAATTTAAACTTCATATCCAATAAGAGCTTATTGAAAAATATTTCAACTTCAAATCCAAAGAGAAATGAAAATACTGTAGTAACAACAAGCAATGAAGGGAACGAGTTCTACTATTCATAAAACTACTAGTTTTATCAAACTGTTTGCCAAAATATTTAGCCAATTAAGCTATTTTAATATTTTTAAACCTACTTCCAGATTTCACTAGATGCTCAACCTATATAATGTATAAATATATTTAAAATAATAACTGATTTATCTACATATTATAAAAATTGACTGATAGTGCATATTAATAAAATGGTATTAATTTTGTCTATGGTTATAGTTTTTTAATTATCTTGCGCATTAAAAAAATAATTTTAGGCTTTTAATTTTTGATGCCTTTTATTATAAAAATCCTTACTTTAGATTTTATACAATTTGAAATTAAATATTTATAACACCTAAAATAAGCTAACTTATTCATTATTTATTTACTAACATTATAAAATAGAATTATTCACGACCCTTAATAATATTTATAAGAGGAAGTTACAATTAATATATTTAATATAGTTAATAACAAGAATTATATTTTTAACCAACGCCTTTTAAAGACATTTAAAAGTAGACCTTAGTAAATATTTTTAAATGTTACAATGATTTGTGTTCTTATGGGAGTTAATTTAAGTGGATATTATAAATGAATTGAATTATATTGTAACTATTCTATTCATAAAAACAATAAATAAATTAGTAGACAGCTTACACATATATGTTACAGTTCATATTGATTAAAGAATTGACGCTACATTTGTGTGGTAATACATTTGTATTTGGTTAACGATATACAGAACCAAACTAAATTGTAAGAGCTTGATACAATGTGGGCTAGGTATTTATTCAAGACAAAGTTCATGGTAAGAGCGGTTGGGCACCATTACATCGCAAGTCCATTACATCGCATGTCCATTACATCGCGTTTTAGGAACAAATACATTGTATGTCCATCACGTCGCATTTCTCCCACCTCTCTATACACAGCTAACCCTACTCTGATGTACAACCAATAGGATTGAAGGGGCGTATGTATACAATTACATCGCAAGTCCATTACATCGCATGTCCATTACATCGCGTTTTTGAACAAATACACTGCAGGTCCAACACGTTGCATTTCTTCACCTCTCTACACACAGCTAACCATATTGGCCAACACGATCCTAACAAGTTGTGTTACAATATAAACGCACTACCAACGTGTTGGGGATGTTGGCCAACATGTTGGTGTTGGGCGAGCCGGTCCGAGCCAACAAGTTGTGTTGGGTTGTGTTGGATCATTTGTTAGAGATAATAAACGACCAACCTAACATGTTGGCTGAGTCGGGAGGTTCTGTGCATGCGTTATCGAGTTGAATGAGTGTCTAACCTAATCAACTTTGCCAACAAGGGGAGTCAAGCACATAATCCTTTCAACCAAACCTACCTTCATAGTGAGAGTGAAGCCTCGTTTATTATGTAATAAGTTGGATCCAACATGTTGGAAGACAATTCACGTGGAAAAGTAAGCTGTGTTTATTCTAGCCAACTTGTTAGACCAACATCTTGGTTCCTCCACCTTTCTTTAATCAGTCTACACATTTCTAGCTATGGATAACGACGTATTACTTGCCGTTTCTTCATTTATTGTGATGACAGGAAGTGTACTCTTGCATAAGAACCAAAACTTAAGAAACGGTAGGGCGTTCAAAGTTTTGTTTCGCTAGACGTCGAATTGAAGGTGTGTATATGGTAATAATGAGTTAACTACATTTGTAAAGTGGAGTTAATAGCTTTGTACACATGAGACATCACAAAGAACAACAATTCTTTTGATATAAGTCAATTAAGAATCTAGTAGCCGAAGCTATTATTATTTATTCTTTTTAGTGGGGAATTCTCCATTTCCATCAATTCTGAAAATTGAAAAATGACACCTGAACACGGGTTCCGGGTTCTATTCACGTGTCTAGGTGTAATTTTTCCATTTTCAGAATTTAAATCAATTAGTTTAACTGTATTCGCCTTGTTTCATTCCATAATCACAAAATTATACTAGCCCCGATTTTAAAACTTAAACTAATCTGAAAATAGAATACATGCTTTACCAAGGTTAGACAATCATTCAACTCGATAGCGCATGCGCAGAACCTCCCGACTCGGCCAACATGTTGGGATGGTCGTTTATTATCTCTAACAAATGATCCAACACAACCCAACACAACTTGTTGGCTCTGACCAGTCGACCAACACCAACATGTTGGCCAACATCCCCAACAAGTTGCGAGTGCGTTTATATTGTAACACATTTTGTTGGGATCGTGTTGGCCAATATGGTTGGCTGTGTGTAGAGAGGTGTAGAAATGCAACGTGTTGGACCTGTAATGTATTTGTTCAAAAACGTAATGTATTGGACATGCGATTAATGGACTTGCGATGTAATTGTATATATACTCCCTTCAATCCTATGTTGTACGTCAGAGTAGGTTAGCTGTGTATAGAGAGGTGGGAAATGCGACGTGATGGACCTGCAATGTATTTGTTCCTAAAACG
The DNA here is from genome assembly GCA_039000515.1 of Timema cristinae. Classification (NCBI taxonomy): domain Eukaryota; kingdom Metazoa; phylum Arthropoda; class Insecta; order Phasmatodea; family Timematidae; genus Timema; species Timema cristinae. The sequence continues at coordinate 51,006,283 of JBCFYV010000012.1, forward strand.
CGTGTAATGGACATGCGATGTAATGGACTTGCGATATAATTGTATATATACTCCCCTTCAATCCTATTGGTTGTACGTCAGAGTAGGGTTAGCTGTGTATAGAGAGGTGGGGGAAATGCGACGTGATGGACCTGCAATGTATTTGTTCCTAAAACGCGATGTAATGGACATGCGATATAATGGACTTGCGATATAATGGTATACACCCGTAAGAGCTCTGTTTGAGATGGATATCTTGGCCCGACTAGAGAGTACACTATTAAGGACTCAGTAGAGACCGTGTGTATAGTAAGAGTTCTTTTTTGGGATAGCTAGCTTGTCCTGTCCAGAGAGGATACTATTAAAGACTCGTAGATACCAGTCCATGGTAAGAGCTCTGTTTGGTTTAGATAGCTTGCCTGACTAAAAGAATACTATAAGGACTCAGTAGAGACCATGCCGTGGTAAGAGATCTTTTTGGTGTTGATAACTTGGCCTGGTTAAAGAGGACCCTATTAAAGACTCAATGGAGGCCGTGTCCATGGTAAGAGCTCTGTGGGGTGTGGATAACTTGGCTTGACTAGAGAGGATACTATTAAGGACTCAGTAGAGTCTGTGTATGTGATAAGAGTTATTTTTTGGGATAGCTAACTTGTCCTGACTAGAGAAGAGACTATTAAAGACAGTAGATACCGTGTTCATGGTAAGAGTTCTGTTTGATGTGGATAACTTGGTCTGACTAATGAGGATACTATTAAGGACTCAGTAGAGTCTGTGTTCATAGTAAGTTCTCTGTTTGGTGTGGATAGCTTGGCCTGAATAGATAGTATGATAGTAGAGTCTCAGTAGAGACCATGCCCATGATATGAGCTCTGCTTAGGATGGATAGCGTGTCCGGACTTCTTGACCACAGCGTTGAAGCCATTGTGTTTGTCGGCTGTGTAGTCCACAGTCCTGACAGTTCCGTCAGACTCCACCAGGCTGTAGGAACCCTTGACGACGTCACCATCACGTGACTCCCACTGGTTCTTTATGTCACCGGTGTGGGGGTCATGCACGGCATAGTCGAACTTGTACTGGGGTGGGCCTGAAATGATACATGGCTTTATTTATTATAACACATTTTACTATACTTAATTCATTAAACTAAATTATATAATTAATTTAAAGTTGTTACAATAAAATTATAACTATAATGATACAGGTTATTGGATTGTTATCTAATATATTAATCTCACAAACATATCCATTCACAATTCTTTACTATGATATTATGTATAGGCTATTTCTTACATGCACTTTAAATTGATGTATTTTCAAAGTTACCAATATATTAAACGAGTATAAGATAACTAGATTTAAGTATCGCTGTATATGGTATTAATTGCAACGTTTCCACAAAAGTATCTGTTTTTTTTTAATGATAGAATTTGTATAAACCTATGTTTAAGGCATGTATTATTTTTATCAAAATACATTTAGGTGATATAGCTAATAAACTCCAATATTATTATTGATACCAATTTATTTAGTCAAAACTCACATATTCTTCACCGATATTGTTAGAAATGGCTGGTAAATGGCTGTAACTGTGGCCTAGAAAGCCAGGATGCGCACGCACCATGGCGATGACAGCCATCATAGCGGCGACAATCTACGGACACGTTTAACATTTCATAAACTGACATCTGGTGTTCTTTCAATACACTTTGAATTAATACACTTTAATCTATATCATAGATTGTGGCCTAAAGGCCGTATTGTATTAGAGAGATATATTTGAAAATCAATTTTATTAAAATATTTTCATATTCATGGTCTTTACAAAAGTAAACAAAAGTTTGGAGGTCTTAGGTGGAGATCTAGGGATTTGAGAAAAGAGCAGTGTTTTTTCAGTTTTTATAGCAGATATTTCTTTTGCTAAAATAAATCAAATATTTATTTTATACAAACTATAGAGTTTAATTTTATTCTCATGGTGATATAAACAGTTCTAAAATATCTGACAAGGGTGTCTTGGAATTTCATGACAACTTTTTCTCCTCATTAACAAGTTTGTTAGAAAATTCCTTTATAATTTAAAAGGAATATTTGATTTATTTTGATAAAACATATGTTGCTATAAAAACTACAAAAAAAGTCTCCTGGCATTTGGTCATTGAAGCGGTCTACTTTAAATTATTGTATACCTATTTGTGATTTTATAAAAAAAAATCCGGGGTTCAATCCTCGGTCCTGGTACAGATTTATCTAATTGCCAAACTCTTCCTTCACCTCTGGCAAGACGTGTATTAATCACAACTTGTGAATGTGTGGCATGCCAGGCCTCCACCATGGTTCGGATCCCACGTTAAACTGTAGATCCTCCATTTCATCTCACAATCACCCTACCATTACATATTAGAGTAAGTTTGTATTGCCCGAACGGGTAGCAAGACGCGTGTGATAATAATAATAATAATATAATAATAATAATAATAATAATAAATAATAATATAATAATAATAATAATAATAATTATTATTAACTATGTGCAACGTTACTGACTGTCTAGATCCAAGGCATTGCGTATGAGTAGCAGCTGGCTATTTTCGTGTCATTAGATGTCACAGAACCTACGGTATTAACTTGTTCATTTAAGAACTATAATGCAATGTTTTTATGCAACATTATTAAAGGTACGCTCTCACATCTTTTAAGAAATGGAATTATAGACGTGTTCTGATATATAATTAAAAAGTGATCATAATATAGAATATATTATTTTAACTAAGCAGTTGAACTAATTTGGTAATTTGTAGCTACTATTATTATAAATATCACTTGAAAATGTACCACAAGTACCTTTGAACGAAATTAAAGACAATTTGAATTCATTTCAGTTAAGAAACAAAGGATATTTGTTTTTTGTCAAAAAGTTTACAGCAATATAAATTAAGGAGAGATACTTTGAATAAATGCATAAGATACTAACTTGGCAAATTATTTTCTGCTAATTCTCCAGATGACTAACTTGGAAAGTAAACTTCAGCTAATTTCCCAAGTGACTAGGCTTCTCTAATTCGTTTTCAACTTTGAATCTAATGATATTTACTTTATATCTTTATTCATAGTGAATATTAACATACACTCCTAATTCAATAGTAGCCTATTTTAGCCAAAGTAAAAATTACGTAGATAAAATAGACTTTGAAAATTTCTCTACGAGCTATTATCTAATTTCTCTCAAATAGAGCAAAATAATAATAATGTTGTGTCTGGGCTGCATTAATCTGCAGCTCAGTTTGCGGAAAGATTATTAGCCAATACTGATGTACAGTACTGTTGTCCAGGGGACGCCCGAATGTACTAATCTACATCCTTTTCGGGGAGGATTTTTCCATGTCACTATTGAACTGCATATTATAGCAGTTTGGTTTATACCCCTATGTACTAATTACATTAATGTGATAGGGATGTAGAAGGTTTAATTTAGAGGAAGTGTACCACAATTTTGTGGAGGAAGAGGGGGAAAACATTTAGGGAAACCCCTTCAGTACACCCGGATGGGATCGAACACGTATCTCCCCATCCTCATCAGTCTATTTTATTGCGAGAATAGCGCCTTAGAGCATAAGGCCACCGAAGTGGATCCTATGTCCCGATGAGAAGAGGAAATGATGATAATTAAATTGATGGAGTTGATCCATTGAAGGTTTTAACCTAACCTTAGCCTAATTAATTAAACTCTGGTATTATGGGAGCTATTCCCATTTCGAGAAAAAATCCCCGTTATCTGCCGGGAATCAAGTCCAGGACGTCTGGGTCAGCATCCAGGGCCTCTTGCCACTATACTATGAGGATGGCTTCTCTAATTTATTAGTTAAGCTTTATAACATTACCATAATAATAATAATAATTATAATAACATGTTCTAAAAATATAACAAGATAGCGTTAAAGTTATTCTTTATTTGTATAAAAACACCTTCGGTTCTTGTGCAAAAGATAATTTGTAATTTTCTTAAAAAATTTATTTTTAAAATCATTGCTCTTATTTATATTTAATATGAGCTCAGAGACCTACATATTAATGACATTTTACTTAAAACAATACACACAAAGATATAGGCATGAGTAATTTTGTGCAATTTATTTTTCACCGTTTGTTTACATTCATTTATTCAGATATTCATTCATTATTCTGACTGATTTCCTCTCATTATAGTGGTTTCAAACCACTTGGTTTTCTAGCGTATTTCTGGAGAGGTAAAAAAGGAAACATTACTGCGTACAACGGTATGTGTGGGGTGGAGTAATGGGGGATATAGAGGATATAAATGATAAAATCTACCTTCCTCTCTTTTTGGAAGGATAAACACGACTTGTTATAGTCTTAGAATTTTTTTATTACTTAGCCTACGATTCTGTAATGCTATATAAAATAAGTGAAACTACACCGGCATACTTCTAGGACCAACAAGAAAAAACGTGGGTTCATTCGTGATTCTACAACATTAATTACAGCAAATATTTTTCTTTAATTTGTCCACGTACGCACATACTAGATTTTGTTACTAATCAATCATGAAGATTTGATGTATGGCCTTATGGTAAGTGCTAGTTGAAACAGCACTCTCATCACAAATCCAAGATTGTAACTCAAATTAATCAGAAAAAATTTCTTGACTTGCTTGATGAACATCTTAATATTTATTTCCTAAAGTTATTATCATTTCAGAAATTTGATTTACTAAGATTTATTTTTAAATAACCCGCTTTAGTGGCAGCAAGGTCTATCGCGCTACTCTCGCAGTAGACTAGACTGCCGATGATGGAGAGGTCAAGGTTCGAATATCGGTCGAGTATACTGAGTGTATTTTTCCAAAATGACTTAACAAAATGTCTTTTTCACTTTCCTTCCAAGCAAATGTGGGTACACTTCCATTAAATATAACCTACATAATCCCTTGAACCATTAGCGTAATTAGTACATAAGCAAACAGCCCAAACGGTTAGTAAGACGTGGTATTTTTTTTTTTTAATATAGCTTTCTACAATAAATAAATAAATAAAAAATATTAAATGGCAGCCAAATCAAACATTTTGCTCTTACCTTTACTCTTTGCATGGTTGGTTGATGTTGTTTGTTTAGTTAGAGACTTATCGTTGCGATGACTTCTACGATATAAACTATACTGCCATTATTTACTGCAGCTAGCCTTTTATATTAAATTTACTTCATTACTTCTAATGAGAGAAACTTAAAACACCTTACGTGTGTTTATGATACCGTCAGCAAGCCGTGATTCCTCTCTTGGTGCGTGGCAAAGATTGCCTCAAAAGAACAATGGCGATCAAATATTTGAGGTTGAATTCCGACATTTTAAGAATGCTTTAACAATTCCGTAACTTATGACATTTGTTTTTTACTTTTCATTTGTTTGGGGTATTTAACGTGCATTTGCTGAACCGATTGAATATATCAGCACACGACTTATAAACTAACTTAAATATCCAATCTTGGCCGTTATTTTATCACTGTGAAAGGGGATCCTACATTTCACGAACGATAGCTTTTCAGTCCTGTAAGGATTCAAACCCGGGACCATTAACTCAGAAGATAGCCACGCTACCGACTGAGTTAAGTTGTCGGACTATTTAATTAGTAAAGCCCGGATTTTTATGTAGTATTAACCTACAAAATATCTACATAAATATGTAGCAAGACCAGTTATAATGTCGTAACATATTTAACAATGAGAAAATATACAACAATGAATAAAAAACATTCGGTAAAATGAAACGTTGCCGAATAAATATTAGGCTAAAAGAAACGTTGCTAGGAATGCAATCTGTGTGTGAACGTTTGACACGTAAAATTCTTGTAAAATTCGCTATCTGATGTTATATTTTCTTGCTCCAGTATTGCCGGTGCTTTGAAAACAAATGAACGTCAAAGCACTAGCTGATATTAATACTACAATTACCCTATAGACTTGGCTGGTCCTTTTTGCTTTTCAAAAGACCGACCTACGCGTCGCATTATTGTCACAGACTTCAAATTACATTTTTTGAAGGGGGGTTCCGTTTTTGTTATTTTTTATTTCCCATTGTAACTTTATAATGTTTTTTCTCATGAGCAAAGAACAATGGAAAAATATGGTAATCATATCCAAGGATTATTGTTTTTACAACTCGTCGACCTGCGTTTACAAATTATCCCGCCGAGCGCTAGAAGTGGTGCCGAGGTCACTATCAGGCAACGCTTCTCTTCACAGCAAAATAAACGTAAAACACAAAATTACGTTACGGCAACTGTAATCCTACCTTTAAAAATATTTTCATGATAAAATATGTATGTAAAACTAAAATAGCTATTTAAAAAATCTATAATAATTGATTAAAAAGTTAGTTGGTTCTAGGTCGATTTTATTATTTCCGTTATTGTCTACGGTTAACGGTTACTCTTTCACCGTATTGACTCAAACAACATAAGTCTCTATAATTATTTTTTGTAAGTATTATTTACTAAATTTCTTAAAACTTAAATCACTAAGATCTGAGGCACCAGAAAGTTATATTATGGTTTTATTTTTTAAGTGAATAGTCAGTGAATCCGAGATACAGAAGAATATCCAACCCATTACCTTATCCTATTCCATTAGCCTGATGAATGAATCCGTCTAACGTCAACGAATACTTAGACGAGGTGATCAAATTAAGACCAAACTACTTCAATTAATTAACTTTTATTGATTACGCAAACCATTTTAATTTACAAATCATAATGTGATAGTGTGCTTACGAGTTTAATACATAACATAAGTCTATTTAAAAAGATCAAGAGAGTATAACACAAGAATACTAAATTTTCTGTGCAACCCAATAATTTAGTGCGGTGCGTAGAGACGTTAAGGTTTTAATAACGTAAATCTATTGATATAGAAGCTTAGTATAGTATTAATTTAATATTATAGTAAGTTTGATCGCTGCACAATCTGAAGTATGACAAATGCTTTTACAGATCTATACTTTATATTGGACTCCTTATTGAGAAGTAGCAACTTATTATTTTATGTACTCATATATTATATTTAAACAAAACGATGCACTCAGCATTTCTCACACTATTGATATTTTCAATACTGTCTAAGATATGTCTGAGCCCATAGGAAAGGTTTGTTATGAGTTTTTAACCCCTATTTGAATCCAAAATCCTGATTTTTTTTGTGTGGATTATTTTACTAAAAGGTATGAGACACGTTACATAGTGGTTTTTACAAATAGCGAGGAGAAATATGGAAATATTTTGTTACAAGTTCATTATAATTTTTATAAAGGTGTTTCAAGCTGTCTTGTGATCGTCAATAAGTATTTGCGTAGCTAAGAAGAGCCATTTATTGGAACTAATAAATAAAGTAAAGTACATAAATATAAAGGGGAGGATACATTTAAGTTAATTATGAATTAAGTGATCGTTAATGGATTTTAGTATCCAAGCTATGTATTTATTTACCATATTTAGATGCGGCTATAAACGTAACCAACAAATAAATATAATAGCTTAGCCGTTTAATCCATCATGATATGCTCATTCGTACAAATTGTAACTGTACTATTGGCAGCAAAAATCCAAATACCGATTCGATGTTAGTTGCGTTTTATGATAGCTCGTGGTCTTAATAATAATATTTAGCACCACGTATTACTACCCGTTCGGGTTATACGCTTTAAGTACTAATTACGCTAATGGATTAGGAATTGGGAAGGTTGAATTAGAGGAATTGAACCCGCATTTGCGTGAAGGGAGAGTGGAAAACCATTTAGGAAAAACCACCCCCAGTTCACCCGACCGAGATTCGAACCTCGATCTCCCCGTCCTCAGCAGTCGAGCTCAACACGACAAGCGCGTTAGCCAAATACGCCACCGAGGTGGGTTGGTCTTAATAAATCACATATTTGCAGCTGACTATTTCCACACGTCCCTCACAGACTACGCTTGGACACGGGATGATTCCTGGATAACTTAGTAATTAGAGCATTGGCGTACTAAGCCAAAAGTCCCAGATTCGATTCCCGTGCCCAGGTAATAAGTGATCTGTGTTTATTTAATTAATCTATTTTACAAAATAAATGGAATACTAGAAAGTAGAGGGCTATTTTATTGTTATATTGAATATAAATTATTTTAAATTAAGAAACTTAATATTATTTTTGAGGATTGTTGGATATGACAGAAACTTCTTGATTTGGCTATTATTTAAAACAAAATTATTCACCTTAGTGAAAGTTTGTTTAGCATTTCAAAATCAAACAAATGTTTGGAAACGTTTGTATCTACCTACACTCAATCCAATTTCTCTTTTCAAAAGGATTCGAAATTTTTCCAAAAATAATATGCACACTAAGATATAATTAGGTATAAATTAAAGACTATGAATGACTACTTCATAAATGTGTCTTTTGTAGATACGAAACCATTAATGCTTGAAATACCTGATAATGGTGGGATAAAAACTTATAACGGACGTGATAGTACGTTGAATCATATTGAATGCTTTCGTAAACATTATGCCAACATTATGTAGGATTCTCAGATCTACGCCTGTCGAATGTGTGGTCACTAACTTAACAATAGGCGAAATTTAAAAATACTCTCACGATATTAATGAAAACTCATTGGATCTTGGATTAATAGATCTTGATGAACCTGCATCAAATGACTTAACCACATGTCTGATTGTGTGCTATTGGTATCGTCCCAAAATTGGAAGTGATGCCAATATGCATGGAATTTCTCCTGCCCTTCACAGTTAAAACTTGGTTGAAACGTTGTTTCACTCACATGACCCTTGCGATGAGTTGGATATTCATCAAATACTTCAACATCGATGTGAGAGAAATCATTATTCTAAAAGTGCAATTCTAAAAACTTTGACGTTGATTCTGTTTGAAGGAGGTGTTACATCTCCATCGTATCTCCCAACGAGAATATTGGTAGTATATTGTACAGTATTAAGCATGATAATGACTAACCCTTATCAAAGCTCCGTTACTTGTTTTCTCACGGTGCCTCATTACTTTTCTGATACAAACACATGAAAAGAATGGGTGCAGTCAGTCTTGAGCTTATCAACAAATGCAAATACAACAAGCACGTAGAACGTGAAAATGATACGAACTTAATCTAAAAGAGTAAATATTTTATTAAAATCAATGAAAGACACGTGTATGTGCCAAATGTTATTTATACATTCTATAAGGTAACGTATGATAGAAACTTAAGCACGATAAGTGATACATTAACTTGATTTTATCACCTTCAAGATCAATCATGTTATCTGAATAGAAAACCTTTTCTCCAAATAATGGAGGGTTGTTTAAGTAACAACCCATATACACTACCACCATTTGCAAGTAACGTCAACAAACTGTTAGGAAACATCTGAGGTTACTAATTAATCGGCAAATGGAAAGATGACTTAATTTATAACTTTTCCTACACGTTTAAGATAAAACAAATGAAGTGTAAAAGAGTAATACTAATAATATATTATATTTATCCGCTATTCTTTATTCATGCAGTCGTATTATTTTAAGGTTTATTTGTTATTTATAGAAACTTTCACAAATGGTTTCTTTCTCATGGAAATCATATACCATTCGGATTGCTTAAATTAGGAACTCCATTTAAGCTCTGCTCAGATAAATACGGGTTTTATTAAGATTTATTAATTAATAATTATTAAGATTTATTAATTAAATAAATAGATTTTTATAAAGATAATAACAATTATCTTAAATAGTTAAAAATAATAAATTTAAAAGAACTTTGTATTATTTACTATAGCCCCTTCATGGTGGTTTTCAATTATATTAGAGAGGAGTTCTCACATCACCGACGATTAATATAATTATTGCTTAATTAGTTTAGATGAATCCCTTTAAGAAATAATTAAACGAAAAAAACATTTGTGTTAAGGTATAATTTTAACTAGTATAAATATGTTATATACATACAATGATGGTTTATATAGTTTGGGATTTAAAATCACGTTTCAAAACAGAATTCCTATACAAATATTAGAGGGGGAAAATAATACTATTAGTGGCGTAAACCAATTCTGAGAGTTGGTGTAAGATGAAATGGGTCCTTATTATGTCCGTCTTTATCGCTATACTGTGGTCACTACACACTCCAAAACTATAGGATTGTTGCTCCTTATGTTTAGATATATCACACTACACTAAGTTTAAATCTATGGACACTACGTTGCTAAAGATATTACATAATAAATAAATACTCTGCATCAAGTCTTGAATTAAATTACATTATATTTCACAAGGTATTTTAATCAAAGACACAAAGATGTACCAAGTTCTACATCAAAGTGCATTATATTGCACAAAATTATTTATCAGGAACATTACACTGCACCAAGTATTACATCAAATTACATTTTATTGTGCAAACTATTTGATGAAAGAGCACAATTGTGTACCTCTAGCATCAAATAACATTAAAATGCACAATATATTTGTAGCTTAGAGGTTTTTAGTGGTTCAAACCCCTCCACAAATTGTCATTATCAGTATATTTGGTATTCATCCTCTATGCATTGTTAGTAGCTTATTGGAATATCATTATATTCATAACAACTTCAACATTATTTATAGTTAAAAACACTTTAAGTTACTTCAAGAGGGATTTAATTTATACAAAACACCTTTCCATAGTTTGTTGGGAAACTTCCCCATGTTCCACGGAGTAGAAACCTCTTCTAAAATATATGTTTGAATACTCCTATGTTGCACAAGATATTTGATATAAGGACACGATGTTGCACCCATGTTTTACCAGTGGGCTATACTGAGAACGTTAATGAGTGTGTGGTTTAAAGGGGGGGAGGGGGGTGTAGGATTTGGATGATTAAGACTCTAATTTGGGGAAGGCTGTAAAGATTCAGGGGGCCACAACTTCAATATGTTTTAATATTTATGAGTGCTTCTAAAGGCTTGGCTTTTAAAACTTTACTGCCCAATCGTATACTCCATAGTAACTGGAACAATTTCATGTTCACCTTCCTCATTTTATTTATTGCTCCTATTGTAATACAGTGGCGTAACAGATTAAGTTGACCCCCTCCTGCAGGATTTATTTTTGGACCCTCTTTTCCAAGTTATATAACACCTTAATAAACATTGTAAGAAATAATTAACTGTCCAAAATACGAGTAATCACTAATTTAGTAATCACACCTTATAATGACTGTTTTATCCTCAGTTTTGTGTTGGCAACTTCATAAGTCAGTCAGCTTGAATGCAGAAGAAGAAAAATCTGCGCTATTTAAAATTGAATGAAATAATTGAAATAATGCTATAGATTGGTTATGATTTACAACAATTTTTGATAAACATATTCAACTATATAAATTGTCAATGATCAGGACATAAGTCATTTGATTACAATTATTTACACCAAATTTATATTAATTTAAAGTTCCCTTTCTTGATCTCCCTTATACCATTAGATCCCGCCGCATTGCAAGCTCTGCAGGCCTAGGTGATATGCCATTGTTGTATTACTTCACAAACGTACACCCTATCTATCTAAAATATAAACCAAAAATTAAAATACATAGAACTACCCACCATTTAATAGTAAATAGTATATCAAAACATACAGCTTCAAACCATCAAAATAACTACGGGCTTTAGAGATTAAATTACATATTTTAGGGCTAAGAACCTTAGAAACATATTCCTGACCAAGCAAAAGAGAGATATAAAAATGGGCTGGGCAAATATCAAGCTTCAATTAGCTACCAGAAAGAAACACGTGGGGACTAGATAAAAATAATTCCTAAATCCTAATGTGTTCAAAATTATTTTGATAATATTGGTTTTTTTTTCTAGATTTGAAGCTTAAAATATATGTTATAATCTATATAAATTTCCTTCTGTAGTAAGAATTGAGTTGATTGCACATAACTTATAACATGCCTTGCGCTTCGCTATATAAAGAACGTTCCACTCCCCCATCTTCTCCAGATGCTATTTAAAGACGGATTCAAACTGAGAGGTCTGTGCGCCGGCTGTCGTGCTACAGACAATATAGAACAGGTCATTTTCATATGAGTAACCTTTGACCTTTGCTTGATTCATACTGAGAGGGCTGTGCACTGACCGTGCTCAGAATGTGTCGTCCTGGATTGATTCAAAAGTGTTCTCCCAAGGTCACGGTCCAGCACGGTAGACGCACAGCCCTCTCAGTGTGAATTGAAATCCGGGCGCCCTATGGTCGACCATGTGTCGTTTCTCTTAGCTCGGCTTTTTACGGTAAGTGATAACTTTCACGAAGGGTCTTATCTACAATCTTACAATGCCTGAAGAACATTACAACACCAATATGTGTGCAGTTATTATGGCCGAAGGAAACTAAATAATTTTGGTACAAATATATCATTTGTAACATAAATAATACTATAATAATCTCATTAAAGAAGTTATTTGGAAGGAAATAGTGGAAAAAACTCAATGTTAAAAGTAACAAGGATGACCAAAACAGTCAGAGCATGGTAACGACACGACACAGCCCTCTCAGTGTGAATCCAACTTTAATGGGTGAATTACAAATATTTTGGTCCAATAAAGGTGAAGGTTTAGCCTTCGAAACTCCATCACTATGGCATTTCTCAGTTGTTAAACCATGTTAACTTACATTTAGATACCTTTTACCTTTACTGCTATAACATATGCTCGAAATGGTGAAATCACTATTTTGTCTGGGGTAATACATTCTGCAGTGCGACACTATTTCCGGTATCCACTTATTTTTATTTAAAAATATAATTAATTAATTTATATCTCCCTTGGAGTATTACATAGTCATTTTGACGAGTAAACAACACGTATAATTCTATGCACTGTACAGGAATACTTCCTATTCTCATTTTAACATTGTTATATGGTCAATAATAACGATCTGTAAGGAATACGTAATATTATAGCCTTCTTTTTTTCCCTCTCAAATAATACATTTCAAATGGCACCACAATAATATTGTTGGATGAATGAACGCTGCCATCTTAGATAATCTATGCTCGACTTAACTCTACTATCGATGGGACTGAGCTCTAACTTTTTGAACGGTCAAATTTGTAACCAGCCTACTTAGGCATATTAAAATAAGTACATCGATTGTTTCAAGACAACGTCACAAACTCCATTTATATTATGAAGCTCGCTGGTGAACTAAAGACTCGATTGGTGAAAGCTAATTGTTTTATTTGGAAGAAACCGCTGGTTACTAGCGACAATTTTATATATATTACATATTATCAAATAATCTTGTTTGTTTTAATTGTAATGTTTTGTTATTTTTGTTGCTTACATTGATTTAATTTTACCTTTTATTGTTACTATTGATACTAACTGGTTGCCTGACTACGTGTAATTTGTTTAGAAGGTCCAAAATGTTTTTGATACTCTTTACTTCCCATTAGAAGTTCCTTAAAAAAATTAATCTAGATTAAGTGAATTTAAAACACTTTTTAAAATGTAAAAGTTTGACTTTCCGCTGGCTTCTGAAAATTTGATAGGAAGGAGTCCTAAACTGGATTTTACTTTAAAACAAACATAAAATTATGATAAATTCATAGTGGAACTGTTTTCAGTGACTATAAAAAGAGTTAAGCTCTAATATGATATATATAATTTTATGAAAGTTTTATCAGGTAAAGGCCAGAATTTTACTTTCATACTTGAGACTTTTTTCATTAACCTGAAGATTCAACATTGGTTAAATCTGAACTATATTTCATCACCTATAATTTTTATCATTTACCAACGTTTTGTCCATTTTATGAAAGTATAACTATTTTAGAATTCTCCCATATTAAATTACTAGATTTTTATAAAAAAACTTTTAATATTCAACAATACAAAATAATTGCCTCTAAATATTTTGGTAGAAATACATTTTATTATTTATTTTATTACACTGAAAAATCTCTGTAAATTTAAATTAATATATACACATTATATATAATTATATTAGTTCAAATTATATATATTAGTCCAAACATATATATAGTTAAATGATAATTATATATATTGAACTATTGTTTCTAAATATATGTTGTAATATATTTATAAAGGTTAACCCAGGTATGAGTTTTGGTTAATGTTATGATTGCTATTTAATAATAGCCACATATAATGCTTATTTGAGTTATCTTTTATTTTTATACTGTACATTACCAGCCATCCTAAGTTATGAGAAAGTGTTGTTCGAATATGTGTATTGTTCCCTGAAATATAGTAGCAGGATTTCATCGAAACTGTTTTCGAGATGAGAGTGGTTTTCCCAAATGAACACCCAGAGGTCTTGGGAGAAGGGGTTTGTCGTGACACCGTTGGACCTAGACGAGGAAAATGTAAGGTTTAATTTTTTAAGTGGAATTTCAAATAGTGTCGCACACCATATTCAATCTGTTTAGTTGTTTAAGATTAACTAGTGAATTAGTCCACACTACCACAAGTGTGTTTGTATGAATTCACAATGGTGATATAATGGATATAGTGGAATGGACTTTAAAACTAAAAGTACAGGTAAAATACTACAGATAAACCTAAAAAAAATTCTCATATTGAAGAGACATTCACTATTAATGTTTATGTAAGACAATGCCGACTATTTTGTTAAATATAAATTGCTCTATGTTGATGAAATTCATAAATATAACACAATTGTATTACTTGTCAAATATACAATCATTTTAAAATACACATTATATTATTTGATTTTATATGTATATAAATTTACTTGAACTAATTTTAGTTGTGTTAGTAAATATTAGTTGTAACATATATTATTTTTTCAAATCGTTGGCACAATACTCTCTGCATATTGTGTGTGAACAGAAATCTTGGTTTGTAAACATCTTAGTTGATTGGTCAATGTTTGGGGGAAGAGTAGAGGGTAGGAATACTGTAACATTATTGATTCTAGGTACGTTAATTAGGGCTTTACAAACTTGGTTTCGAGTATTTGAGCAGCAGGTCTTGTGACTTGTAAGCTGATGGGTAAGAGCGCTTAGAAGAAGAATTGCTTGATTAAAGTACTGTTGGTAAATTAACAAATATATTCTGTTACAATTCTCCCCCCTCCCTCCCATTCGATAAGGAGTGTGGTGGGTATGTTGTACAGGGCTATAATACTTAGAAATTACGCCTTACTATACTTTTAACTATGTTTGTGCCAGCACATAAATATTTACAACAGTTTATACGCAGACTTTATATTTGTTTATAATAATAATGTCATTCCTGGGCTACATCAACCTGTAGCTAAGTTTGCGGAAAGATTAGCCAGTACTAATGTACTGATCGTACAGCCTTTCCATGACCTGATGATATGAGGGGATTATGATAGTAAATATGACAGGGTGAATTCAATGAAGGTCTTAACCTGAATCAAGCTTAATTAACCAAACCCTGGTGATCATGGGAGTAGTTATTCCCCTTTCAAAAAAAACTTTCCTCGTACCAGCATCTCTAGATTAGTGGCCAGAGCCTGTGACCAACATATCACGAGGCCAGCCATGTGTTTGTTTGAAGACGTATCTTATTGATTTGTTTTGAAGTTTACATTAAATACCACAAATAAAATATAATGTTGAGTGGAATACTAAAATAAAAATATATTTAACGTTTTTGTAACTAAAATGTGATGTGATACCTATTTCTATGATATTTTCGCTGAATGCCATGTGCACATATTTATCCATTTAATGTATCTCAAAATTGCGATAAGTATGGTTTACTTTTAGGCGGTAATTTGTATGTGTGTTTTGTCTTTCATATATTTTATTTATTTGAACTATGTATCAGTCTAATGGTAGGTTATACTTTATTACCAGTAATGGATATCCCACCTTCCAGATTCGTCATATTAGACAAGCTAGAGTATATTTTGGTGTATGCGCATCATAAAGTATACATTTGTGTTAGTTTGGGTCCAATGTTCTCTTAACTGAATTCTTAAAAATGAAGGATATATTCAGGAAATGGTGTAGCCAAAATGGTACTCAATCCGTAATATTTTGATCTGGAGATGCTCTAAGATTTGCTAAGATTTGAAAAGCTCTTTCATTAATGATGGAAGCGTGTAACACGAACGGCTAGTAATATTTGGTGCTAAAATAATAATAATAATAATAATAATAATAATAATAATAATATAATAATATGATAATATTAATAATAATAATAATAATAATAATAATAATAATAATAATAATATAATAATAATAATGACTGGATGGATCGTGTAAGGAGGAGACAAGTAAAGATGCAAACAGGCAGCTGATGTTTGGTTATCGAGATTAACTCTATCTATGAAGAACTTTACAAGATGGATTACAATTACTTTTGAATATTATGTATTCAACTTTTCTCGTAGAGTATCGGGTTAATATTGGAACCACAAATTTATCTTTTGATTTTATCACAAAATCTATTCATAATGAGATGTGTGATATATCAAGTGTCACCGAGTATTGTTACATAATAATTGGGTATTCTCCCAGAAGAATCTTCAAACCTATCGTAGCTTCTTATTACATGTATACTTTTTTTAAAGTTATTAAAATGGAGAAAGTGACAACGATTTTAATTACTTCGCCTGATAAGCTCCGGAAGCTATTTCTGTAAAATTTGATTTGACTAATAGTTAGTTGAGTGTTTACAAGACACTTCCTTGTAGCTCATACTTTATACATTTTACATACTTGATATTTAACATGTTTGAGATTCTTATTTATACTCTCTATGACCCCATAAACCTGTGCTATCTGTTTACACGGTTTATTCAAGTATTTATGTTTGGTAATACCCTCCAACACTTTGCTCAAGACAAGATTATGTTATTTTCATTATATAAATTAGTATATTATATTCACATGAATCTTTTGCATTATTTAAAGTTCTGAGCATTGTACTGCCATACTTATTAATTAGTTTCACGAGAAGCGTTTAATTTATCACACACATTTATTAGTAACGTTTATTTATAAGATCTACACAAAATAGTTTTCACGTTAAATAAATTTATAGTTCCCATTTGGAGAAAATGAACGTAGGTTTTCTTGTTTGATTTAATATTTCACCTAAAAACATCCTTTGCTAACGACTAATATGTGTAAAACTAATTTTTGGCATTTCCCACTGAAATGATTCTATCTCCTCGCTTTAGTGTGGGTACCATATTTACAGCTTTGTACATAATTATATAGGCCTAGATCTATCTTGAGAGTTGGTCGATAAATATATTATGGTCCTTGTTGGCTAGTATAAAATAATAGTTTTTTCTCTAAAAGACTTTGCCTATACTAGTTTAAAATGTATTGGATTGCTACAGGAATATATAAGTAGGAGGAAAGTTCAACCATCTACCCATGGCTGGAAGGAAATTGGATGCTAAGAACTAAAGGAAATACTATTAATCTGTATTAGAATTAACTGGGGTAAGAAATAAAAAATTTACATTGGAATAAGGACTTTGTTTAATTTCAAATAATATTTTAGCTTATTATATGCTGCAATCCTAAATTTAGTTTAATTTATATTATTTATATTACTGAATTACTCTTTCCTAGAGAAAAGATGAACATTAGGAAAATTGATATGAAAAACCTTTACAGGAATTGAATCACACACTTTATAATATTGTTAGGTTTGCTTATTCAAACTCATTTTTAATTTTCATTATTAGCACCACGTCTTAATATTCGTTTAGCTTATGCAATATTTTCTAATCAACTTATTTAATGACCATTAAATTGTATATATCTTTACACATTAGATAGTATTTTATAATGAGTTTAATGAAAATAAGTCTAAATATTATTTTAAAAACCGAGGAAAATATTTATATAATTACATATAAAGATATTTTTTTTTGACTAAACAGAATGTACAACTTAGCCGTAGACTAAGGATATCACAGTTTTAACCCAAACCAAGTATTATTTTGGATTTCTAAGAAAGGTGTCTAAATCTGCTATATATGATCAAATTTGTTTTATAAGATGTTGATATTCATAGGCTCAAATAATATTTATATGGTAAGAAAACTGTTGGAAATAATGAGCGTGTCTTAAATAGAGAAAATTATATTAAAGACTCAATAGATACCATGTCCACAGTAAGAGCTCTGTTTTGGATGACTAGCTTCTACTGACCAAGGAAGATGATTGTAGAGTCTCAGTAGAGACCGTGTCCATGGTAAGTGCTCTGTTTGGTGTGTATAGCTTGTATGTCCTGACTAGAAAGTAAGATAGAGACTCAGTAGAGACCATGTCCATGGTAAGGGCTCTGTTTGGTGTGTATAGCTTGGCCTGACTAGAAATGATACTATTAAGTACTCAGTAGAGACCGTGTCCTTTGTAAGAGTTCTGTTTGAGCTAACTTATATATCCTGACTAGAGAGGAAGATAGAGTCTCAGTAGAGACCATGTCCATGGTAAGGGCTCTGTTTGGGATGGATAGCGTGTCCGGACTTCTTGACCACAGCGTTGAAGCCGTTGTGTTTGTCGGCGGTGTAGTCCACAGTCCTGATAGTTCCGTCAGACTCCACCAGGCTGTAGGAACCCTTGATGACGTCACCATCACGTGACTCCCACTGGTTCTTTACGTCACCGGTGTGGGGGTCATGCACGGCGTAGTCGAACTTGTACTGTGGGTGGGCCTAAGCCATCAAACATTATATAATCAATTTAAATTTGTCCCTATAAGAGCTTAAACATAATTAATAGTTCATTTTGAGTTATGATCCGTAAATTAAATGGTTAAATTTAACCATTTCTTTAGACCTCTTTACTATGATAATTATATATAATTATATTTAATTAACTATAATATTCAGTCATTAGAGTAATCAAATATATTATGAAGTTATGAAAAAAAATAGTTTAATTATTATCACATGGCATATGTGTGATAGTGTTTGTAATCTGGCCTCTAATTTAAGCTTAGTTTGGCCTTTAAGTTAAGGTAGTAAGCTTACTATGCTTGTTTCAACTACATAACAGCTTATATGATAGAGCCGAATTTGAAGTCATTAAGTTAAGACTGTAAGCTTAAACCATAATAGGAGCGTTCATAACTTTACTATTTTATATTTTTAATCTTAGTTTAAACATGTATAATTTTGTAAAAATATACATTTAAATTATGTATAAGAAATTAATAATCTGCTTTCTGTGTCTATACCATTTTATTTAGTCAAAACTCACATATTCTTCACCGATATTGTTAGAAATGGCTGGTAAATGGCTGTAGCTCTGTCCTAGAAAGCCAGGATGCGCACGCACCATGGCGATGGCAGCGATCATAGCGGCGACAATCTACAGACACATTAAATAATATTAATACTTAGCACAGCGTCTTACTACCCGTTCGGGTAATACACCTAGGTACTAAGTATGCTAATGGGTTAGGAATAGGGTAGGTTGAACATAAAGGAAGTGAATCCGCATTTTTGTGGAGGAAGAGGGGATAAACATTCAAGAAAAACCAACCCCAGTTCACCCGAGCAAGATTCGAACTTCGCTCTCCCCATCCTCGGCAGTTTATCCCAAAACGAAACTAGAAACATTAAACAATTCATAAAATGACGCCGAGTGATCTTTCAATTTACTTTGATTTATTAAATTAGCTATGGAAGTAAGTTGTTATATAACATTACAAGAAATTTGCAAATAAAATTATCTTAAAAAATACTAATTATTTTGTTCACCAAAAATGAAGTACAAAGGCTGGGGTCTCTAGGGGCTTGACTCATTACTCCATCTACAAAGTTCAACTAGTACAAAATTTAAAATGTGAAAATAAATTTTCGGAGTCATAAAGTAATCTAAGATATTGTATGTCGACAAAAGCTGGATATTTTAGTGGGATTGGATATTTACGGAATTAACGGTATTGACTTGTTCATTTAGGAAAACAAGATGATGTTCTACTACGACATTATTAAAAGCAGAAGTAAGTTCCTTGTTCTTACCGCTTTTCCGGAGTGAACCTTATTAGATGCCTGATGGACACAATACAAAGAAAGTTACATTTATGGTTGAGGTAGTATTTTTGTTAAGGTCTTTGGAAATATTTCTAACATGATTAACTACTATTATTAATATATTACTTAAAATAAATTAGCAGTATCTCAGTACGTGTTTATAGATTAAAATTATTATCAGTCAAGACATTAATGAAACTAAATTTTAGGTACAAATTCAACACAACTATTTAAATCATAGACAAAGATTTTGAATTATTATACGAGTATAATCTACTAACTCTGCAAATTCATATAAGCTAATTCTCTAGATGAATAATTTTACAATTTAACTACAGCTAGTCCTCAAATATACTATGTTGTATTTTTTTTTTAAATTTGACAACTAATAATATTTTTATCTTACCTTACGCACAATGGATTTTAATGAAGAATCTTAATTTAAACAATAAATATAGCAATACAATTTCTTCCAAAATGGCTATGACGATTTTGATAAAAAAATTTTCATGTAAATGATATAAGATTGGTTGATAGATAAACTGCCTTAAAATATTAAGTTAGTGTCTAGGCTATTCTTTATTTGTTAAATGAACACATGCAGTTCTAGCCTATAAATGGTATTTATGATTTTCTACAAATTTGTTAGTTTTATATTATTTATTATATTTGTATTAATAATTAAAGCTTACCCACCCGCTTCAGTAGCCGCATGGTCTAATGCGCAACTCTCATGTTATACTAGACTGCAGAAGACTGGCCGATCAGTGTTCGTTCCCGGTTGGGTTCGCTGAAGTTTTTTCCCCCTAAATGGTATTCCACTCTTCCTTTACGCAAATGAAGGTGCACCTCCTCTAAATTAAACTTTTCTAATTTCTATACCATAGTGTAATCAGTAATTAGGTGTATAGCCCGAACGGGTAGTAAGACCCATCGCTAAGAAAAACCTAATTTATACACCTACAAATTAAGAGTAAGCTTACTTTGCTTAAGTAAATAATATATATATATATATATATATATTATTTTCAATATCTTTCAACATTTGTTCAGATTAATTTATACATATAGTTAAACATTATTTTGACCGATTACCTTTAATATTTCTTTTATAATAACTGGTATATTCTAGAGTAACCATGGAGAGGTAAATTATTCCTCTCAACAAATATTCCTCTATAATTTGGTTACCCATGCACACATGGTAATCTGTCATTTCCCAAAATTAAATATTCATGCAGGACCTCAGATAAATATTACTTAAACCATCCTCCCACCTTTCCACATCAAGTCCGTGATTCTAACTCAATAATAAATTATTGACGTGTTAAACGGGACGAGACTACTCTTGGTCAAGAGGTAATATCACTCCAAATATTTATTTTACTTTGACGAATCTTTAAATATAACGCTACTAGATAAATATAAAAATATATTAACAGCAAGTCAAATAAAGTATCTTGTTCTTACTTTTACTCCTTCCATTGTGAATTATATTGGCTGTTTAGTTAGATAATTATAGTTGTGGAGACTACTACGATAGAAACTACACTGCTATTATCTACAACCGTTGGCTTTATATATTCAATCCGTTTTATTCATTACTTCTAATGAGAGAAACTTAAAACATTTTAGCTGTGTTTTCAACTCCGTCAGCTAGCCGTGGTTCCTCTCTTGGTGCGTGGCAAAGATCGTCTCAAGATAACAATGGTGATACATTCTTGTAGGTTGATTTCCGACGTTTTATAAATTATTTAACAAGTCTGCGGATTGTTTCATGTATTATTTCTTTAAGGAGCCGAAGCTCCCTGGGAAATATTCCTGCTCTAAAAATATTAGAGATAAAACATATGTGTAAAGCAAAATTTGATATTAAATATATACGTTTTAATGGTGTCTCGGTTCTGGAATTTAATTTATCCTGGTGTATGTTATATTATTTCATTTTAGTTTAATATAGATTTATAGTAATCCAGCCGGCCAGTAGAAATACAGGATGAAAATATTCACGTCAACTATATTAATTTTAACTGTGTATCTATTTACTAAGATATTCTTGTTAATGTCTGTTATTAAGAACTTACGTACCGAAAAATACGATTGCAAATTAAGAATATTTACTTTGAACTAGTAGAGATGATTTAATTGTGATTATCTGATAGGTCAACGAAGTGTTATTTAATGTTATATTTAATATTTATTGTAAGAATAGTTCACTAAATTATCCCACCTTAAGGATGCGTTTCTGCAAAGCAGATTAAAACTTAATTTGAGAAGAATTTTCAAAACTGGTAATGATTATCAATAGATAAATCCGAAAGGCAATACGTGTGGTTTCTTTAATATAAATGTTCAAACATATAAACGTCTTAGCTCCTTATTCCCGAGTTCTCATCTTGTACTCAAGTTTATCTTACTCGAACGATAAGTAACATTGATGAAATATATTTCTGTATTCCTGAAAGAAAAACAGTCATATTCCATTCGAGTTGGTTTTACGTTGTATATCTCAATTTCTCATATTGAAAACTTACTTTCTGGAAGATGAGCTAGTCACAACATCGGAATAGACATAAACCGATTTGCTTCGCCATCGTGAAACATAATAAACTGTTCTTGCCGAGTCTTTGAATAAAATTGTCAGTATTTTAATTTATTATAAAGAGCATTTTATTTAATATATTATTATGTTGAACATTTCAAAGAATACATTTTGATAAAGTGCATTTATTTTGAAGACATTTTATTTAGTATATACTTTATTATTTATTGGCTTAGTTAATTTAGGATGGAGGCAACTTAACTGTGTACTAAATTGGTCAATATTTGCATTAAAACCATATTTCAAAAATCGATGGTCAAAATAATTTAAGCTTACATTAAGAGTTATTTTTGTGTTCTCGTACTTAATAAACTATATATAATAGTGTCATGTTGATATAATATTTAATAAAGTAACTTTCCATCGAGGTTACTTGACAAAAACTTTGTACACACTACAGACAAATAGAGTAAACGATCAAGACGACTCCAACAGAGCGTCTTTAAATAGTTAGTCAAAACTATGCCTATTTGATTCAAAGTGTTTGCCTAATGATTTTCCTAACTAGCAAATGAATTAACACCAACCCTGACATTGTAAATTCATACAACCAATTCATTTACTATAAATGTATTTTATTTATCTCATGAATTGCGAATCAATCTAATAATCCACATACCATCTTGGTCAAAATAACCTTTGATATATTATATTTCGAATGGGTAGACACCCCCCGGACACTACACATGAGTTCAATTCGTGTGGTTTGGGCTTTGGATAGTTGAGGAATATCAAATAGGAAACTTGAAGGGGAGAATCACTCGAGAGATGGAAAAGAATAGCCCAGAGGAAAACTCATCCTAGAAATCCTAAATTTGACAAGCAGGTAGACGGATAACCCCATATAGTCAAAAGGGACTAAAAGTTGAAATATTTAAATTACATATATCTGCAGGAAATTGGGAGCTATAAATAGACAATTCTCTTTAGGTGAGGTAGAAAATATAAATTTTGCAGGCAGGTAGAGGTACCATTCCAGATAATAAATTAATATTTTAAAGTCAGAGTTGGGGAAATAAGAAAAAGGGGGATCAACATTTTCAAAACTAATTAAAAAAAAACAATTCTCACTGTAATATACAACCTTATTTTGGTTTAAAGGTAAATTATTATTATTATTATTATTATTATTATTATTAGCACCGCTTCTTACTACCCATTCGGGTTATACGCACCTACACTAATGTGTAATGGTAGGGTGATTGTGAGATGAAATTAAAGACCTACAGTTTAACGTGGAATCCGAACCACGGTGGAGACCTGGCATTCCCCACATTCACAAGATGTCTTGTCAGAGGTGAAGGAAGGGTTTGGTAATCAGATAAATCTGTGCTGGGACCGAGGATTGAACCCCGGCCACCAGCACAGAAGTCTGACACCTTACCCCTAGACCACCAGGTCACCTTAAAGGTAAAGGGACCACTCCAAATAAACATATACGTCTGATAGTTCTTAGTTTATATAATGACCTCCAGAAAATAGATGGTGAGGGAAGGATTAAGATTGATATTAAGAGAAAACAACCCTTTTAGATGATAGAGAAAATTTAATTCTAACAGGAATTTTGTGGGATTGCTCCAAAATTCCAAATAATTCTTATATATTTTAAAATTATAAGTTGGGGTAGGTGAAATAGGGGGTATTGAAATTTCCAAAATTTATACAAATATTAATTCTCATTGTGGTAGATGGTTGAAATTTGCAAGTATAATATATACTTAAAACACCCAAGAACAAATTTTAGATTTCAAAATCAAGGGTCAGAAATTGCTTTCTCAATGGATTGCGTTTTTTGTGCACTCATTCTGTGGGTTGGCTGATATTTTGTTTCAAATAATAAATTTATTTCCAATTATGATAATGTCACTCAGGTGAGAGTCACCAAAGGTCAGACAAACCTCAGCACGTTGTCCATCACTTTGATCAGCATAGATCGTCTAGTAGTTTCCACCCCACCCCGTATTCTATTGTATCTAAAATATAAATTCATTTATAGTATAAAACGGTCAGAAAATCATTTTATTTAATATTCGGGTCAGCTATGAGTCCACTAGTACTGACTGTAACTAAAGGCATAATTTATTATTAGTTTAAGAAGACATAATTGCAACAAATATCGTGCAAAGTAAATAGATAAACGAATAAAGTCTACAGGTTAAACAGGTCAACACAATTGTGTTGGGGCGTTCAATGACCCCATGGTGTGAGAAGGGTTTACGTATTATGTTTCAGTAAAATGCATACAATATAATGATAAATGTCTTAAACATCTTTACTTCCACATCTTCGTTTTTAGATATAAAAGGAAGTGGAATGGAGAAATATTATTAATATAACACCTAAAATATTTTGAAAGTATAACATGTGGGCCAACTTCTCACCCCTTCCACAAATTGATTTCTCAAATAGGGTAGGGACTGAGTAAGGTGCAATCTAGAGGAAGCTATTTAGAAATAAAACACTCAAAGTGCACTCTTCTGATATTAATTAGTCGACATCAAATCAAACTAAATTAGCTTGTAATTTATACAGAGTACCTTCCAAGATTATAATATTTTGATCTATAAAACTGTCACTGTTTGTAAAATCTACTCGTAATACTCTTGTTGCCTCATTGCCTCTAATGGTTGTATGTAGAAGTGCCATGGAAGAGAATCAGACCACTCGGGACTTTATCAGCCTCCGATCCTAGTTCCACTAATTACAATGACGCAACGATGGGCGCTAGAGCGATGCTGATCATTTTGATTGCTCGTTAGTGATCAAAAGCCGGCCATTATCACATCAAAGGCGGTAAATACACGCGATTATCTTCCAGAGGAGATACACTATCACAAATTGTATTACTTAATAATGCAAAGTCACATTCCCTAATATGTTAAGAATTTAATTAATTTTCCTGATTTCCTTATGTATTTCCTGAATAAACTTATTTCGTGCTCTACTTCTTACGGGATATGTGCATATTAATAATTGGGGTTATGAATGATAAATTAGAGTTTAACCGTAATGCAATTTCATTTTCATATAGGAAGAGTGTGGACCCACAATAATTCCACATAATATTAATTTTCCATTTATTTATTTATATCGAGCAGATATGCATTTGAGCACTTTTAGGTGAGGACTCGACGTATAAATTATATAACAATTTTTTACATAACTATAACTAGACAATCTAGAATAAGACTTGGGGTGTTATTTTATTCGATAGTCTTATACCTTTGTCCTTGGCAGTGGTTGAAAGCATTTGGTCAAAGATTCTGAGCAATGAAACATTTTGTTGCGAATATTTGCTAGGGTAAATTTTAGTTTTAATTTGATGCTATGGCCGAAAAGGTAGTAATTATTCGGGGCTTAATTTAAAACTTGACTCACACGTTAGCCAAAAATTACTTAATATGCTGAGTGGTGCGGCAATTTACACACTGGCAGAAATGTTTATTAACCATAATGCCTTGCAACTCAAACATAAAACAGATAATTATTAATGTATTTGCTTTTATAGTGGATAAATAAATATGATACATTATTATTTTGATGGGTATTTTCTAATTATTGCATTGCGTAGTGTAAAAATAAACACAGAATGAGGATGACACATACTCTATTCATTTAATCAGTTATTTCAAATAATTTCACAACATTTGATGCACCTTATCTAGATTTGTAGGTGCATGTACATATAGAGGAGGCGTGTTTAGGCACATGTGCACTGATTAAGTCTCTTAGTTTTACAATCTAATTGGTTCTTCCTCGCAGATTTCATGGAAAAGTGCAGATAAAGCTGAAATTATTTTTATCAATGTAGAGTAACCTACACATTCTAAGGAATATATACAAAAATTCAATACACCAAAATTTAAATTAACCATTTTCATGAGTATCTAGACAACGGGTACACAATAAATCAATAACCTCAAATTATGCTACATATAATCAGATAAATTTTATATATGCTATTAAAACAAACATTAACAATAAATACACAAATAAAAAAACAAGAAAAATTCAAACACAAAAAATAAAACTTGCAAAACTAGCATATGAAAATTGCAGAGCTAAATTAGAATCGATGAAAGCCGAATAAAAACATACTCTATATTAGGAAACTTGCTTGACACTGGTACATAATTCCTCGACTTCTCATTTACTAGGGCTATGTAACAATAGGCTAATTCCAACTTTATGTAACATTCTCGCCAAATGAACTGTTTTAATTAATATTTTTAAGCTAGGTTTGATATGAGTATATTATTATAATTATTATTATTATTATTATTATTATTATTATTATTATTATTATTATTATTATTATTATTATTATTATTATTATTACCTCGTTTTATTACTCGTTCGGGTTGTACGCACTTACGCGAATGTGTAATGGTAGGGTGAATGTAAGATTAAATGTAGGACCTACAGTTTAACGTGGAATCCGAACGGTGGAAGCCTGGCATTCTACACATTCAC
Organism: Timema cristinae; assembly: GCA_039000515.1. NCBI lineage: Eukaryota > Metazoa > Arthropoda > Insecta > Phasmatodea > Timematidae > Timema > Timema cristinae. Next base: position 51,033,395 of record JBCFYV010000012.1, read on the forward strand.
AAGTTGTGATTAATATACGTCTTGTCAGAGGTGAAAGAAGGGTTTGGCAATCAGATAAATCTGTGCCGGGACTGAAGATTGAACCGAGGATCCCCAGCACAGAAGTCTGACACCTACCCATAGACCACCAGGTCACCTGATATGAGTACAAACTCGACCAAATTAGCACTGTATAGTTTTAAAATTATCCAAATATTTCATTCTAACACTCGATTTAAATATTATTTTAACAATTGATTTAAATATAAATTTCATGGGGAATCATGGTTGGATCGAACTATCAAATTTTTCGAATAAGCAAATCCATAATTAGTCAAATCCTACTTTAAGGTGAAGGGTAAATATTTATTCAATGGCAATAGTGATTTAGGGTGACCTGGTGGTCTCGGGGTAAGATGTCGGACTTCTGTGTTAGGGTCCAGGGTTCAATCCTCGGTCCCGGCACAGATTTATCTGATTACCAAACCTTTACTTCACCTCTGACAAAACGTGTTTTAATCACAACTTGTGAATGTTTGGAATGTCAGGCTTCCACAGTGGTTCGGATTCCACGTTAAACTGTAGGCCCTCCATTTCATCTCACAATCACCCTACCATTACACATTAGCGTAAGCGCGTATAACCCGAACGGGTAGTAAGACGCGGTGCTAATAATAATAAATAATAATAAAAATAATAATAGTAGTGATGTAAACTTCGTTCCAAAAATAGCTAAATAATTACTACTACTCTCTATATTCTTTTCTAATCCCCCTACAATACTATGCCTCGAATCACCCTACCCCGTCTTCCTAGGCAATAGAGTTTTATGTTTGGCCACACTAACAGTAATACAGTTTTAACAAGACGTCACATTGTAGTGTGATAGTCTGCTATAATTAGAACACAATGGGATGGAGATCAATTAAATAAGTTCAACATAATAAAAAATAAATAAAAAGAATTTCAAATAGAAGCTATGTTTTGAAGAATACCGCAAACCACTTTTCGATGAAATTTCTGAGTCTTGCGTAATCATGTTTTTAGTTTCACATATAATCACCATTGAGGTAGGGGTCTTAAGTCCATGGTAATGGTACTAATTGCGTTTAAGCGCTTATAAGAGACAAAATCATTCGCTGTATGTTTTACATTCTTTGAATGAGAAAATGGACTTGAGAAGGGAGCCTTTGATTACTATTAGTTTACAGATTATTTTACTATGGGTATTAAACGTCTACTTTCAAATATTATTATTATATTGGCAAACGTATTACAAACTAGCTTAACCAGGACAGTATTTCTAGCTATAGGCTAGCACCAAAATATCTTACAATAAGATAACTTTAGAATCCTGTACACATTATAAATATATTAGTAGATGCATTCTGGAATCAAACCAAACTTCTGCCTACCACTTTGAGCATTTAGCCACAGGACCACAGGACCAGTCGTCTCTAGTAACATTTTGAGGATTTAAAGAAAGAAAAATAAAATGTTGAGTCTTTATAATATTATCAAATAAGTTTATTTTCTCTAGTATAAAGGGTGTTTAATCCTACCCATATCCTCCCCCCTATTCCCTAGTACTCTGTGTCTCGCTGTTTGTCCGGACTGGATTACTAACATAATTTATGATATAGGGCTATGGATGATATAGGTAGAGAAAGTTTACCAAGATTTTCAAGGCAGTAGAATGGAAAACCATTTAAGTAAAACCACCTCATTACACCAGAATGATACTCAAACCCTTAACTTCGCTACCCTAGTAAATTAAACTAGAAGAGAGTGACGTATTATACCAATTGCCTACCAGTGCCAGTTGTTTTTTATTAATGTGTTATTGTTCGTATTTTTGCTAATTATTTACTACCGCATCTTATTACCTATTCAAGTTAATGCATATGTACTAATTACTCTAATGAGTTAGGGATGGTGAAGGTTGAATTTAGAGGAAGAGTACCTGAATTTGCTTGGAGGGCCAGTATAAAACTATTTTGGAAAATTTACCTTCAATACACCCGACCTGGATTCTAACCCCGATCATCCCATCATCGGGAGTCTAGTATATTGTGAGAGTTACACCTTAGACCATGCGGTCACCTAACCAGGTTATAATGATTTTATTTGTTATTATAGGCATTGTTATGTTACTATGTACAAATAAAAAGCACTGCATCTAAATGATCGTATTGAGGTCTAAATAACTCATAATACATACATTTTCTGTTGCACCATGTCAAAGCTAAGAAACTTACACCTGAGAGAGACTAGCCTTCACATGATTTTAGATAAGGTTTGGAAATGTTTTAAAACACAATATTGACCACAAAATGAGGTCAGTAGAAGAACTAACATCGATCAAAACACAAGAAAGTCACCGTTTACTTGAAATGGAATATTCTCACAATATAGTATTTCTGATTGAAATGGCAGCTATTTCTGAAAAAGAAAAATTGATTGAATTTCTACTGATTCTTCTTTCCAATCAGATTTCAAAAAAAGAAATGTCATTGACTTCTGGGTAGCAGTGAAAGAAGAGTAGCTTCAACCACTAAAAAAACCCACATTTAAAATAAAAGATCTTGTCTGAACTCCATTAAAACGTATAATATTTGTTTGAGGAAGTTTTTTTTTAAATAATAAAATTTAAAATCCAAACTTTTTTTAAATCTAGATATATGTTTCTACCTTTCACCTCCATTCTAACGTATCAACTTTTTTAATTACAATATTTGTAAATTTTGCAGGATTTCTGAACATCTGAAAATCATTTGAGTGTTCCAGAAAGCTGGTCCTTAAATGTTAATCCCATATTTTTAACTAAACAGAAGGTTGAATAATTTTATAAAAAAACAACATATTTTTGGAATAGTATTTTTCTTTGTAAGCTTGTAGGATGACTACATTTTCCAACAATATAATAATTGATTTAAATGAGTATTGCGGCCGGGGTTCAATCCTCGGTCCCGGCACAGATTTATCTGATTTCCAAACCCTTCCTTCACCTCTGACAAGACATCTTGTGAATGTGGGGAATGCCAGGCCTCCACCGTGGTTCGGATTCCACGTTAAACTGTAGGTCCTCCATTTCATCTCACAATCACCCTACCATTACACATTAGCATAAGTGCGTATAACCCGAATGGGTAGTAAGGCGCGGTGCTAATAATAATAATAATAATAATAATAATAATAACAATAATAAATGAGTATTTAATCAAGAAATCAGCTATTTAAGAAATTCACATCATTACTTTATTAAAAGACTTGACAGAGTGCTGTGACATAATATTAGATTTATTAAAAAAAGTAATAATTTAAAAACCCACGTAGGTGGCTCCATGGTGTAAGGCACTACTATTGCGGCCAACTAGACTGCCGGTGACAGAAAGGTCAAGGTTTGAATCTTGGTCGGGTGTGCTGAGCGTTGTTTTTCCAAAATTAAGATTCCATTCTCCCTCCACGCAAATGAGGGTACCCTTCTCTTAAATATAACGTTTCTAATGCCTTAAACCATTAGCGTAATTAGTACATAAGCGTATAATCTAACAGATGGTGTGACGCAGTGATAAAAATATATATTATCTTTCATTTATATGGTTAAAAGGAGATAGTCGATTCTGTCATCTTTAATACAATACAACTATATGTATACATATATATGTATATAAATTGACCATTTTGTGCTGTTAAATATAAATGAAGCTATTACAACTACTGCAATTAATTAAAATTCTACATTCAGAAAGCTATTAAATTTTACAATTCAAAGTAAAACAAAGTATCAACAGCTATAGTTCATTATAATTTTTTCCTGATGAGAAAATAACAGGATCTTTAATAACTACTTAATATTGTTAAATTTAGTATGAAACTTATTTATATAGTTAGTTGTGTGCAGTGAAGTTGAGGTTATCTTACTATCTTATCTTACTAATATTATAAATGCGAAAGTTTGTGTGTTTGGTTGTTTGTTGCTCAATCACGCCAAAACTGCTGAACGGATTCGAATGAAACTTTGTACGTTGGTAGAATATGTCCTGGAATAACATATAGGACTATTCCCAACCATTGATTTTAAATAATAATAAATATATGATTATAATGTGATTGAAATGATGCTATTTAAGAATTTGTGATTTAATATTTTGTAATTAAAGTAAATAGTAATTAGTTTGACGTAGTTTCATACTAATAAATAATTGATATGTGATTTTTTTTAGCTATATATTTCGAAAAAAATATTATTTCATTTATTTATTTATATTACTAATTATGAAGGTAAAAGTCAAAAATAAAAAATTTATAATTGATAACTTAAATAATATATATTTCTTTTATTATGAATTATTTAAAAGTGAAAATTAAAATACGGCAAAATTATTTACAGCTAAAACTGAGAAAAACGCATAGATATTTGAAAAAAATAAAGTTTAATTTATGACCAAAACAGTTTAGTTAAAAATTAAAAGATTTTATCAATTATTGCGGGTGAAGCCGCGACGGGCAAAAGCTAGTAGTATATAAAAGTTATGAACATCATAGCATTTAATATTACCTAGTTAATACATTAGTTTGTTTAGTAATCCATACAATGTCTGGAGTTGGACCACTGTATTATTTTAGTTTAAATTGTTCCACGTCTTCTAAAGTAACAAGTTATTTGACTAAGTACTAGTGTAATATTATTGAAACCAAAATATTTTAAGTTTTTAATGGAAGATATTACTAAAATGTGTGACCGACGTGACATAATTGTTTTAGCAAATATCGAAAAGAGATATAAGAATATTATGGCACATGTTTTCCATCATCTTTATAAAAGTATTTCAACAACCTTGTAACTTTCCTTAAGGTAAGATGAAAGGAGACGCGAGAAAAATCCAGTGTGTTTTACAGTTTTTATGGCAAAACATCTTTTTTGGTTAAATAAAATAAAATATTGCTCCAGTACAAACATAAAGTTTAATTTTATTCACACTCTGATATCAATAACTTTTGAAGATCTATCATGAGCATAGCGGCATTAGAAGACACACTTTTTAAATGAATAGTAAATGTTGTCATTAAATCCAGGACATCCTTAACAAATATTCAAGACATTTTGAGGTCACCATGGAAAGAAAATTAAATTCTATATTTGTGCTGGAGCAACATTTTTTTTTGCCATGAAAACTGAAAAAAAAACACTGCATTTTTTCGCATCCCCTTTCATCCCAGCTCTTGTATTTGTGTTAAAATGGAGGCTCATTTATTAGGCTTAATTCATATAATCTGGATATAAGCTGCATGTGACGTTAATAATATGTTTGCCCTGATAAAGGCAGGATAATATTTGTTCACACCTTTTAGTTAGTGCAATTTTATTATATTAAAATTGGTTGGCTTTCATAAAACACAAGGATTTAATCATGCCCACATGGAGGTGCTACTTCAATATTTATTTATCTAAGATCTCATCTTTAAATACAATGTAGTTTAAAAACTCCTATGAACACAGAAATTAAGCTAGGGGCCATTGCTTAGTGAAATCCATTAGTTTACTACTGCTCTATCCAGGAATAATCCCGTGATTTCAATTCCATAAATAATTTAAGGCATAATACAGTCCTGTGTCACTGGTGTCGGTGATAGCTTTAGGAGACGATGATTCCACACGACCCTCACAAACAATGCTTTAGTACGGTGTTAGTATAAGATCAACCATCTCTTTAAAAAATATTAGTCACTATAAAACATTTAATTTAAATTATTTTAAGTTAAAATTTAACTTCTGACAAAAGAATTAGTTTTTTGACAATAAACAACAAAACTACCATGTACTGAACAGCGCGTTGAAATATAAGTAGTTTTTCGAGAATATCCACACAAACAGCACATTTGAACATTATCTTTTATTAGATATTTTTTCTTTAAAAATGAAATCTTCATTTAATGAATATACAGTTATCAATCCACTTGTTTAAAAACCTTTCTATAAGTTCAAAAAAGCTATTCGATATTCTTTTTTGTAATTATACGCCCTGGAATTGTTCTGTAACTCTCCTTTTGACAGATAATAATCAATTTTTAGATTTTAAACTAAATATATTGAACATTTGCAAAGGCTTACATCCCTAACATGGTTTTTATACTTTTAAAAGGTTTTACAAAGGCCAGTATAAGATATCAGTTTATCGCTACTAGAATACAAAAGTTGGAGTAAGTTGTCTTATTTCCATGGCTGAAAGGGCCAGGTTGTTAAAAAACTTAGGGAAAAGTTGTTTAGTATATAACTTCACTCGAGTAGGAAATTAAATACTAAATCTTTAAAATAGAAAAAAAAAACTAGTCTTACATTGAAATTGAACCATGGCTTCTTCAGTCAGATACAGAAATCCTTACTGACTTTATTTTATGTCTATGGGGAGCTAATAAACATAACATATTATCTTTAAGTACATTTTAATTGATTAAGTGGTCTTTATAATATGATGAATCTGGATGCTTTACGCTCACAAATAATAATGTATTAATATTATATTATTTAATGATTAATTAAAATGTATATCACTTTGAATAATTGGTAACTTAAAAATTTAAATGAGTACAGTAAAAATACAATAAAATAGCTTATTTTCAAAAACTGAAGCACAAAATTATCTCTTCTTTACAGAAGAAAAAAATGCACTTATGTTTATTTATAAAAATGTACAACTCAATCATAAATTAAGAAACAATTTATTCACAAATTCAAATATTTAAGTATAAACAATATACCCGCATACAAATTTTGATTGAAACTATTGGGGAATATCTATAAAGATATAAAAAATGATACTGTCATAATTGGTGAGAGTGTCTTGGTTAGTAGGTCTAAGTATAATATTAGAGACTCAGTAGAGACCATGTCCATGGTAAGGGCTCTGTTTGGTGTGTATAGCTTGGCCTGACTAGAAATGATACTATTAAGTACTCAGTAGAGACCGTGTCCTTTGTAAGAGTTCCGTTTGAGCTAGCTTGTATGTCCTGACTAGAAAGTAAGATAGAGTCTCAGTAGAGACCATGTCCATGGTAAGGGCTCTGTTTGGGATGGATAGCGTGTCCGGACTTCTTGACCACAGCGTTGAAACCATTGTGTTTGTCGGCGGTGTAGTCCACAGTCCTGACAGTTCCGTCAGACTCCACCAGGCTGTAGGAACCCTTGACGACGTCACCATCACGTGACTCCCACTGGTTCTTAACGTCACCGGTGTGAGGGTCATGCACGGCGTAGTCGAACTTGTACTGCGGGTGGGCCTGAAATGATATATTGCATGATGTTATGGAAAAGTGAGTTAAAAATGCAGATGTTTAAAAACGTTGACTCTCAATCATGTCTGCTTGGTTGACGAACAAAAGAAATAAGGGTTTGAGCTACCTTAATCATGTTTTAAACCAAAGTAAATTATGCATAAGAGTGCCTCCACTGAGCCTCAGGCATTCTCTATGCAATAGTTCCTCCACGACACCTCAAGAAAAGGATTACAAACATACTGGGTTCATTATAATATGACCAAATTAGAAAATATATACATATTTTCATAATTTACGTAGAACTATCACACACAATTTATTAATACAATTTTACAAATGATTTTAGTTTTATTAAATAATTCTCAGGGATCATCGCTTATCTCTTGAAGTGTTTAATTTTCTTTGGGCACGTCAGGCTAGGTTATATTGGTATATCAGTGATCTTTCAGAGAAATGAAATAATTCTGCTATGGAATTAAAGGACCTTTATCTATTGGGGTATTCAATTTCTTCTTGTGGTGGAAATTGACTCTACCTCATCCACAAACTTATTTTACAACTTGATTTAAATTAATGGATTCTTCACTACCGGCGAGTTAATATTATATTAGTTTACCCTTTGATAAATACTTTTTCATGCTCTCCATCTTACTACTCGGCTGAGATATACTCATATTTACATTGAATAGGTAAGGAATAGAAGGACAAATTTAAGGAAGCTTGAACAAAATATTGTGAATAAAATTAACATTAACAAAATAAATGGTTTGGAACTCCAGGCGGACTTTATCGCTCTATTGTTTAAAAATGCAGATATTTACCCAAAGCTTGTAATATATGTGAAACGAAACAATATACACTAGCAAACCCAAGCATAAATACCACTATATTTATGTAACACTTTATTTTAGTCCTGGTTTTAATTTTTATAGTCATTTTTAGAGAGTTAATTTCCTAATTTGTATGTTTGGACCGATAAAAAATATCAATATCGGGTCCACAAGGGTCAACACTTCATATTAAAATTTCAACTTCCGGTTAAATCTTTTGGCATTTTATTAGGTGTTGCAAATCATCATGCCATCGAATTGCTATTAAATTCCTCATTTATAAATTTTGACCAATAAAAAATTTAAATATTGAATATTGAGTCTTAAATAATAGACATATATCATTGTTGTACAAACATTTCTCTTAAGATATTTAAGGAAAAATAACATAAATTTATGAGAGACTTACTTAGGCTACCGTATATTTAATTACTCTATGGTATTGGAGAATTATTGCGTTAAAACTTAAGTAGTATCTCTTTACAACTAAAGTTCACAAAATTGTATTAGTATATTTGCCAATATCTAAGAAACTGTTGGTTTTATAAAAAATATATTTCATTTAAAGTTTTTAGTTTTTAATAGTACTACAATTTTGTAATGATAAGTTATTTAGTATCTCAAATAGTTGCGGAGATACGGAAATTTCAGCTTCTGTAAAGTACCCTTAATGTCATTTTCACTGGAAAATTAAAATAGTAATTTTATTTATAATCTATATCAACGCCTAAATACAAATTTTAATCATAATCGTTAGAGCCGATTTGAGAAAATCGATTTTTTTCTTTTTTCACCCTCTATTAAACTACTATTAATTGTAAGTTTAAACAGACACACAAACATATGGCATCGCAAAGACCACTTTTTAGGTTTAGGGGGTAATGAGACGTCTACATCCACCAACATGTCAGGTTAGATTTTTTTTTGCTATCACAATACTTTACCTTTTGTGATAGAAATGTTAAAAAATATATATATTTGCTTGAAAGTTATTGGTTTTATAAAAATATGATTAAAATAAAATATTTGTTTTATAAATAGACACACATATTTGTAATAAGTAATTTCACATCTTCAATAGTTTAGGATAAATTATAAAAAAATATAATTGACGCATCAGACTGGAGCCCTTAAGGCTTAATGTCATTTTACCAAAATATTGAGAGTATCCATTTTCTTTAGAATATTTATAAATGTTTAAAAATGAAATTTAATCAAAATCGCTAGAGCCAATTTTGAGAAAATCGACTTTTACTATTTTTGCCCTTCAGTAAACTACCCTTAATTTTAGGGTTCAATATCAAATTCCAAAAATCCCTCGGGGCAACCCTATGAAAACTCTATATACCAAGTTTTAGCCTGATCGGTAAAATAGTTTAGGCTCTAGTTGGAGGTGCAGACAGACGGAAAAAAAACACTTTTTTATTGGGGGGGGAGGGGGGGGGGTCATGACACGTTGACATACATCAAAATCCCGAGCTCAATTTTTTTGACGATCACAATACTTTCTCTACCTGTAAGATAGCGAGAAAGTAAAACCACTTCATTTCACTAGGCCAGATCTAAAAACTAAACGAGGCCAACAAATGTATTATGCTGCATGATCACCATGGAGTGTATATATATATCTCAAATAATGTAAATGGATCCCCAATGTTATATTTGATTATAAATTTAAAATAAATATCAAAACATTTATTGAAAATCTTAAACATTTTATAATACATTTCAATTTATTTTTCTACTGTTATTTCATTAATTTAAAACTTGAAGGGCTATTATCTATAGTCAATACATTAAAAGTTAAGACTTAGATTATATTACTATATAAATATATATATATATAATTTAATTAAATAAATTAAACCGTTATTAAGTTAAATTACAAGTCAAAAGTTTGATTGGGATTTACTTCTGTTGAAAAACATATTTTCTGATACGAATATTTAACATAAAATTAATAATGCATCATCAATTTTATGTTAAATAATCTTATCTGACAATATGTTTTTCACCATAAGTAAATCCTAATCATACTTTTTGACTTGTAATTTCACTTAATACATCTACAAACTTAATAACGGTTTAGTTTATTAAATTACATTCTTTATATATATATATATATAAAATATATTATATATATATATATCAAGAGTAATCTAAGTCTTAACTTTTAACTATAACCACTCCTTACTTTCAACTATCTTTATAATGTTTTTTAAAATGTTATAGCTTATACAGTTTAAGTGAATATCAGGCTTAGTCAAATTAAATACCAATCCGGCTAAGAATAAAATGAATTAGGGCATATTCTGTCGATTTTCAGAACACACAATATTACATAAATCAACCAACCAGCGGATACATAAAAACTAGTCCATCCATCATATTTTTCCACGAAACACAATTCAAAATTTGCTATCTCACTTTAGTTTTGTTAGAACCTCCTAGTCGATAGCCCTTGGTAAAGATCCGTAATCAATTCAATTGTGAAAACTCGTCTATTATGTGGTATTATTGCACTTACGTAATACTCCTCATGGTTCGTTTCCAACGTCAACGGACTATAACCGTGACTTAGTCCCGGGTACGCCATAGCTACACCACACATGGCCACCAAAGAAAATACTATAACCTATAAATAAACACACATCACTTTAGAGAGTGTAACGTTGGTAGAAAATATTTAATTTGGTGGCAGATTTATTTACAAATATTTAAGTTTAAGGTAAAAATATATTATATTAAATTCTATGTATCACAATATAATAACTAAATTATTGTTGATATTCTAGAATACAAAAGAGTTCATAAAATCAAATAATCATACAAAGTGCTAATCAGTGACTTTGATATTTCTAGTTAAACTTATATTTTGTGTCTTATTTGGAAATTAAATGAATGTATACGAGTTGATATATATTAAACTACAAGGCTAAAAATAAACAAAAATATTATAAAAAATAGAATTAAATACTCTATAAAAAATATAAATCAATGTAACAAGAATTAGTAAAATGATTTTTAATAATTTAATTTAGTTAAAAAGTATATGTGGAACAAACTCATCCAAAAAATTTGAAAAAATACATCCGGAATAAATGGCAATGATTGATTACACTTTCAAAATAAAATATAAACCAAACTAAAGATACGAATATGAAATATGACACAAATTATTTTATTTAGAACAAATAGAAACTATTTAGCTAACAGTTTTGGTTAATTAATAATATTTAATAATATATGTAATATTGAAATCAACATATATTCAGGTGACCTGGTGGTCTAGGGGTAAGGTGTCAGACTTCTGTGCTGGCGGCCGGGGTTCGATCCTCGGTCCCGGCACAGATTTATCTGATTTCCAAACCCTTCCTACACCTCTGACAAGACATCTTGTGAAATGTGGTTCGGATTCCACGTTAAACTGTAGGTCCTTCATTTCATCTCACAATCACCCTACCATTACACATTAGCGTAAGTGCGTATAACCCGAACGGGTAGTAAGACGCAGTGCTAATAATAATAATAATAATAACATATATTCAAGGGATTCAATAATTTATTAAATACATATCTGTTAAATTGTATTAACGGTATAACTATTACTGTATACTCATTTTATAACTCATTTTGTTAGTTACATATGCTTTACAAATATCAATCTAGCTATTAGTTCTAGCAATTGCGTTTAATTAAACTGTACCTGAGATAACATTGTAAAACTTCGTGTAAGCTCTAGTTGCTTGACTGTGAAGTTGATTTTTTAACTGATACTTATGATGATATATTCTGTCCTTATATACTCTACCATAACATTCCTTTCACTTTCCAACAATACTCTGATGTAATTCTGTATTATGAATGTTAATAACTTTTACATTGTTTCCAAACAAATATGTTCATCTTTCTAATATAATTATGCTGTTGTATACCATAAATTTTAAATATAACATCTTTTAAAAATCTGTAGGAATTACATCCAAATATGACTAATACATACATATATAAATAGTTATACAAAGCTATTAAAAATATAATATTCGTTAATTGATGTATATTAGTTTCATCACTTGAATAATAATTATTAATATACACCCCTTTTTTTAAAAAAATATAAACTTATTAATTGTTTATAAATGATGTGATATTTACAATAATTATTTGACTATGTTCTATACATTTTGTGTTTTTTAATTAATAGACCTTGTGAATGTGGGGAATGCCAGGCCTCCACCGTGGTTCGGATTCCACGTTAAACTGTAGGTCCTTCATTTCATCTCACAATCACCCTAACATTACACATTAGCGTAAGTGCGTACAACCCGAACGGTTAGTAAGACGCGGTGCTAATAATAATAATAATAATAATAATAATAATAATAATAATATTAATAATAATAAATAGACAAACTTTCATTTGTATGAAGTTGATTGTTCATTAAAGTGATTGGCTACTCAATACATTTTCACAATTTTTGAATTGAAACTCTTACATACTCTATGGTATTAGGAACTCGAAATTTCACTGCCGCACTTACAAAAGTACGTCACCTATCCTATAGCTAATACTATCCAGTCCACCTCATAACATCCTATCTCTTTCAGGTCCATCCTAATGTTATCTTCCCATCTGCTTCTAGGTCTTTCCAGTGGGTTTGACTGTCAATACTCTGAACAAGGGTTTAGATTCTTTCATTCGCGCTGCATGGCCTGTCCACCGTAATATACAAGACTTGACTATCCTAACGATGTAGTGTGATGATTACAAGGTATGACACTCAACAATATAAAACCTCTTCCACTCCCAGTAATGTCATCCCCTATTGGACCAAATATCTTTCTAGACACCTTGTTTTCCCACAACCTACACTTGTTCTCATCATGTAAGGTAACACGTATTTCTAGCTGTATCTCTAAAGTGGAAATAATTTCTAATGACAAATATTCTGAGAAGATCTATTGGGGGTTAACAGTGGGTAGAGGGATATTTTATTTTGGCTTGAAGGCTTCATAGCTAGCTTCTAGCCTATATTTAATATTTAATAAAGGCTATAATATAAAACATTGGAAACATATTATGAGATGCTATTTTTATAAAACACATTTTTTTTACTTTAACCAAATCCTATCATAATATTTTTTTAAGGTTAGGAACAAGAGTTTATGAACAAATTATAATTACTTGATTTGTGGATTTTAATGATTCTTTAAAAGAGGTTTAGACTAGTAAAAGCAGTATTAATAGTAAAAATATACATACATTTGATATTAATAAGTTCCAAACTGCTAGTTTTATTTTGAGAAATCCTGAGTTTGAGTTTAAAAATGTTTCTATAAAACACTTTGCAAGGCCTTGCTTGTCAGGCTTTTTCCAGTTTGAGATATATTTTATTTACTCCTTGTATGTATTTATTAGTAATTATTTCTATTTGTTTTCTTGTTAACTCTTCTCCCTCCACGAGCACTCGCATGTAACATATGGAACAGGAAACCAATTTACTGCTACCTAATATCTCTTACAGATGGTAGATTTAACTGAGAGAAAACGGTTTAAAAATTATTTTAATATTTAAAAAGGCCTCTTTTTTCACTGTTCATGTTTACGTCAATGAAGCGCACATACTAATTCATGATCCCAAGAATTTCAAAGAGATTAATGGATTAGTATAATTTGCTAAAATATCTTAAGAAAGATTGTGACATCACGAAATTATTGTATTCTAATTGACTTAACTTTTAGTGTTGGTCCTAGATGTGGACAAAATTGTTAACTCTACAGCGTTTTCCAACCATCTCTGATATCAAATTTGTTGATTTGAACCTGCAGTGTAAGAAGATAAGGATAATAAATCAAGAGAGTCAAATAGTCAACGAGGGTCTTGGCTAGAAATTTAAATTAATTCTTTATTAAATTAAAATTAAAATGCACACTTTCAAAGAATTTACATGAAAATATATATTTTACAATAAAGCAGATTCCCAAACGAGGTGTTTTTCTTGGTTACTAAGCAACACGTTTAGGTTTGGAAGTCTGTTTTACTGGTGAGAGTGAGGTTCAAGTTCGAATCTCAGTCGGGTGTTTTGAGATTTTTACCAAGTATATTTTCAATTGCTTTCCCCGTAAATGTTGTTTCATTTCCTCTAAGCTATACCTTCCTCATACATACACCACTAGCGTAAATATGCAGATAGCTGGGATGTGTAATAAGACACGGTGTTATAGTTAAGTAAAACATGAATATGGTAGATTTAAACAAAATAGTATATTATTCTAAGTTAAGTACACTCGATTTGCTTTCCCATGGAAAGTTTTTAAAAATATTAATACCACCTCCAAGTGCCTGACGTTCCCCAGGAAAGTTGGTTGTCTTGTGAAATTTCCTTGTCTAAGTTTGACATTTTTCCTTTGCTTTAATTTCGATAAAGAACGGACCACTTCTATATTAAAAAGTTCATACTTGATAGTGAACCATTATTGGATATTCTTGTGAAGAAGGGATTTGTAAGTCTCTAGGCCTGTAATATATTATAACACTAAAAAAAACCACCTGATTTATATACCCTTAGTTTTTTTTTGTATAAAAAGAAGTGTCTATTTTTAGCACTTTTTCTTACTACGTGTTCAGGTTATACGCATGTAGTATTATTGAATTTGATGCTACCAACACCAGTGATAACGCCGCTCACAATAAATATATAATAAATATATTATATATATATATATATAATTTCAAACTTAGGTTTATTCACGTAAGTAGACCCATGTCCCGAACTGGTATTCACTGTCTTTAATCATCAAGCTCACAACAGGCTAGTAATAAAAAAAATAAAAAAATAGGGTGCATATTCAAAATATGTTCTTGAATAGTCCACGTGTGTAAAGTTTAGACTTCTTTAACTTTAAGTTTCAAGGTTATCTAATCTCATGGTTACGTTATCTAAGATATTTGGCTCTCAATATGCTACTATAAAAACACAACTGAGGCGCATATCCTGAGGTTTCACTGAATACAAATGCAAAGCTTAAACTTTCTATTTTCATAAATTGATAATATAAACACTAGTGGTCATATGGTTTAAGACATCAAGATCACCAAAAAGTAAAAGAAATTACCTCAGATATGAGCACACCCTAAGGGCTCCTAATGTAGGTGAGTTATGCAAAATTTCAACTTGCTATTTGGATTTATTTTTTAGAGGTACGCATGCCAGTGGTCACGAAGTTTAAGATGTATTTGCTGTCAATATATATAATTGTTATGAAATACCGGTGTACAAATTGTCAATTTTTCCTAAGTACATTTGTCAAATGCTCATTTTTAAATGTGTTGTGGTTTTAGAGATATCTAGCTTGTTTGGGGTTTTAACTCATCAAACTCACCATATATATAAAATTAGTTGACCTCTGTGGTCTTGGGTTAAAGTTCTCACCTTAGGACCCCAGGACTCAATGCTCGTGTGTTCAAACCCATCCGAGGTCGACTGATTTTTCTTGAGGATAAAGCTTGTTGATTTAAGGAGATGTAAAATTAAGCTAAATACGCCTGAGGTAAACACCCCAAGGCACGTATTCAAATTCCTAATGTAAGCTTACTTTCTAACGTTTTTTCAACAATCCCAAGTGATTGTCAAGTGATTTAAGGCATCAGATTCGTAAACTCTATAGGAGTTAATCAGTATGATTTATGTGAACACCTCAATTTCATTACATATTCAAGGTTTCATGTTTTACGACTTTTTACTTCAAATGCATATTCCTGCATTTGGACTGTCAGCTAAGTTGACCACAAATCTAATTATTGAGTCTGGCTTGAATCCAAATAGTGCCTAAACTAATCTATCATTGGTTTATTGGCTCGTCCTATTACCAATGTAATTACTAGGGCTAGAGGTTTTATTACATGTCATATACTTTTATTCTGATCTTGAAATTAATACTGAACGGGATATAAATACATTTTAATATTTTCTGAGTTAAAAAAAGGATTTCTTTATATAATTGAATGTTTTGGACTTTTCAGTTTTAGAGCATATTCAAACATTAAACAAGAATTCTCTGAAATCATTGTTAATAAGCTATAGCTATTTAAAATATTTATTGAAGATTTTCAGACAACTTCAATCAGGGATATTTAAAATAAGTCGTAGTTTTATTTTTGAAGCATATTTAACATTGGAGGGTATTTTATGACATTTTTTGGGCATATATGCATGTATATTTGGGTGTTTTCTATTTTTGTTGCATAAATCTATATTCAAACCTTAATAATAAAATCAATATCATTAAGCTTGAATATAAGTTAATTTACTATTATTTAAGTGTTGGAGCTATGGATGCAACTAGTTTTTTAGTTAAATTGCAGACTTGGCCTTATATTTAAACCTTGCATGTTAAGTATATACCCATTAATTTTAATTATTATGTGCATTATAGTTGGCCATATAGTTTAGGTATCTATCTCTTTAATACGAAAGTGTATATTCTTGTCAGACCCAATATAAGCCTATTTTATAGGTCTAAATGGACAAAATGAGGACTTTAAAATAAATGTGTTGAAATGTGATGTGCAACCGCTATTAAAATCAAAACAATTATTTTTACCGGAAGTTGAACTCTCCGTCCCTCTTTCCAAGAAGTATCTTAGGAACGGCTGAGGATTGGAGAACTATCTTCGGTTGAAGGCTACCTGTCAATAAATTAATTAAATTTTCATCTATTTCATAGATCCCTTACGATAAAAAAATCTTCCTTTGCTTGAATGTATTATAAAATAGTTACCATCGTGACCTAGTAATCATTAACAAGGCCACCAAAGTTGCCTTCATTTAGCTGTATACTTAATTTAAAATGCAGTTTAACAAGAATAAAAATGGCGTTGGAATCTCTATGGAAAGTTTTATTTTGTTCATGGAGTGATTGTTGTATTTGGGGAGTATATAACAAAAAGAGAGATGGCCTTGGAATCTCTGTGGATGGTTTTATTTTGTTCATGGCGTGATTGTTGTGTATGAAGGGTCTAAAAGTAAAAAATAGAGGTGGCCTTGGAATCTCTATGGAAAATTTGTTTCTTTTTTGTTTGTTTGTTTTGTTAATCATGTATTGTTTGTTGTATTTGAAGATTAATGAAAATGTCTACAATTACGTCTCTTTGTGTTTTATTTATTTGAGAAAAATATTTATTTAGTTTATACAAAGTATTTAGAATTATATATTTTTCTATTTGTACCTAACTATTGTGCAATTGGTTCACAAGCTTGCTAGTATCTCACAAGAGTCTGTAATACCTGTGACAATAGGTCCAGATTCGGATCTTAGCTGTGTATATAAGGTGTTGTTTTTCACAAGTAGTTTACCATTGGGATTTCCCCATCCTTTATTTCCACTAATGCAGAGGCACTCCCTTTACCTCACTAATCCTTACAACTTAAATTCAATCGTTAAACAAAACCTATGATGTCAAGATAAAAATTAATAATAAAAAACTAATAATCATTTGAAAAATGTATCTAGCAGATGCCTCGTGTAATCTCTCTCTGCCTGTTACCTGAATGTTTGTATTGTACTGCCTGATAAAAGCATCTGGGAGACTATCATCGGTAACCATGGCAACATACCCTTGATCACTAAATAAACGTACGTCATGTAACACGTTTCTCCGGTCGTTCACTCGATAGTTAATATGAATAAGCACGTGCCTTAAAGACGACGTAATGATAAATGACTGAATGCAAGAATAAGAAAATATAGCTTTGTATTTTTGCTTTATGTTTATTAAAGATAAAAATCTGCCATCATTTTTGTAAGCTAACAATATATATGACTAGCTCAAATAATTCCTTGCATTAATATTTACTTATTTCCCCTTAACGTCTGACACTTATGAGTGTAATATTTAATCAATTTATTAAATTATATTTCTTCTAACATGGCGTATTACCATATATTTGTGTAATAATAACACTAATAGGTTAGAGATGAGGAAGGCTGAATATAGAAGAAGTGTATCATCTGAGAGTAGAGATAATGCTAAACCATGTATGGGAAAAACCTCAATACACTCGATCGGGATCAAACTACGATCTCCCCGTCATCAGAAGTTTAATATAATGTAAAAATAGTGTCTTAGACCATGTGGCCGGCGAAGTAGGTATTATTAAATAATTGAATAACACCTTTTCATATTCTTATATTTAACCACAAATTCATTCATAGTTTAATTTATGTTGTAGGGATTGGGAGGGATTGGGAGGGATTGGGAGGGTTGTTTATAAGAAGTGAACCCCGCGAGAATTCGTAATATATGAAAAAAAGTATATTATATGAGGTAAAGATTCAAATCGTGACCTACATGTCACTAAATACAGTATATTGTGAGGCTGACGCCTTATACTGCGTGACCACATGTGCGGGGGCTTAGAATGACCCTTATTTGAACACTACTGCTTAGGGATTGAATAGGATTACATGAATTAATAGTATATTTACTTTATTGGCAATAGTACTAATAGTCCATTTAACTGAGAAATTAACGTCAGCCGACTAATCGCTTAGGTAAATTAATTTTGCTATGACCCTAGTTTATTTGTACAGTTAACCATATATTCTGGTAAGCAGACTAAATTTAAATCTCGTTCCAACCCTGTGTATTGTGGGTATTTTATCATAAAGTTTTACCACTCTACCTTCAAGAATATTCTTGTACATTTCATTTAAATTTTACTTTCTTCATCCGTACGCCACTAGAGTAATTAAAATTTGGCACCCCCCGTCGATTGATTCATCACTGTGAAGGGGTAAATCCACATTTAACCGATGATAAATTTTCGGATAGTCTAGGAATCTAACCCGGGACTCTTGGCTCAACAACAATTATTGAAATGGTTAAATTGTGGTTGATACACAGAGCCACCTGAAGCATTATTTTGTGACCATGGGAGTTTTCATTTAGGCATTTCTGCACCCTCCCCCTAAAAAATCCCCCAATTTTCTTTGTATAAGTATTGTGTTATGAATTTTTTAGGAAACCACTACAAGACAAAAGTTAATGCATGTACTTGTACAGTTTTTTTTAGATTATTTTAATAGGATTTTTATCCAAGCTATAGAAACTTTTAAACATTTAAATCGAACCAGTAATTGTATTTATCTTATTCATATATCCTGGGACCAAACGTTATATTTCGTCTTAAATATATAAAATAAGTAATATTAATTTTAATTTATGAGATCCTTAAGTTATTTAGAATGTTGTAGAGTATATGTAATTCAATATTTAAATTTGACGAGTGTAATTTTATGCGGTGTTGTGTCATAGTTTGGAATTAAGCATTGTATTTAATTTAAAATAGGTAAGATAAATAATTATCATTACTTATTTAAATCTTTGAGGTATTTAGGGCATTATAAGGCATTCTTATGCATATTTATCTGAACCACGATTTTTGGAGCTCAGGTATATTTGCAGTACCCCTTTCGAATAAAAACAAAATATCCTGTAAAATACAGAGCAGCAGCGCTGTCAAAGATTTAGATATTTTATTTGTTTTGAACAAGGTATAGATTTGATTTTACCTTTGTAATAAATAATTAAATAGTATTCCTCTTTTTGTACCATACCATAAATAATTGTTATGTTTTCATAAACTTACAATTTTTAACTTACATAACTGTGAAACAGCATTCCAAAAATTAATTACTATCAAGAATTTCTAAAATTTGAACTAGACAATTTCCCCAAAAATTATGATTAACCAGTTTCTGCTGTATATTATGTAGAATTAAAACAAGATGGTGGTACTAAAATTTCTGAAAATATTTAAGGGGAATAAAATGGTACAACACAAACGTACTTTCTCATTTAGTATATTATATATAGTTTGTGAAATTTTCAAAATTTGACATCTGTAAACTATACTCGAATGGATACGTTTTCAGAAAACTTAACAAGTGTTTTTTAATGTATCATGTATATATATGCTATCTATCTAAATAGCCATTTAGATAAGAACAAAAACTTTAGAGGAATTCTTGAAAGATTTCCAATTTTCAAAAATTATTAATTAGTATACTATCTTAAGCAAGTTAATCCCTTAAGAATATGTATAGTGTTACTTTTCTTAGCAAACACTCCATATGTATTAGTTTTAAACAAAATTATTAGAAATATTTAGAATTTTCAAAAATCAGTCATCATTTAACTGCACCAAAATAAATTCGACCCCCCAAAACAAGGAAAAAATATCACATGTATCGAATTTGTTATGGCCATTTTAGAAAGATTTAGAATTTTAAAAGTACTTAATTACTATATAACTACTTTTAAACAATTTATTTCTAAAAAAAAATATGTCTGCATGTTATGTGTCATGTTAAACATTCACTAGATATCCAAATTAAGCCAATTTGGTTTGGCAGTTTGAAAAAAAAATTTTTTTTCAAAAATCCCCAAAATGTAAACTAACCTAGATTTAAGGGTTGGAATAAAGATTAAAAGAAACCACGAGGACATTTTTAACAATCACGCTTTAAAATAATTCATTAAACGGTTTCCACACTAGCCACAGCGTCAGACGGATGGATGGATGGATTGACATAGAGACAAAGGAGAGTCATTGAGACAGACCAAATGATGTAAAACCCAAATTTTTGAGTTCGGAAGCACATACAATTTCCAGGCTAATCGTAAGCTAAGGGTAACATATTTTCACGATATGTTTATAATGGATTATATATGTATGAGACAGTCAAAAATAGTCCACTTGGCAAAAATACTCAGGTTTAAAAAACTAATTTGGCCAAAATAAAAGCGTATTGTGAAACCAAGTGTTTTTTGAAGAAAACCTTCTTATACATTTTTATTATAACACTAAATTACTGGGTCATTTTGATAGTTGGGAAGGTATATTCTACCCAAATCTGTGGTCGTATGGTCCAAAGTATCGTTCTAGTGTTGAAATAGATTACCAGTGACATGAAGGTCGGGGTTATAGTCCCGGTAGTTTGTACTGAAGGTAGTTTAACCAAAATTGTTTCCCATACCTCTTCCACGCAAATGCTGGTAAATTTCCAATATAGCTATACCTTCCTTATCTTTACCCTCTTGATTTATATATGTGGATTGTCTAGTCTCTAGACGGATAATAAAACACGACTATGCGAAGAAAAAAAACCCGTTTTAACTACGTGGTTTAATTATGCTAACGGGGTAAGGAAGATAGAATTGTGGGGAATTGGTGCCCTAAATCTCGTAGATGTAGCGAAAAATGTCGTCAGTATTACCGGCTTGTATTTTAATCCCAACCTCTTCGTTACAGACAAACTAAACTAGATTAATTTTAGTATTACAAGGAACGTACTTGGTAGAACGACATTTGATTGATTGATTGATTGATTGTTACACTTCTTAAGTCAATTAAACAATATAAGTTAAGAATATTAGGGATTAGTTTATTAAAAGAGAGATTGTTAAATAAAGAAAAAGAATTTAAATAATAAGTCAATTAACAATATGAATTGATGGAGATAACAAATAATTAATTATTCAAAGAAACGAAAAATATTCAAATAACTAATTTTTGTTATCTCCATCAATTCATATTGTTAATTTACTTATTATTTGAATTCTTTTTATTGATATAACAATATATCTTTTTAATAACCTAATCCCCTATATTCATAACTTATATTGTTTAATTGACTTAAGAAGTGTATCGATCAATCAATTGTCGTTCTACCAAGTACGTTCCTTGTAATACTAATTTCATATTTCTCCTTACTACATATTAGAATTGATTTAATTAAAATTAGATTAATTTTGTCTCTACGCCTATTCTTGCGGGTTAGAACTAATTTATTGTGAATTATACAGTTGTGTACACTAAATTACACGTTACTATTGTTATGGTATATATATATATATATATATATAATATATAATATATATATATAAATATATATTACACAAATGTAATTACTAGATATTAGATATACATATATATAGTAATTACATCCTCTCAGTGTACAAATATTGTTGCTTTAGATCATATTCATTTCTTATATTATCAACAACTTTCAGATAAAACAAAGAGGTTATATTTTCAAGTATCATTCAAATAACGTCCCACCTACAAATTTAATATGATAAGTTTCATACAATGGCTATAATAAGGTAAAACGCTTGTTCACTTTAGAACTGGGTGGTGGTATTAACTAACCATTCTAAACGTGGTTTTTGGTCGTTGAAATTTAATTATCTATTCACTGGAAACAGTTTTCTCACTCTAAGCCACTAACTGTTGTGCTATAGGGAAATTAAACTAAGTAACAATACCAAAGTTACCAAACTTTTACGATTTAATTTTCTTCGATAAAATCATGAAATAAATGTCAGACTAGAAAACCAACATGATATTTATTCGTTTAATATGTATGTATGTTATGTATGTATGTTTAATTATGTTTTTATATGTACCTTTTTTATTGCTTACTACACGTCAAAGCTGTTCACTTATTTAGAGTTTTAGGGTAGGAATGAGAAAGTAGAACTTAGATGGAACGTGTCTGCTTAAGTACGAGTGGGAATTTACCAAGAAATAAAACACCCTTGATACATTCAGCTGGAAACATAGTCCCGACTTCATCGCTGTCACCAGAAAGCCAGACTAACCCAACTTTATGTTTAGTCCATGTCTCCACCGATGTGTGTACGTACATTATTATTTAGACGTGTCTTAGTACCTGTTAATGTTATAAGTATACCAGTATATTAATTACGCTAACGAGACATTGAACAGAGTTGTAATTTCATAGGAATGGATTCATCAACAAATTTAAAAAAAAGAATGGGAATTCATTTGAAAAAGAAAACAAACTGACTGGGATAATAATTCTTATTTACTCTGTTGTCAATATCAGGTAGCTAGAAATTAAATTATTTAAGCTAAGTGGATTGAATGAGAAGGGCATATAGCATAAGTACTGGCAAGCATTGGCATTAAATTATTTAATATTTAAAATCTAGTTAAAATATAACATCTGGACACGGATATTATTCGTAAATACGGTTAATCTACATATTTATTAAACGGTTTTGTCTAACTTGACAGGATAAAGAAAGAGAATATTAACAGTACCATCTTTCAGAAATAATGGCATATATAGGCAAAGGGAAAAACTGTGAAGCTTTAGATTGTGGGAATGTAAAAAAATTCACGAGTGTCGTTAGAGGTAGGTGCTATGTCCCCCCAATGATATTCTCAAATGCGGAGTTCTTATTACCATTATGGAAACAGTGAGAGGTTTTAATCATAAAAATATCCGTTATAATAAGCTGCATAAACAATGTAGATAACTTAATTAAATGATTTTTAGGAATAATTCCATTATTTTATTGATGCTTGGATTTGAAAATAAATTATTTAATAATTTGTGGACGTGACAGTAAGCCTAAAGAAACTTGTCTTTAAAGTTGAAAAAAAAACACGAAAAAAAACGTTATTTGCCCCAAAGTCATTTGGCCTAAAAAATTAATTTCACCAAAAGTCGGTTGGTCTAAATTCATTATCCCTATTAAGTCATTTGGCTTCAACTAAATTTCAAAAAAAAAAAAATTCTAGGTTGTTAGGTTCACCAAAATTATTTTACATAAAGTCAGTTGGTGTCAAGTCATTTGGCCTACAGTTTGGGTCAAATAACTTTATGTCAACTGACTGGTACCCAATAATTTCCTTGATGTCACAATGTGTTTTATCACATACAAACTTTATATACAGCTAACATATAATAAAACAGCTATATTGAATAGGCTTATAATATATGTTATAATAAAGTTGGTGTTGTCAGGAGCGCGTTATGTAGAGGAGCTCTCCCAGAAGAGATGCTACACAAAGGGCAGTGCATGACGGTCATAAAATAGGACAAATAGCTGCGTGTACATTTTATGACTGTCGTTTATTTACGACTTTAAATTTCACACAGTATTCTATATTATTCAATTTTCTCATTTTGTGGTTTCTAGTCTAAGGCATCTTTCTAACAATAAACTGTGTATTTAAGGCGATCTAGAGACTCGGGTTAAAATTATGGTTTGCTGTACTGAGGATATTTTTTTTAGAACCGCTTCTTACTACCTGTTAAGGTTATACGCCCATGTACTAATTACACTAACGGCTTTAGATTGGTAAGTTTTAACGGTTGTGAAGTGCACCCGCATTTGCGTGGGAGGAAAGTGAAAAACAATTTAGGGAAGACCAACCTCAATGCACCCAACTGGGATTGAACCCTTGTCTCCCCGTCTTCATCAGTCTAGTCCAACACGAGAATAGCGCGTTAGACCATGAGGCCTGTGAGCCGTAACAGAACAAAAAATGTATTTATATTAATAAATATCATACACTGGTACATGTTGATTGTCCAAAGACATAGCCCTGGTACCGGAATACAATTCAACGAAGTGGGAAATGATTACCTGGACAGAGGAATAAAACTTGTGACCTTTGGGTTTTAGCGTCAACACTCTACCATTGAGCCATCCTGCTTGGTCACAAAAAACTCGATTTAACAACTAGTTAAAATATGTCCTGAATACAAAACTCACCAAGATGGATCATCGGCTTAGAAATCCAAAATATTCCGGATTCAATTTAAGTATACAGTTTATTATTTCTTACTTAATTGAATTTTAAATATCCTTACAGTTGATCATGACACTTTTAAGAGCATACAACTTGAATTATTCTAAGTTTAACTGGCCAGGCTCTTGAAACCCGCTACGGTTAGTAATTACCTTGCTGTGAACATGGGACTTTTTCCTGATTACCTTCTCCTTGCGTATAAAAAACTTTGACATCCTTCTCATTCAAACAAATGCAAGTTTTTAAAGTTATTCTTAACAGTCTGGCTCTTAGTAAGAAGTAAAATAGTCTCACTTATCTACAGTCATGTAAAATAAAACCTTCAAATATATTTTAGATATAAACTATATCAGTATCTCTTGACAAACCAATTCTATTTTAACACATTTTAAAATGTAACTCAAGAAAATGTCTTGTAATGGATTAATGTTATTATTTTATGTAGCATATTTATACCCTATCGGGCTATAGGTATTTTAATTACACTAAGAGTTTAGTGATGAAGAATGTAGAATTTATAAGATATATACATGCATCAGCGTGGAGTGATAGTGGAAACAATTTATAACAAAAGTGATATTAATACACCTAAGAAGGATTTGAACACTAACACCCCGTTACAAGAATACAAGACTTGATGAGCTTAACACATTTTTTCCATGCAACCAATGATACGATTAATGACCTATTAATATATAAAATAATATAATCAATTTTAGTCTTTATACATTTTATAACATAGATTATACAGTGGGACACAAATCAGTGGTCACGTGGACTAAACATCAAGCTCATATACTCCAATTTCCCAGGTTAAGGTAAGGTCGATGTACTGTGTTTTGAGGGTAGGTTTTATTTTTAATATTTCATCATTATTTCTCCCAGAAAATTCTGGTTCACTTACTCTAAAATATAACTTCCTCGTCCCTACCCCTAATAGTGATACACTGGATGGGTGTCAAGAAGTGTAACTAAAAATTATGTGTGGTAGGGATGAGAAGGGTAGTTTCATTGACATGGACAATAAAGGGGAAAAATATTTTTTTCTTTAGGTTGGGTAAGAATATTATTAATTATTTGATTTATTCATGTTTAGATAATGCAGGATTAACTATTGTGTATGTGTTCAAGGGTCCACATTATACATTAGGTATTTTCTTGGAAGTTTTTGTCAATTTCTTAAAAGCTTTTTTTTTTAAATAAATCATTTAAACGTGAAGATTTGATTTTATAGTAGGAATTACAGGGTCACACTCAGGCACAAACACAGACTTACAAAGGCACGTAAAAGCACAAACATTATCACAAACACACACAAGAACACACAAACCTAGGCATAAACAATCACAAACACAGATACGCACAAGAAGGAACATAGTCACATGCAAGCACAAGCACAGGCACACATAAGCAAAAAAAGCGTGCATACAAAGGCACAAACAGTCTTACAAATAGAGGTGAACACACATATGCACAAGTATAAATACACACAGGAACATACAAACCCGTCTTAACCAGGTCAATCCATTAGTGAACAAGGCTATAAAAATGTTCGAACACTCTTTCTCTGTCATGTGGTAACATTAGGAGGAGGCTGTAAGGAGCAAAACGACCATTGCTTAGAAAAACAAGGGACAAGTCATTTTGATTCTAGAAAATACTATACTTTCCTGACCAACCTTTGAAAATAAATATAGCGGGTTATAAGATTTGTTTCAAGAGGAAGGGTTTTTTATTAGAAATTGTGTTGATATTTTGAAAAGAAAGCTGTACACTATAAATCTTCCTATTGTTTATTTCTTTTGACCTATATAAAATCCCAGGCTTAATTTTTCTATATTTATTGAACCAACAAACCCTACTGTTCATAAAATGGCTCTTCTGATCTTTAATATATAGATCAATATAAATCTCATGAGGTTAGTTTAGATCCTCTTAAAGTGCCGAAAGCTAGATATGGCTCTCTCAATAAATAATTTTTATGAATTTCAAAATATTTGTTTGAATAACTATTTTGCGATCGTACTAGACATTTCAAAAATAAAATATTACTATGTGTATCATTATACTAAAATAAAATAAAAAGGAACTAGAGCTGTAAATGTGTCACGGCCATTATCTTAAGTTCAAGCAATAACAGTTATGACGTAAAAATAAGTTACTTATTAGCTAAATATTATCGAGAAGTTTAATATTCTGTTTTTATAGGACAAATATAAAGGATGTTTAGAAACGCATAGCCCAAACTGCACATATAGTTTGTTTGAAACTAAAGTAATAGAGAATCCCTACCCAACTATATTTGAAAAGCTATGCTAATCCAGTAGAGTATTAGAAACTCACGATAACTTGACATACCGTGTAACTCGACACTCGCACGTGCACACAATTGTTAGCGCTAGTAATCTTAATCCAGGGTCATTCAACTGTGTAACCTCTTAATTTGTTTGTGTAACTCGAGTGGAACAGTCGTGCTGTGGTGTTTTTACAAGTGCTGTGTTAGTTAGTTTTCCAATTCAGTAACGTGTTATTCGAATCAATAAAATATTATATGTACAATACAGTACTGCATATCTGTATATTACATGTATGTATGTATGTATGTATGTATGTATGTACAACATTATATTAACACGCACTATATTGTACTGTATGTATATTACTGTTACTATACCATACAATAATACCTAGTAGGCCTACAGTACAACTATACCCATAATATTCGATACTGTATTGTGATTCATCCTTGTTTAGTAAACGTGACATAGTAAACATTCATCTTATGCAAGCTCATTCGTAAAACTCGACATTTCAGTAACTCGACACCATCTCAGTCCATAATAGGTCTAGTTGCCGAGACTATACTGTACTAGAAAATTGTGTTCAAAGTTTCGGGATACAGAGCCGGGATAGCAAAGCTGTTCAATCATGCGTGTAAAACAGGTTGCATAGGTACTAGGCACGTAGCATTACACTCCTCGACATCTTGGAGCAGGGCAGCAGAGCATACCACAATTAACAGTAAATAACATACCAGTCCATCTAGAAATGCAAATACGTTCTGAGCGTCCTACATAACAGAAAATGCTTGTCATTATTGCATAGGCATTGCCGTGCGCCTAGCTCTTATGCAACCTGTTGTACACACATGATTGACAGTTTTGGTATACCGGCGCTGTACGCCTAAACATTGAATAGAATTTAATGGTATTAGCATAGTTTTCCGGAAATAAGTTTATTGGTATTTTTGTATTACTTTTGGTTCAAACAAGATATATGTGCAGTTTGGACTATAAGTTTCCAAACATCTTGTATTAATAACATATTTCAAGATACGAGAACATTTGGGTTTAAACTCTTGCCTTTAATTCTATATAGTTTCAATAATATATATGAATATTGAACACAAAACAAAGGAAGAATACCTTTGACTCAATAATCTCTCTCATAGATACTACATTATCGGATGAAGATTGAAAGTGAACACAAAGTGAATAAACTTTCAGAACCTTCAAATGATTGAAAAAGAAAAAGTTGTAAAACTTATCTAAGGAAATTAAAAATTAACAGAAAAATAAAGAAAAGGAAAAGGTTTCTTGGATTTTTGCTAGACGGAAACTGTTCTCTTATAGTTTGAGAAACTTCTTAAAATTATGTTGATATATATTTGCATAAGAAAATAGGATACGCCGTTGAAATCTTAGGGGATTCAATCAACTTCAGCTTCCTCAGAGCAGTGTTCACTATTACATGATTGCTTTTCGAGACTGTTGACTGAGAAAGTTCATCTCACCGAGTGACGTGGTAGATAGGTTCTATTGATGTACACTCTGGTTTCAGTGTGAGGTCACAACATCATTTTGACAAATAACACTATGGTATTATCTTATAAGATATCTACACCATTGTGGAAAAGATCAAGGTAAGCATACGATCTTTCAATGAAAATTAAATGTACACACATAATTAGAGTGTACACTTACAGATTGCGTTGTCTGATTGATATCCGTACAATTTTATTATTGAGACATGAATTAAATATAGTATTTGTAGGGGTAATTTATTGGTTGTTAGCTAGTTGTTAGTAGAACACACATATACACATGGATTACATATTCTAATAGCCTCTAATTGAGACAAAACCAAGTCTCTAAGCTAAAAGAAGGTCAGCTCAACCTTCAGACATGTTGAGGGGCTATCCTTTTATTGAGTATTTGTTTCAAATAATTTATCTACATGTAAAATACTTTTAGATAGTTTAGTAAAACACCAATATTATTATTATTACTATTTTAGATACACACTTTAAGAGAAAAATTAATGATTATTTTTTGTTTTCGTTTTAATAAGTACCCGGCTTATCCGCATCTAATTAAACTAATAGAGTAAGAAAGAATAAGGTTTAATTTAATGGTAATGTGACCACATTCACGGAAATGAGTGTGGTAAATCATATATAAAAATAATTTCACTACACACATTATTTAGGGCTATTTTGAAACTGTCCCTCGTGTATGGGCTATCAGAGGCCAATTTCTCTCTGAAGGCGCTAAATGACTGATGTTGGTGGCGGTTCCATAAACCAACCTGGAAAACTGCTGACGTAGTTTTCCCAGTAGCGTAATAACGATAAAACTCCCGGTAGACCGGCAGAAACAACTCATCTTCTTTTTGGACTGGAAACGAGATATGTTAGAAATGGAGGGAGGGGAAGGAACCTGCATCATGTGTTTATGATGTGTCCCTGGGGTAGAGGACGCTATGATTGCTTACACCAATATATAATGGGGATTTATTATTTTTTATAATCTAAACCTTGGACGTAGGCACTGTATTTATCCTCGAGAGATAACCCCTAAAGATCTATGTTTTATTTTAGATCTTGTTTGGTACTAGTATTATTTGGATTTTTCACAACGTCTCACTAAACGTTCGGGTATATATATATATATATATTATATTACTTTTTTATTACCAGTGTTTACTACCTGTTATACGCATACATTATAATTATTCTAATAGGGTAGGGATGAGGAAGGAAGCATTATAGAGGTGATCTACCCACATTTGCTTGGAAGGAGAGTGGGAAACCATTTAGAAACAAACACACTCGGTATACACAAACAAGATTATATCCCTATCTCCTTATAATTAGTAGACCAGTTCAGGCTATGGCCATATGTGCAACCTGGTCACCAGTACGTCAAACAATGTTATTTATATGGGAGACACAAAGTCACTCCTGCTTACGATCAGGTCGCTGTCGTCAGCTAGCTGTCCCTAGTATGGTCACCTGCATATTAAACAAGGTTCTGAGTGCTTGGGATTAGGTCGCAAGTATGGCCGGGTATACACCATACACCTAAATAACACTGTATGCTATTATCTGATAAAGCAGCGCTATGTCTTAACAGGTCCAACGCCATTGAAAACTTCCTACGTGCACTGAACTACGTAGCCCAAGCATACTACCAATTAGTTTGCAAAGCACTGGGACTCTTAGAGAATGACTCACACTGTAGCAGTAATTTATCACAATTTGCTTCGTGTCACTCTTCTTCCTCACTCAGATATTTGCTCACCATCAAACGAATGTATTTCACGTGACAGATTCTCTTGCACTTCGGCTACCCCATGGGGAAATCATATCAGAAGATATTAAAGATAGAATCAGAAAAGAACAATTGGTAAACAATTTTTACTTCAATCAAAATATTTTTAATAAACGCTAGAGTAAATTCAACCAAATTGTAAGGTATCTCTCCGAAAAGATCTTGAAGGACTTGGATCTTCTTCCACCCAACAATTTGTACAGATTTATATTCTATAGAAACTATTTAGGAGAGATGGCAAATGACTGGTCATTTCTATTACAAACTTTTAGAATAAACAGGCCTCTATTAAACAAAGAACAGGTCCAGTAGGAATAGCGTTATTTTAAGATGAGCCCCAAAGGTAAAGTAAATACTTTAATAACTAATGTATTCTGGGTTAAGCTAAAGTTTAAGGTATGTGTTCATCAAACCTGCCCTTCCTGTTTAAATTCATGCTATGTCCTATAAAGTTTAGACATGCGATGAATAACAACACAGCGCAAGAACAAACCCTGATTGTCCGCGGTAATCGAGGGTACGAGTGCCGTGGATAATCCAAAACCGCGGATAATACGCATATTTAGTAAAACAAGAGATCGTAGAAAATTCAATACAAACTAATACTCACTTATCGTGATTGCGTTTGTGAGCACACCAGTATATTTCCCACATTATAGAGTAGGTGAGTTGCAAAACTGTCCTTATCCATTATAGTAGAATTTTGAGGAAATCAAAAAAACCTGTAATATGATTATTTATGTTTATATTTTTATGAAACTTTACCTGGTATGAAAGTATATCAATCTGGGTCGATTTGGTAAATTTCACAAATATTGACAATACGGTTTGGATAATAATTAGAACTATATTTTGGAAAAGGACAGTTTTGCAGTGTTCCGCTGGAAAAGGGCAGTTTTGCAGGTACAAACATTAGAATAAGGCAGTTTTGAAATAAAACATAAGTGTTAGGTATAACAATCTATTCGTACAAATTTACTAGTATTTATTCAATCAAAAGAAGACTAATTTGTGAATCAATAGTTAAAACAGATTTATATTAACCAGATCGCCTATCTCTTTAACGTTCTCTTCATCTTGGCTCACTTTGTGCTATGTCAATGCGTATTAGTTCCTGGTGCAAAGGATCCCGAGTCGTTACAACTTCAATTTGTTATACATCTTCGGGAATATTAATCTACTCATTTGAGGTTATTGTTTGTTTACTTCTAAAAGGAAAAATGCTCATTTGCAAATAAAGCGGTAAAGCTAATTTATATTAATAGATCGTCTATTTCTTCAACGTTTTCTTCGTCTTGGTTCACTTCAATATGCTGTACATCTTCAGATTGAGAATCAATAACAGTTTTAAAGTAGTTGAGGTTAGCCATTTCTTTCCACCCTTCACCAAAGTGCTTAGATAGAAGTTAATCCACATCTATTAGTTTTGCTTCTTTTACAGGAACTATGTTTGGCAGATGATCAGGTACCATTTTGCCTACAGTCACTCCTATCTTTAGTATTGGCAAGTCGGTTCCGATGTCACTTTTGTAGTGGGGTTAAAAGTAATAAAAAGCAGTAATAAGCTCATAGTCTATGCAGGCAAGGAGAAAGATTGTTTTGAATATAAGACAGCATCAATAGCCATATTGAATATTGGAAAAGGAGAGTTTTGTTAATAAACCATAGGTTTGGAAAAGGAAAGTTTTGCACCTAACAGGGAGCTGTAAAAGGACAGTTTTGCAGAAAACGTCATATTTTAAAGTTAAATCTAATAGGGAACGAGACAGTTTTTGTCCTATATTATATATATATATATATATATATATATTATATATATAATATATATAATATATATATATATATTATTACAAGCAGAAGTACCAAATGAAACTCAATCAATAGCCACCTAGTTTTTTTTTTAATTTTTGGAAAAGGACAGTTTTGCAACCCACCTACCTCTTCTGCCTCATTGCAGCTGCTTCCTTTTCCCTTATCTGGCTATGTATTTTCCTATTTTCCGTAACATCAGTTTGTCAGACAGAACCGTGTCGTCTTTCTGTTCCAGATAATTAAGCAGATTATGGATCTAATTCAATACAGTCCTCCTTGCATAAACTATTTGCCCCACTGGCCATTATAGCTCCCTCAGGGAATTACTGAGTGCAACAATCAGTAGCCCTGTGTTATCCATCAACGTCGCGTTCAGAAACGTATCCCTGATGTTGGCGATGCCACGGTTAATTCGCAAAGTGGATAATCCAGAGTTTACTGTATTTTTAAAAGTTATACTAATGCGAGTAAAGCTGTGGGTGAAAGCTAGTTATATATATATTTGTAAAAGAAAATATATATTATTATTTACTATTCTAAACAATTTACAGGTACAAATCATGAAATAAATCGAAAGCTAATTTTCAAAAATTTAAAATATGGATTTTGTAGGGTAGTGTTAAATTAATTTATTTAAAAAAATTAAACATTTACTTATATTTAACATAAAAGAAAATCCGCCAACTATCCATTTCGATCAAATCGTTGAAGCAATTTTTCTTTTTAATATTTTAAATTTTTTTAAAAATATTTCTTCAGTCAACTACTCTTGAACGAATTTCTCTCCAAAAAAGAAAAAAAGTATATAGGAACTATATGTTATTTATCATGTAAAAGATTACTCACACTCCCTTTTCAAACAAAATGATCAAATAAGTATATGGCCTTTAATATGAGGACTATATTAGAAATTTTTAAAAACCCTGTAATATCACTATATAGCATAGTAAAAAATTAAGTTCAAACAAACTCCATCCTACCACTTCAGTTATAGCTCTAGGGACAAAGATAATTGTAAAATTCACATTTTTTGGTTTATCATTATCTCGAGGTTGAAAATTCTCACGATTACAATACTTTCTCACTGTAAGAAAATATAATAAAAAAAGGATATTGACCAGTTAATTAATTATTTAGAGAGCTTATTATGAAAATATACTTGTATCCATACACATTAGCATGAAGAAAAAACGGGAAAACAGATATGTGGAAAAACCCATCACAATAATGTTCGGCTAACAGTCGATTCTTTTCATCTTTGTCAATGGTGGCCACGCATTACGTCTGAGACTGCGTGCCCACCGCTGAAGTTCTCCCAGGCTCCTGTAGATTTCTAGCAGACTTAAGTCACTTTTGTGACCAAATAGTAACATAAGTCCAAGATTTAAATGAAAAACAGAAATACATCCAATGTACTGTTCTATTCTTTTGAGAATGTTTGTCTACAAACTAAATATATATTTGTTTATAGAAAAGCCACTATTATGATTAAATTAGAAATAAAGTTAAATTAGAGAATACAAACAAAATATAATTTGTATTTTCATTATTTCCTCTTTCCCCTTTCAGCTTTCACTTATCGTCTCTCACTTACCTAATTACGCTCCCTTCTTTGTATTGTATCAACTCCCACATTTTGTTTTACCCTTTTTTATGTTCCATTTTCAACACTGTACTTTCTATCGTTTCCTGTTCAACTTGCACACCTTTTATTTATATTTTGCTGTTCCAATAATCCCCTTCTGTACAGATTTGCTTGCTGTTTCAACTAACGCACTTTTTTTTCTCCCGTTTGCTGTTCTACTTCCCCTCCTTTGCTCCTCCCTGTTTGTGGTTCGCTTGTCTCATTTTGCTTCCTAATGTTTACACATTTTGTTTATTCCTCTTTTCAGTTCGATTTGCACTCCTCTACTCTCCTTTGTTTTGGTTTTTTTAGCATCACTTCCCTTCCTATTGTCTTATGTTATAATTATCCCACTTTTTCCTCCTCTTTGACTGCTGTTCCAATTTCCCCTATATATTTCCTCCAGCTGTATGTTCCATTCGTACCCTTCTGCTTCTCTATGTTGGCTATTTACGTTTACTCATGGGGGGGGGGGGGGGGGGGGGGGAGTCATTTACATCACATCCCTAATGTTGGGGAAAAGCTTGAAATTTGGGAATTTTGGGGACAATCGAGATCTGGCATTGGGAGAAGTACAGAATTTCTCTGTACCACAGTATTTTTGATTATGAAAGTTTTTTTACATCAGACTTTTACAGACACATTTTGAAATTTCTAAAATTTCTTAAATGTTGATTCCTACTATTCAAAGCCCCAACTTCATGACTGGTCAAGCTTATAAAGTAGTAGATTATAGTAGATTGTCTAAAAAAAACTTATAAAATCAATTAGGTCAGCAGTGCCATTGTTATTTCCTACTAGTTTTAGGGCTATTACTACTACTCGACACTAGTAGCCTTAAGGAGGTTATGTGACCTGGTGGTCTAGGGTAAGGTTTCGGACTACTGAGCTGGGGTCTGGGGTTCAATCCTCGGTCCCAGCACAGATTTATCTGATTACCAAATCCTTCCTTCCTCTCTGACAAGGCGTGTATTAATCACAACTTGTGAATGTGGGGAATGCCAGGCCTCCACCGTGGTTCGGATTCCGTGTTAAAATGTAGGTCCTCCATTTCATCTCACAATCACCCTACCATTAATCATTATCGTAAGTGCGTACAACCCGAACGGGTAGTAAGACGTGGTGATAATAATAAATACAGTTACCTA
The DNA here is from genome assembly GCA_039000515.1 of Timema cristinae. Classification (NCBI taxonomy): domain Eukaryota; kingdom Metazoa; phylum Arthropoda; class Insecta; order Phasmatodea; family Timematidae; genus Timema; species Timema cristinae. The sequence goes on from JBCFYV010000012.1 coordinate 51,068,313, forward strand.
AAATCTCGATTCATGGCCAATTAATCACATCAAATTTTAAAATTGTTCAAAGGATAACCCCTAACCTCCTTGTTTATAACTCCCGGACCCCCGATTTTCTCAACGTTGACATTGTAATATCCCTGGTCACCCTAGAATTTGTATAATTTCAAAATGATTTGCGTTGAGAATTTCACTATATCACTACAACCATCCCACCCCCACCTTCCAAATATATTTCGTCCAACGCCCCTGCGTGTAAAATGTCCACTTTCTCCTGATATTATTCCACTTGTCCCATTTTCTTTCTCCTTTTACTGCTCCTCTTGTCTTATTCTTTTGTGTTTTTTAGCTATCTTTCATTCACTCTCATATCTTCTGATTTCTTTTCCACTTGCCCCATTACGCTTCCTCTTATATTCTTAGGAATATCTTCGAGAATCATCCCATAAGGTGAGGGGGTCGGAGAGAGGTTAAGGTTGGGTGGGTTCACCCGTCATTCGTCAGCCATGTGGTGGCCCCGCCTCCTCTTCGCCACAGCGTCGAGTTAGCGCTACGGCGTCGCGTCCCCAGTATCCCCTCGTCTACCGTACAGAGCGCAAGCATTGCGGTCTATCCCTGCCATCGCGGCGCTTTCTAGAGCCTCCTCGCTAACAGCTGTTCGCAGTCAACCGCACTTGTTCGTGTCTGTTCGCCGGGTATAAGTCACAGTCTTCTTCAACCGTGTTGTTCTTTGCTGGATCCTCCTTACTGACGATTTATCGACGTCCTATATTAAAGGTAGGCATACCGTTTACGTTCATTCATGAAAATTACATATGGTTGGTGTAAGAGTGGGCTACGTGGAAATTGCTAGAGTAGTATTATGATAGGAAGGCACTTTGGAAAATAAATATAACTTTATTTTGCTGTCGAGATTAATAATATATTCATTTATTATTGATATTTTTAATTTCACAGTGGTGAGTCATATTATTTTACTTAAGAATATATATGAAAAGCATTTGATTAACTTTATAAATGTAAAAAAAATCTATATTCTCAATTTGACTGATTATTTAACTGTAGTTCAAATATTGTATTATTCATAGCCTGTATCCAAATAAACAGTGCAGTGAAAAACACTCTGTTATTGCAACATTCATTTTACAGTTGTTATAAATATCATATTAGATTAAAGTAATACTTTTATTTTTAATTAGGGATTAAATAGTCCAGCTACTATAGTTAAAAACTGCTATAGCCGTATCCAAAAGTCATAATCTATAAATTTAAAAATCACACCTTTGCATGGAAATCAAAACCGGAACCTATGACTTAATACGCCAGTACTCTTACGTTTTAACTATCCAGAAAACGTCCCGTATTCATAGCTGCCTTAAAATATGAGTGAATAATGACCCTAAGCACAGGATGACTTCTGGATAAATCACTTTTAAAAACATTGGTGTGCTAAGTCAAATGTCGGGGTTCGATTACTGTGTATAAGTGTCATCTTTATTTTAATAATTACTTTTATTTTCGTTCCATCTCTTGGATGTATAAAATACTCTTTTATCGTAAGAGTTATTTAGGAGAAGGAGTTTTCATTATGTACTCAGCTTGGACCCAGTTCAACATATTTTTTGCAATTCAATTGTATTAATTTATAATTCCTTCAATTGGATTATGTGATGCTTTCTGTATTATTTATTCTATTGTGTATTAAAGAAAAAGTAATTTGGAGATAATCCATATTTTTTAGTAAGCCACATAGCATTTAAACAAAACCTTCTTACTAATTTACTCAACCCAAAATTGTTGTTTTCAAACGCGTTTTATACCCTTCCAATACATCTGAAATTTAACTAGGCTAGTAGAATAGATATTAGGGGGGTGGATTAAGTATAAGTTTGGTAGTATTTTGAGTAGGGAGAGTGAAAAACCGTTTAGAATAAAACACTCTTTATACACTTGGTTAGTATTCGAACTCTGAACTTACCATCACCGGAAAACTTGACTAGTGGAATGTGACATTTAGATCGTCTGTCAACCAATGTGTGTTTTAAAACATTTGTAATTGAAGCACAGGTTTAATATATAATTATTAGTCAAAATCAATATTTATATTAAACAATGGTGTGGAAACATAATCTTTTTAAAAACTCTATTTTGAAGCGGACATTTTCTTAGTTGATTTTACTTTTCCATGGATACAAAATTATTCTTGTGAGAGTCTTAGACCTCAAAATTATGATTAACCTTTCCTTTGAACTCAAAAAGTGGTTCTAGTAATTTTAAATTTGTTTCTGATTTTCTGCTCCTGAAGCCTTGTCCGAAACGTTTTTATAGATTTTTTTCAAAATTAATGTTTAGATGTAAATCTTCATTGCTCATGATGTATTTTTGATAATAGCTTTATCATTCAGATTAAGTGTAGTTTACTAATGACATTTTATTGAAATTTTGAAATCTATCAATAATGGCTCTAGGTGTTTTGTTTAAGTTGTATATCTAGGAAGTGTTTGACATGATAAATTAAAATGTAAATTTTTTTTTTGGGGGGGGGGGAACTTTTCTTAAGGGATTTTTAGTGATGATTGAATTTTCTAAAGTGTGAATTAAAAAAAAAAAATTGGAACAACTTTATTTACGATTAGAATATTGAGTATTTTATCATAATTAACAAGATGATATGTTTGTTTTTATTAGGTAATCTTACTTAGGCGTAGTTTATTGAAAACATGTTTTTGAAAGTTTGTTCAGTGCCATAACACACTACACGAGAAGCTTGTAAGTTTGTGTCGCACTATTTATTTCATTTATACTCTGGCTATATATAATTATATATGATAATGGATTAATGATCAGGAGTGTAAAACTTACAGGGAATATACTCTTATTTTTGCAGAACTATTTAGGAAATAACTCTGTACAGCTGACCGGGATTTGAAATAATAGTAAACCTGAATAGCTATATTGACGCCTTTATCCCCGTTGCCACTAATACGTTTGTTTATTTTGTAATTATTAATTTAAGATTGTGGTGTTTGGATGTTAACGCCCTAAATAATATGGGTACGTTGAGATTATATATTGGTGGTTGGATAAATCTTTGCTTAGTAACTAATTTACAATAGTATAAAAATAGAAACATAATTAATTATCAAAGAAACTGTTTATATATTACTATTCATAAACTTCTTGTTGAAATCAAAGATCAAACACAAGTTTGCTTGACTTACTTCTATAATGAACTTGTTAGACCATTTTATTATAAACTTAAATGTTACTGTGAATATAAATCAAATCAAGTTACACAAGTAGGTGTCATAATTTGCCTTAAACTGAATCCTTTCTTTTTTGTCCTAGAAGGTTATTATAAGATAATGAAACAGCCGCACAAACACAGAATATTGTAATAACATATTTCATTCATCTTTATTTGTCTTGAAAATACTCCTATAACAAGAGTAATTTAGATATTTCGGAGATTAAAATATATCATCCATGCTTCGTGACGCCTTTAAATAAACCCCAGGAAAATGCGTTTAAAGATTATATTTTCATAATAATTTTTGAATTGTTCCACGACTTATTATTTGTCCGGGCTATTATCATATTTACACCAATATATTATAAATATGAAGGAGGTATATTATATTTAAAGTGTGAGGTGGGGCTAATGCTCTATATCTGGCCATTCGACCTTATTTTACCTCTGCTCTCCTGGCGTATGTGGGAATTCATTTATGAGCTGGGGACACCAATAAGGCGAATTCCACTAACCCCAAACATCTTACGTGCAAGAGAGACTGATGCTTGCATCGGTTACCTACGGGTGCTCGGGGTGACCCTGCGGACTGGTATGCCTCCGTTAGACTACTTTCTTATAAGTAGTACACAGGGCTGGGCCGAAAGCCCATGTCACGAGGTTGCTCGAGGTGGCGGAACAGAAATGGGTTGGACTCTGTGGGGCAGTGAATTTAAATGCCGACGAGTGATGGCGTTGGCAGAGTGGTGGGGTCCGGGCTTCTGGGGTTCTGGGCCTTCGGGCTCGGGTTCTGGGCCCCACCATTCGTGCAGTGAGCCACTTTATAGCTCCGCTACTAACCGGAACAGTTAGAAGTGCATGGGCCAGAACATGGGCGTCTCCACTCGTACGTACGAGTAGTGGAAGATTACTTTCCCACGCGCAATGGGTGTAATCCCATTCCCCTACACACGGGAAAGAGTGGAGATCGAAAGGTCACTTCTGTGAGCGGAAGTTATGGCTCCGGTCACCACCCTGGATATGTGGGAGGCACGTAGTCCCCCTGTGTCGGTCCAACTAGTGTATGGTGGTAAGGGAGGAGGAATTAATTCTCGCCTCCCCGGGTATCCGGCCTGAAACGGATCATCCCACCCTTATGGGTGGGTGGTTGGAGCTTTTTAGGTACCGACCTAGAAACTGCCCTGGGCCTTGATATCCCGGGGTGGGTGGCACCAAGCCGTCCGATTGTACAGAAGCAGCCATTGCACGTGGTCTGACATGTACGACAACCCCAAACATCGTCCCAGGTGGTTGCAGGCGTAACTAGTGATGAAGGGTACCGGGGAAAATAAAATAACCGGGGCAGACCATGTAGTAGAAGAACATCAATATAACATCAAGGAAGCACATATAATAGGGTTGTCAATACGAAAGTAAAATAATTAAAAAAAGGAGCAGATATAAAGGAAGAGACAAAAATGAATGCAATGAAGTCTTGGTTTAAAATTAAGGTGCAAAGTCAAAAGAAAGTGACTGTAATATATATAAAGAAGAAAAAACAAGATGTTAGGATGATTCATGAGAATGACGATGGTGGAAAGAAGAGGGGATTTACAGTTTAACGAGGATTCCGTACCACGGTGGGGGCCTGGCATTCCACACATTCACAAATCGTGAAAGCACACACTTTGATAAAGGGGATGAAGGGTTTTGGTAGTCAGATAAATCTGTGCCCGACTGAAATTCTTATGTTATTATTTTCAACATCCCTTCTAAGATATTGTATCGATGTTTATTAATTGTTACATTTTCTTATTTTTTGTTATGATGCTGGCAGTTTTCATTTGAAAAATGACAATTTTATCGATATTTGATCACTGATAAAATTATAGAGGAGGTGTGTATATAAATGGTATAACTTAATCAACATGCTTATAGTCTTGAACAAACCATTTCCGAAAAGAAAATTGCTAAACCATAAAACATTTCTTGAAGATAACCGTTTGTTCCCATGGCTTTACATTTACACGCAAAATGAAAAGGTCCAATCGCCTTAAATAAAACGTTCCAGAACACCTAGGTAGGATTCTAACCCTAAAATACCTGCCATTAGCAAAACCAAGTAAAAAGCTTTACTTCTCGTTGACACTATTAAAGTTCCTATTTTGAAACTCTGTTGATCTAATTTGACTTTCTAGCATATACAATATTTATCATAATATTAAAGGAAGTTAATCTAACTATCAAACCAATTCAGAAGCTTATTTCATTGCGTGATGGAAGGCATCGCGATATAAAAGGTTCTCTGAAGGTGGGTGTTCTCTCACTCCCAGGATTCCGAAGGGGGAAGGCAAAGAGCACAAATTGACGGGGGAAAAAATGACAGAGTGAGAGTAAAAAGGGCTCATAGATATGACACTAAAGCCAGATGTGCCAAGTAATTAAAGAGTGTTTGGTTTGGTATGTTGAACACAAAGCTCTTTGTTTACCATGACAACCCATGGTAGGCGTATCCCTATGTAAACCAAGGTAAGGTGACAACTTTCTGACCACGAAAGGTCATTAAGATACCATTCTAAAGAGACAAATTGTTGTGACCATAATATTAATAGTTTTAATAACACAAAAGTATAGCTAACAGATTAACATTTTAGATTTAAAGACTACCTTCAATATAGCCTACTTGAGAAATGTATTATTTATGTAGACGATACACTCTTTTTATTTACTCGTTATGAGAATAGAGTATAAACCCTCTTTAGAATATTTTTTATTCCATATCTTACTAGAAATCCGGTAGTAGCTAATGGAGTAGGCATCAATTAGGTTGAATATAAAGAAAATTTACTCAAATTGGTACGGAAAGATAGTGTGAATCTATTTAGAAAATAATACCTCCATAACACCCGGCTGGGATTCAAACATTGACCTCCCAGTCATTGGAAAACCAGATCAATGTTGCTCATTCATTCATACTGTCAGGAAATTTGATTATATATTATATATATATATAAATTATACACTATCATAAAATTATAAAATATTTAAATATATGTAAATATGTTATTAACTTTCGAGCTTATAAAGACCAAATAATTAGTTAAGTTATGTAAAACACTTTAATTTTATCCTAAAATAACCAAATAGTCTATAAATTTAAGTTTATGAAAACGAAAATGTTTTAAATCAGCAATGATTTGGTTAATTTTGCAAATATCCTATATATTATTTCTGTTGTCAACATCCCTTTTATCAACTAATACAAAGCCTACAGCGATGAATAAGGTATCAGTTGATAGGATTTTTTACCGACCTCTGACATAACATACTCAGTTTACGTTAAAACACATGGTTTGTTTAAAATTTAAATTAAAAGAAAAATCTAACAATATTTTTGTATCAATTACAGAATATAAATTCTCTTTGCTATTTCATGTATACACTTTGCTGAGTATTTAATTTCAACAACCCTACAAAAGACTACATCTTTTTTTGGAGGAGGAGGGGAAGGTTGAATGAGCGAAAGTTTTGTACGGGTTTACTGGTTTTATACATATTATCTTATAAATATAAAATATTTGCAAAACTAACCAAACCATTGCTGAGTTAAGACTCTTTCGTTTCCATAAACTTAGATTTATAGACTCTATTTTGCTATTTTAGGATTTATTAAGAAGTTAATAAAATATAATATATATATATACTTTAATAGTTTATAATTTTATAAGGTTATATTTAATAGTTTAATATTCAGAGGCAGAAGACAAGACAAAGACATCTCACAAACTGAATCATAACAAGTATTGCCTGAAGGTGACCTGGTGGTCTAGGAGTAAGGTGTCAGACTTCTATGCTAGCGGCCGGGTTCAATCCTCAGTCCCGGCACATATTTATCTTATTTCCAAACCCTTCCTTCACCTCTGACAATACATCTTGTGAATGTGGGGAATGCCAGGCCTCCACCGTGGTTCGGATTCCACGTTAAACTGTAGGTCCTCCATTTCATCTCACAATCACCCTACCATTACACATTAGCGTAAGTGCGTATAACCCGAACGGGTAGTAAGACGCGATGCTAATAATAATAATAATATTGCCTGAATAAATTCTGTTTTTGACCTCTTTATTTCTTTAATTTCTTTCATAAGTGTTAGCAGAGCCCAAATTATTTAATTTCTCACTTCTTTAAATTAAATAAATTTATATTTTTTAAACTCTACTATACACAGTTCTCAGACATAGTAATAATTCACATAACGTTTCCTTTGTTATTAGGGTAACATCAAAAGTACATTTTCTTCAAAAATCTCAAAGACGATCATTGTCATCATCTGAAGATACAAATTTTACCCTCACAAAAAGTCAACAAGCTTTTAAATTACGATTACTGGAATACGTAAACATATTATTTTTCTAGAAACTCTTATGAAAACCGTCAAAAAGGATATCCTAGCTCGAGATAGCTTCCATCCCCAGTTTTATTTTAATGGGAAATAAATCCCTATTTAATTGCTACCTCCAAAAGGAGCTACCGTAATAGCACGGTGAAAAGAAAAGTTTTGAAAATACTGTATAAACATATATTTTCGTGAACTCCATTGATAACATTTGGGATTATTATTATTATTGTTACTATGTTACATGATTGATATATAATCTATCAAAAGGTACTACAGGAAATTATATGATTTGACGTCTGAATACATTATAGTATTATTTAGTTACTGTTTGGATTGTAGAAAAATGTTCTTCTTCCAATGTTATTACTATACTTTTCTCTACCTGGAAACCGTTTTATAACTTATACTGAAGTAAATAGTTTTATAATAAGTCTCCTGCCTCTAGCAATATATTAGGACTCTAAGTCTGTCTGACAGGTCTCATCTGCGGTAATTACAAGGCCCAGTAGACTGTAACTTGTCGCTAATCTCCATTGATTTATGAATGAGGCGGAAGTTGGAGTTACGGTGCTGATTACTCCGGCTCATTTTCTGGTGCAATTACAAACAACGCTCTCGGCCCAGCAGAGTTTAGAACCCATTTGTATACCTATATAATGAAAGTAATACTGAAGTACTAAATGGAAGAGATTATTTTATTATTTTGCCATCCGAATTCAAATTGACTTTCGATCATGAATAGTTATAGGTAGTAAAAACTTTTTTTAAATGGTTTTATAATCACAATAAATTTATTATCTATAGTGTATGGTATTGAATAATAATTTACCAAAAACACATTAAACTTACCTGTGTACATATTTATTTCAAATTTTATTATATTATGTTAAATTGTTCACTAGTTTTCTCTTAATACGTTGCAACTACCTTGTAAATATAGTTGTGGTTTTTACATATGCAGCTATTAAATAATAATTAGTCTTATAACTCTTATTTTCACATCTATAACTGTAAAACCTACTATGAAATAGTATAAAGTTTGGTAACAAGAGTTATACAATTAACTACGAAGTAGATTAATGTATGATTACATAAACTGTATTTTAATGTTTAGCAAAGAGAGCTATACAATTAATAATTATTAATTACTTAAGACTACCAAAGAAAATGAAGTTTCAGGATCTTAAAATGGAGGATGTAGTAGTAAATATAGTAAATGCTGGAAAACTCAATTTGTAAAAGGCAAAGACCTGTGAAAGAAAGAATATGTGATAGTAATAATATTAACTCCTTTGAAGTAAATTTTGTAGCTATGGTGATAAAATAATGAACTACCTAATAATAATTATATAGCTGATATCAAACATTTAACTACTTTATAATTATTGTAAAATTCTTGCTATCAAACATCAAACTACCTCATAATAGTTAGTTATATAATTCATGTCATCAAACAATAAATTCATAATCAATTGTTTATTTCTTGTCATAAAATACTAAACAGCTTCATAATTAATTGCATATTTCTGGATTTTACCAATTTTCTCGAAATTAATTTATGTAAATAGTCTAACACTATGTGAATACAACATATTTAATCAAAGTTTTTTTAAAAAACATATTTAAGATATAAGTTGCTCCACAAATAACTGATAGCTTAATTTGAATATGAACTGAGGAATGAATTGTTTTGACGTTTTTTTAAATGGTTGACAATCAATTTAAATATGGTAATATATTCGATAAGAATCATGACATAGCTTATTCAAACAAATCTGGCAGGCATGGTATAATTAATATTTTCATCCTAGGTAATTTATCCAAGTGTATTTGTTGTCTTCTGATACCACACATCTAGTGAACCATGAATGAATATTAATTTTCACACAATGTCAATATCAGATATTTCCCATTTTAGAATGAAACCAATTTCTCTCACAGTTGGTTGGTCACACCCTTAAATGGATCAAGTCTCAATGTTTCAAAACGGAGATTCTTAATTTTTTACAAAGGTAGCACCCTTTGTTACTTTTCCTATATTTTGCGGCACCCCTAGTATTAAAAAGTCCTCAGATCTAACCATTATGAATTAATGAAACCCTTAATATATTTACTTACAGAAAATACCATCCTTGATTATTTTAAAAATGAAAATCAAACTAATAATTAACTACCTTTTAATTTGTGGTAAAATATTTTCCCTGCAATTATATATTAATAAGGCGCACATTTGACAACTACGCATTGTTTTTAAAATAAACTAGTAGTCGAACCCAGGTGAAAAATTGGTCGAGTCAAATTTATTTCTTGCCCAAAATCGAAAGTTTGTAGTAAAGTTCAGACGTGTTTCTTTATTTGTGCAAATATATAGCTTAATACCAATTTTTAGATTGCTCCACCAATTTTTATGTAGGTGGGAGCCCTGTCTTAATATTATAGCATATGGGATGGTAATATATCTTCAATGTCCAACTGATCTGCACTATGAACAAACTTGGACATATCAAGTAGGTAACCTTTCCCCGGCTTTGAACTTCCCACAGCATTAATGGGATTACGACTAAACTTATTTTTTAAGAAACAAACTTCGACACCACTAAGGCAACCTAATGGAGTGATGTTATTGTAACATTGTTATGGATCCACAACGATCTCAATAGTTGAAAGGCTTTCGTTTGAAAAAATCTATCACGGAGAATTCAAGGTGACCAACTGGGATCATTGCATGTATGGTGGCATGGACCTACGTGGCTTTCTCAGCACTCAGCCAACTGGCCACATGATGCACATGTACCAAAATAACTCTTACCAGATGGACGGGAGACTCCATATACCGTTCTTTCAGTCAGAACTCTAACAAACCTAATCAACGCTTAAAGATTCTTTTAATACTGGAAACTACTTCGCATCGTGGCCTTGATAATTCACTTTATTAAAAACGCCTGAAGGAGAGAACAATTTAACGGAGAACTGAATTCGTCAGAGCTATATGATGCATGGACTCACCGGATCCAGTTAGTTCAGAGATAATATATCCCTCAGAGATGTGATTGTTACAGAACAATAAACTACTCTCAACTGAGTTAAACATTTTACTCGTCAACCCCTTTATTCAAGAAGGCCTTATCCGACATGGAGGTCACCTACAGTTTACCGGACGTCCTAGAGAGCAATGTCACCATCTTCTACTCGATAGGCCTCACCACTTCAAGCAGCTGCTAACTCTCCAGACACATATACGACTTCATCAATTAGGAGCTCGCATAGCACTCACCAAGCTTGCTTTGTTCTGGACATTTGAAACTCCGAGCTAATCAAACTATCAAGAAGGCTTTGCATAAGTGTTTACCATGCAATTTAAAGAAGAACCCCCGTGGTCATGAAATAGAGACTCCTATGCCTATTGACAAGAAATACCCTCAAAATTTTTCGCAGTCACTGGAATGAACATAGCTGGCCCCTTTATATCAAGGTGGGGAGGGGCATCCAAAGGCACTACATCGTACTCTTTACATGTGCTACTACACTAGTTGTACTTTTGGAATTGTTTACGGATATGTCCATGGACAGATTTTTAATGTCACTTCAGATATTTATGGGGAAGGGGGATGGGATTTCCTCATACAATCTGCATATACAAACCCAAACCTTTCATGTTTCATATAAGGAACTGAACTAACTATATCAGATATTCATTTCCTCCAAGCCACATCAATACATCGCTGAACATGGCATCACCTGGAATATTATTGTATCACGGGTGGCGGGGTGGGGAGGTTGATGGAAAATTTTGGTTGACAATACCAAACGCTGTATACGGATGGTACTAGGGAGAGTCCAAATGGATGAGGAAGATCCCCTACATAGTCGTAGTCAAAGTAGAAGCGTTATTAACTACAGGCCAATTTTATAAGATGGAGAAGATCTCAAGATTTTGACACCAGCACATGTATTTAACGGGGGAAAACTATCGACTTTAATGGAGAACACCACAAGTAAAATATCCAATCAAAGAATTCAATCTGAGATAAAAACTATCGGATGAATTCTGGAAGTGATGGACGAAGGAGTAATTACTATGTCTAAGGAGTTTCAATGCTTTCCGACGTACACGTGAAATAATAATAAAATCTGACCTGGATACATCTTTCTTCTCTATGAAGACGTTCGCCCCCAAAAATACATGTGTAAGAAGGTAAGAATTGAGGATGTGATATCTACTCGAGACAATGAGATATCAATAATATGTCTCTGCACTCTTGATTGCCATGGAATCAGCCATTCGGTCAATCTGGTCATCTCTTTGGAGGTTGACCAGGGCGGGGCTAGGAATAGTTTACTCTATATTTAACTGCTTTGAATTTATGATCTCTATGTCTTCAAGTATTTACGATATCTATATAGTGACAACATTAAGACACTTTAGCTAAGTCAGTAGCGTGTCTGTACACCGAGATAAGCATCCCAGGCTTGATTCCCAGGATGACCGAAAAATGTATAATCGGTAAAATGTGGGCTTACCCCTTCACAATGATGAATTAATGGTTGAGGGCTGGATGCTATGCCTGTCCTCGTCTCAAGAGAGATTATAAGACATATGAAGCTAGGACAGGCCTAGAAAGCCGGTAGTGGAAAATATATGGCTTGAATAAAATTTTTAGCCAGGCCACACAGGCTATAAAGAGTAATGTGTGCACACAAAATTAGTTACATCAATTAAAATAAATATGTAATGACCTTTAGTTTAGCAGCCTACGTACTTATTTCTTTCTTCAAATTGTACGTGAAGGTCTTATATAAAATACGCCATATTTATTTGGGAAACTTTATTTTCTAAGAGCCCGTTTAAGTGGGTACACCTAAAAAGGTGTAGTTATAGTATTATTTGCTTTACTGTTGACTTGGGGGTTGGGGTTGGAATCCCGCCCAAGTGTAAACATTTGGCTCTACCTAAATAGTTTTACCACTTTCTGTAGGTTTATACACCCTCAATTCCTAAATGATATCTTTCTTATACATTTCAACAGGTCCATATATTCACCCGGATGTGTAGAAAGAATTAAAAGAAGGTAATAAAAATATCACCAGCGATAAATATATTTTAGTTATCGCTGTTTTGCACTTTTTTCTTTATCGGTTCATCTTATCCTGGCTACGGATGTTAAAACTGCTAGAAAACCTCTACGAACAATTATTTAAAAATATACATTATGACAATATCTGCACTTAACAAAATTAAATTACTACTAGTAAAATTTTCAATCAAAACCAAAGGTTGAAATCGCATACTACGATAAAAAAAATCATGTTTAGGTAGAATATATTAGCTATAAAATAATTTCAATCATATTTAGACCTATTCCCCTGATTTATTTTAAGCACCACGTCTTACCATCCACCCAGAATATCCAAATATTTACACTTATGTTTTAGTTACTAATAATATCCAATTTAAAGGAAATGCACCCCCATTTACTCGGATGGAGTGTGGTAAACTATTTAGCTAGAAACATCCTGGTCAAGGTTACCAAACTGTGCGTCGTGATGCTCTGTGACGTCACTGGTCTTGGTCCGAAGCGCCGTGGCTATAATGAAAAACTGAAACTATAATGTATATAGTTAAATACAACATGCAATTTTTAATACGTTTATTCAAACATATTTTAAAGAATGGAATAAATGATACAAGAAAACACACAAATTTCCTTGTGAAGGCGATCCCTTCAAATGAGTTCCAGATTCTAATGATCCTTGAAAACTTGGCGTGACGTCGTGCGCAACTCTCTCCCCTACAATCTGAAAATTGACTTGGTATTATTTTAAAACAATTATTGGTTACAGGAGCGTTTCATTAAAATCTTACATGCGAAGGGCGGCACGATGTCAAAAAGGTTTGGGAACCCCTGCACTAGGCTAATACAGCTGGAATTCAATCCCCAGCTTCCCTGTCATTTGCAATTCAGTCTAGTGTAGAGTAACGCCGTAGGCCATGTGACTATTGATGAGGATTATTTCCCTGGTTTAAATAACTTACCTTCTTTTATATAAATATAGCTTTCCCTATGAATCTGTTAATTCAATAAGTTTCGAACAATATAACTAATGATCTAAAAATTTTATAAATTTTTTGCAAGCTTTTTAATAAATACAAGGGTCATAGTTAATTGTTTTTCTCGTAAGCAAATTTTATACCATTTTATTGAATACTACTTTTAACAAATAATTTATAAACTACTTGATAGGGAATGAGCATATATATTTAGAGAAAGCGCACTCGTATCTTTTAAAATATTGAATGAAAATGTCACATTAGTAAGTGTTAATAAGGGGGAAAAAAAGTTGTTCAGTACCCCAAGCTCCCTTTCAAAGGTGTTATTTTTCAGTGTGAGTGCAATATTTTATACCATGCCACACGTTCCAATTGACCTAAATATAATTTTGTCGCTTGGAGATCTGTCATTAATATTTCATCTAGGAAAAAAAAGATCAACACTTTTTACCAGAGAGACCTCTATTTTCAAATAAATTTGGTGGAAAAAAGGGTAAAAAGGGAAATATGAATAAGGCAAAAGGATTGCGAGGAGAGTATTGGCGAGGTAAAAGAATACAACCTCAAGGGAGATCTAAACTCTTGAAAAGAGTTTGGTGGATAGAAAGGGAGAGCACCGTTACGGATAAGAGACCTATGGGACGAGTTTTCCTACAAGTAACGAAACCGACTATTTATAAAATATTTACTAGCGTAGTTGGGACTAGTTAATATAATATTGTTAATTCAGAATAATTTTTTCTCTAACGTCTTCAAGAATCGTCAGTACTCACAGTTACCCAATCAAAATATTTCATTTTCCTCACTCACTTCAAACAGTTAATACACGAACCTATCCAAGAAACATAACTTTATAAACAAGGCAAAATAATACTACTCTTAAATATAGTTATACTCTTAAATACAATCTTAACCAAGTAGATTTTATTTATTTATTCAAAATTGTTAAGTTTTATTTATTTTATTTATTATTAAGTGTTGCTTAAGCGTCTAAAACATTCTTAAGTTTATTTAAATGCGGTATTATCAAGTGATAAGTATATGTATTTAAACTGATACAATTTTTACCAAACTTTGGCACATGTACCCCCAGGATACGCAAAGAGCCCTAAAATCATACTAAGTTTTATTAATCATAAAATATTTTATGATAATAGAAAGTTTAATCTACA
>JBCFYV010000012.1:51094910-51144491 GCA_039000515.1 Timema cristinae
TGCGTAGGAGAGAGATATAGAGTGAGTTCAATATGATCTCTATTTATTGGCTATAAACCATACTAATCTACAACAAACATCGGATTACATCGAAAATTCTCTCTCTAGTGACGTGGTGGTGTTCGCCACAGGACGGGACCTCTAGACCCATCTAAAGACCTATTGATTGGTCTTCCTTGCCTTCTTTTTTCTACATACTTCATCTCCATATCATTCTCTTTGGGATTCTATCCTTCTCTGCCCTTAATACAAATTGCATTCCCTTGGCCTCCACTTTTCTTGCTTGTCTATGTTTCTGATGCATGTGTGACTATGGATAAAAAGTATAACGATGAAATTAAAATATGTTTTTTTGCATTATCATTGTTATTATTAGCTACTAAACTACTCTATGGAATTATGAGCTCTAAATATTTTGCCTCACTTACACGTACGCAACCTTTCCTTATCTTGAGCTAATTCTATCCAGTCCACCTCATTATACCCTATTTATTTCAGATACATTCTTAATGTTATCCTCCCATCTGCGTCTAGGTCTTACCACTGGTTCTCTTCCGATAAAGTTTTTTTGACAGTAAATACCTTAAACGTGGATCTTGTTTCTTCTTACGCTTCATTTTTGTTACTATTATCATCAATAATTTTAACTATTCTATAAAAAAAATTCTAATTAACTATTAGATTGGGTCACTTCACTCCACGACAGCTGCCAAATGAGTGAATTTGATATGGTCGATCGTGACTGAAGGATGATTTCCATGCACGTATAAGTACTTGGAATGTAGACGTGAATAAATTCCAATCAAGTGTAAATATATGGTCAGCCAATCAGAACATTCCCGCAAGTAGACGCGTGTTGCCATGAACTAAATAAAAAATGATTTGATTTTTTTTCTATCACTCCATGGCAGACAGTGCCTTTTCTGAACGAGAAACAGTAATAACAAACTTCTCATTTTCTTAAACAGAACTATATATTTATATTTGAAATGCCAATTTATTCTTGTTTGATGTTCAACTCATAGCCTGGGAATCCTCCACCTGATTAAAAGGTAGAGATGTGAAAGATAGATCTAATACCTAAGAGCACTTGGACACCACTACGTGACTTAATCACAGCTATAGCCCGTTCTGGTAAGCACGCGAATAGCAGCTTAAGTATAATCGTGTCTGATTAACCGCTGGTAGGAAGGCTGAGGTTCAAATCCAAGTGTACGGAGGTATTAAAAAATAGATTATCACTCTCCCTCCAAACAAATTTATGAATTTAGGTGTATATAATCCAAAAATATACCTTTATCTTGCCTACTACATGCGTATAAATAGTGTAGATATTATGTATGTTGCCCAAACTTGGAATAAGACGTAGGTCACTAAGTAAAACACAGTTGAAGAAATAATCACGTTTAAAAATCGTTAAGTATTGTAAGTACGTAGATCAAATGTCATGTTTATCGAATATGGTTTGCCTTCAGAATTCTAAAAACAGACGTGTGTACTGAGGGTGGTTTTAATTAACAAGTTTCTCCCTCTCCTTCCACAAACATGCATGTACATTTCCTCTAAATTATATTTTCCTCATTCCTAGTCCTTTATCGTAACTAAGCGTAAGTCGTCTTTAAAGGTTGTAAAACATGGTGGAGATAATATACAACAAAACAGTTACAATCTATACAACGTCTGAGGCAGCATACCGTGGCTGAATATTGACAGTTACATTCTTGGCAGGAAATAAATTGGCAGGGTGGCATTATAACTTCTCCACCCTCAGTATTGATTTTTATGAAATAAAAAATAAATCAAATGCGTAGTGAATGAATTATGGATATTTTTGGCTATATATCATCTTAGTTCCTTTTCTGTGATTCAAGTTTTACTAACCTCATTAGTAATCCAAATATTTACACTAATGGAGTAAGCTGAAAAGGGTGTAAATTAGAAAAGTGTACTCACAATGGCATGGAGGTAGTGCTGGAAACAATTAAAGAAAATCCACCTCAGTACAGTATTCTGGAATTTTAACCCAGACTTCTTAGTAACCAGTAAACCAGACAAAACGAGATTGACGCTTTTGGTCTCGTACCCGTTGGTGCGGGATCTTAGGATTTAGGTTAAGATTAAATTTAACTCAATCTAAATTTAAAAAAAAAATTATTTGGTGTATAGGTTGATCTTTATATTAATTTACGTATCATTCTCATCGGTGTAGAGGTGGACTGGTTTGCTGGTGATGTGGAGGTCGGGGTTATAAATTAGAAATGGTGTAGAGAGGGTGTATTATAACTAGAGATGAGTTGAATCCTACATTTCTTGAGTTCAAATCTCGAGTCCTAGTATATTTAAAAAGGTACAGTTTTAGTTAATGTGAATATATTTAAAATCCCATTCAATAAATGTCGTTTAAGATTTGTTAACACTTAAAAATGCTATAGTATTGTTTGTCTTGGCTATTGCGTCATAAAAAATATCAGTTTATTTGGAAAATTCACTTTATTAAAGCAATTATGTGATTTTTTTGTGGTTTTGTTATTCTCCTTACTAAATTAATTTATATAATTCATCCAAATAATTGTTTTAAAATCTTTATTTAAAGTCGAGGTCTTCATTGTGCGTTCGATATACTTTTTTAAATTCTTAAGAAACTATAATCTCTTGAGTACTATAGAATTAGAGGAATTAGAGCATCCCGTATCCAACCATCATAAATTGATTCTTACTTTCCCTCAACCGATATGCGAGTTTATTTATTCTAAATTCTACCTTTTTTTTTTCTCCAAAACATTTTGGTAACCCTAATGCGTATAGCCTGGGCGAGTAGCAAGAGACTATATAAAATAAAAAATATATAAATCTATTATGCTTTCTGGTTGCGTTAGTTTTTCTTTCTCTGTGCCTAAGTAACTGTTGGGTTTGTACGCATGCATTATTAATTATGCTAGTGGAATATGGATATGTGAAGTAGAATTTTAGAGAATGTATCCACATTTTTATGGAGTGAAAATGGTAAACTGTTAGGTAAAAATCTTCTCAGCAACCCGACCGCGATTTGACATCTATCACCGGCAATTAAGTTCAACAAGAGAATAAATAATTCGTTGGACTATGCGAACACAGATTCAGGTGTTTAGTTTGTACTGAAACAGCTTCAGTGGCCACATGGTCTAACGCACTACTCTCGCAGTAGACTAGACTGCTGATGACGTGGATGTCGAGGTTCGAACCTCTGCCAAGTGTACTCAGGGTGGTTTTCCAAAATGGTTTTTCACTCTACTTCCACGCAAATGCAGATACACTTCCTATAAATATAACCTTCCTAATTCTTAAAACCATTGAAATAATTAGCACATAAGCGTATAGCCCGAACGAGTAGTAAGACGCGGTGCTAAAATAAAATTGTTTTAATAAATCTTTGTTTCAAAAAAGAACGTTAAATGCCTGCTCTAAATAATACTATAAACACAAATTGATATAGCTCATATACTGTACCATCTTGCCGTTAGACACGTGTCAGATAACATTTCCTGATAAGGGTGGCTTTCGGTTACCTAGCAACGCTGTTTGTTGACGTCATCTGATTTCCAGAGTGTTTCAAGGACACTGCGAGATAAACACCGCCAAGTGGAGATTGGTGGACTGTTCACTGTGGAGAGCAGTTCAAAATAATGTATTCACCTAAATGATCAATTCACTTATCTAGTTCAATATTACAGTCGTTTGTGAACACCAAATTATATTACAGTCATTTGACATCGGCACACGTCTTGTAGTTCAGCTGTTGTTCACCAGTACATGACCTATTCCCATGACCTATTACTATATGATTAAATATACTGGGACAATGGTGCTCATTGTTTGGCGATGAAGAGGTAGGTTTCTTACGAATTAATATTTGGAGCACTTTAAAAAAAATACAAAAATGTTTTTTGCGGACAATATTGATCACATTTGACTATTTATATTTTATAGGTATTGAAATTATTTACAAAAAGTGACAGGTTAAAATCAAATGACTTTACCTACGAATACGTTAGGATAGATCTTTTTGTAGCTGTCATTTATTCATAATAAGGTTGGGGTGAAGTTTTGTTACCAAGGGAAATATCGAACAATGAACTCTCTTACAGCCCACACAAGCCTGACATAGTAATGATATAATATCTTGGCTTCTTTTAATCACCTCTCTTATGTGACCTAAATCTGACAAATAATCACAATTATTGTCTACTTCTGCGTCACTTAGCTCACTTTGAACTAGATCACCTCGAGAAGGTGAACTAGTTTTTATTATTTGTCTTAGAAGAATCGCAAAAATTGAACTATTCAGTCACACATCTTAACATTCAAGTGAATTATTCAGCTTGTAATTAGGAGGTTGGGCTAGTTTACTTTTGAGAAGATTTATTTTTTTTAAACATTTCAACCACTTAATACCAAGAAACAAACTACTGTAGCTTGGAAATGTATCTGATCTCACAGCCGGATATTTAATTGCTATTTTGCTATGCACAGTACATTTATGGTTAAAAACAAATCAATAATAGAGTAATAGTTAGGTCAGCTTATTAGTCCTTTTCATCCATGACAAAGCATGTCTTCATGCTGAGGATAGAGGATACGCCTTCAAATATGAAGGGTAACTGCGTGGATGTATCGAATAAGTGGTCGTGAACAAATGATAGGGGTGATTCTCCCTCTAAGGGTTGAGCGGGATGTGATGAGCTCTTTCCATAAATGAACATGAAGAAACCTTCAGAAGTTCGTTATGAATTTCCTGGGGTAATAATGAGGTGGACTGAATAGAAATATCTCAAGATAGGGATGGATATGTGGCGTACTTTTATGGATGCGGCGATGAACTGTTGAGATCCTAATGTCATATAGTAAATAAATAATAGTTTAGTTGAACGGCTGTTGAATTATTAAAATTTTATCTGCAGTAGACCTACGTTCATCTACAATGAGTGTAATGAGAACTAATTTCAATATAAATATAAATTTATGTATGTAGATATATATTTATTTATATATAAATTCCAGTGATTTGGAACACTAATGAATTCCGAATACTTTAGGTCCACCTAATTGAATATAAATATCTTCAAAATGCAGTTTTATTTATAAGAACGATGTTTATTGAGCTTTAAATACACTAAATCAATCGTCAATTATTTTATTAGTGTCTTTTTTACACTGTTAAATCATGAATTTGTTTTGGAAGACTATATTTATGTTTGTATCTATTTATTTTGATCTTAGACCTTAATATTTTGCATAATAGTCGTTGCAAATGAACTAATTTCAAGTTTGTACGATTTATACAATCTTACCCCTCGTATAGAGAGAGTATTGTTATCGTAAAAAACTTAATTCTAGATTTTAGTGGCTATGTAGACTATTCATAACCCTCTGAACCCGAATAAAGGATAGTTTGCAATGCCATCTGTCCGCGTGTTACTGGGTCTAAAGCCGAAACCATTTTACCGATTGGGCTAAAACTTTGTATCTAGGATGTTCATATTGGTCCTAAGATGGGTTTTTGGAACCAGGCTATCCATCTTATCTTGAGTAGTTTACTTAAGGGTCAAAAGAGAGAAAATTGATTTACTAAAAAAAAGTTAAAGATTTTTATTTAATTTAGTATACAGGCAATATTTAACTTAACAAACAAAATGGAGACTCTAGTTTCCCCTTGTAAATGTCTTAGGCTACCTTACATAAGCGGAAATTTCAAATTTTAATTATATCTCGCAGCTTTTTGAGATATCAAATAACTTATCATTGCAACGTTGTATTACTATTAAACATATTACCTTTATTTGAAATATATTTTTATAAAACCATTCCACGTTATTGGCAAAAACAATTTTTTTAATTCAGACCTGGTAAATTATTGTTATGCTCTTTCGTGAACAGAGATGCTAATTTTTTTTTCCAAAGTGTTTCTGTAATAGTATATATTATTTCATTTGTGATATTTGGTGAAATGTTTCTACAAAATCTATATTATGTTGTTTTACATATTTTAAGAGTTTTGAGTTAATATTTTCATTTATAGGCAAAGGAACAAGAAAGTTTGTACGATGCACCGTGCCATTTTTTTAAAATTATTATGGAAAATAAATTGTAAGGATTTTAATGATAAAATGCATATTAATACCTATATCCTACATTATGGTAAGAGCCATATTTTAAAACAACAAACCACGTCTTAAATAATGTGAGGTTTCTGAACTCTCACTTTGCGTCTCAACACATCTAAAAGCCTATACAATCTAAATTATAATTTGTGTAGGGATTGATAATCATTACTTTTATCGGAGAGGCTTGAATTTGACATTTTTCAAATCATATTCTTCTCATCAGAAGTGATACGGTATGGTTATCAATATTTTATCTATTCTTTTGAAGTGAATAGCTACACTATTCCTCCAATATTCTCTCCTCATCCTTGTATTCTTTAATTAAATTGATAACAGCTATTTATGTAAAAAGTATAATTACAAAAAACAAACAATATCTATATAAATATAAGTTAAAAAACTATTATCTACAATACATAATTAATCACTGGTTTAACTCGTTTACACCAAGAAGATATTCATAGAACAGCGAAAGTGATGTAATGTGAGCGAATGCTGGTTGTGCGAGTAGGTTTAGACCTAAAAACGAGTGAATGCTCAATTCTCAGTTATTTCTATATACCGACCTACAGTGCAATGTCTGATGAAGATATTATAATTGTGGCTGCTAGTTTTATTATATTGCAACAGTTACAAAAAGAAGAAGAAGAAAAGTATAGTATATTTTAAACATTTAAAGGCGCATGTTCAACTTGGGATCTTCTGAGAACTTTCTTTTTCCTTTTCATTTTTTGGGGGGATTTAAATTCCTTCTGGCGAGAAATGAATCAGAAACTGTTTTTGTTTAGAGTTTGTTGTCGTCATCGTTGGTTTTATTCTGTGTTTTGAATACTCTGCTCTTTGTTTAGGTTCAAGCTCAACCTGAAAATAATGTGGTATAACCCCTTATAAAAATGAGTATATAAATAATATTATGGTTACAAATTAAATTTCAAAAGTCAATCACACAATCATAATGACGAACTTTCACATTTATATATTAATAATCATTAAACATACATTTAGACAAACTATTTCGTATAGTAATATAGACAACAACAGGGGGGTATGTACTCGCAACCCCCATGCCCGTGGAGGGGGGAGGGGTGCAGGATGTTTGGAGGACTTTGGAGGCGCTATGCTAAGAAGGTTTATAGGGGTGTTAGTTTTGAGAAGAAAAAGATGAAATGGACAATTAAATATTATTTTTCCCTTTGAGGATGGGATACATAGTACTATATTCTTCTTAACCATCTTGGAAAGTGGGATTTGTTGTGTTGAAATAGGTGGTCCAGCCAATAGCCATGTCCTTTTTACTATATGAGGGACGATAGTGTTAGGGGAGAAGGAACCCATGTCGTCGGCACGAAGTCCTATCACGCTGAAACTAAAGCACCGATATCTAGTATCTAGCATGATGGACGGTGGAAGGGGGTGTTTAGAATTACAAGACCAGCAAAGATTAGCGAGGGTAGTTTTTCCTAAACAATTTCCACCCTCACTCCACGCTTATATGGGTGCACCCATTTCAACTTTCCTAATACCTAAACATTAGCGTAGTTAGTACATAAGCGTATAACCCGAAAGGGTGGTAAGACGCGGTGCTAAAACAAATGTTGTCTAAGTGGTGGGGAGATGTAAGGAGTGAAATGATCTAAGTCGGGGTGGGGGTAGGGGGGCAACCAAACCAAGCTCCGCCACTGGGCAATAACAGTATGTATTGCCTAGCTAGTAAAAACAGAACATTTAAAATAATTTCTTAAATTAGGCTACAATTTCTTAACATCAGGCAAAACCGATGCTAAGCATCTGAATAAAAGAATTATCAGAGCCGGTCTAAGGCAAAAGTTTTGTGTGTGCAAATCTCACATTGTTGCGCCCCCCTCCAAACCCCCAATCTGAAAAAACTGTGGATAATACTATATATGGCCATTTTAAAACGAGAACCTATGTATACCATTTTGAATGTTCTTTACGAAATATGTTACACACATGAGATTTTATTTCCCCAGAATTCGGGAAATATGTTCCCTCATAATAGGATTGAATTTTGCAATAAACTCTACGAGCCCGATAAAAATTTCCATTGTTTTTACTGTAGGGGGCTTCGTGAGTTCCTCAAAAAAAAAACATGTGTTGGGCAAGGTGGCAAGATGGCAAAATCTCTCGTGAGGACATTTTTCCATTGCTCTTTTTCCTGAGCAATTTAATCTTTGATTTTCGTCATCAATTGCCTTGGCAGTGTTAAACCCCCTTTCTGCTTCAACTCATTTTTAGTAGCACTTTAAGTGGTTAGAAACGTCTCATGTTGGTAAGAGTTTTTCCAATGTGTCTTCAATCACAGTTTCCATTTCCATCAAATAATGTAGTGCTGGTGATGCAGTGTTAAATACCTTGCATCAAAAACAGTATACACTTCCCTTAGACTGGGAATACATTAGCCATTGTCTTGTAATTTTCTCGCCATTGGAAGCAGGCTGATAATAAAATACTTTGGAAAATTATATTTTTGTACCATATCTAGGGTAGCTGTCTAATACTGTTGAGATGGGTACTTGCGAAAAATAAAATCATGTTCAGGGTCACTTAGCACTTTGGAACAATTAGCCTGATCTTTCAATTTATCACATGAATTATTAATTTATTGTAGGGTATCAGTCACATAACTCTTATACTGTGATCAGTAATTTTAGTGATGTTAGAATCATCGGCATTAGTATTTATTAAATCTTCTGAGAGATATTCGTCCTTCTCTGAGCGCTGTTTCAAGAGATGATCATCGTTACATTGAGTTTCAATTTCACTTTTAATGTATTTACTAGTGCTTGCCTTCATTAAATAATATTACAATATAGTTTAGCGCTTGACTTAGTTTCTTGTAACTTTTTGCGTTCCATTTTCTATTTTCGCTGCTGAAAGTTCGGAAAACATTTAAGTAAATGTTTAAAAATAGATTTAATATTGTTAAAGAAAACAGAAACCACAAAAAGTAAAAACATAATGACAGCAATACAGCATACGTTACAATAAACTCACAGAGTACAGCACCTACTAAAAAGGTTTGCACCAAAATAATAATTGAAAACAAAACTTAAACAAAATTTCACAGAACACCATATAAACTAAAAATAATAAGTAGCAAATTGCAACACGCCGAACTATAAATAAAGCGAGTAAGCGATTGTCAATCAAATCACTCGCATGGAGGTTAAGTGACTGATTGAGAATCAAAACAAACATTACACCTACCCTTCTTTCCCCCACCACCCACGAAAGGTTCGGCCTGAACCTAACTCGTGGCTCGTACAGTCTCGACTCGGCAACTAGTATAGTCACGTCACCAATGTAGTTGACAGGGTTATGTCGCACCAAACAACCTTCCAAAGGTATTTACTATGGTAATGTTTTCTAATACACTAATTTCAAATAAAATAAAGTACTCTGTTTGGCATGGATGTAAATATTAATTTAAGAAATAATCATTATTCTTACACATTAATTTATTTATTCATACCTATATTTTTCCAGATAAAAACAAAAAAAATATTTATTTTAGGGCTATTTTGTCGCCCCCCTGAATTGTTTGTGTATGCGGTTGCACAAGTCACACACGCCTTAGACCGGCCCTGAGAATTATAAAAAGGTATCCAAATAAATACTCGCCCTGTTATTTGGATTTGAAAGCGTTGTGTTGATATTTGATCATGGTTTATACTTGTCCAAAAAATTGCATACTAGTGTAGGCGTACCATTACGATTTATATGTAATCTCTGCCCGACGGCCAGTTTTCGGTAGCATACTTTTTTGCCGTTCTCGTTGGTAAAATGCTAGAAGCGAGTCCATTTTCTTCTTTACCTCATCAACTCGACATTTAATTATGTTTCCGATGGCATTCCAGGCATCCTCTTTTATTGAAATATACTTTTACTCTCCAACACTAGGGTCCCAAAGACATCTTTACTCTTAATAATGTTCTATAAGCTGCAGGCAGAAGTCATTATTCCAATCCTTCTTTGTTCTCTGTTCGAAATTATTATTTAGCAGTAAGCTTGTAAATACTTTCACCGAACAAAATAATCCTTTGATAAAATCGCTCAGTCGAGCGAACGCGTGTTAACACGAAGGAATGCTCCAAACAACTGTTGGTGCACTTTTTCGTTGTTTAGACCAACAGAGCATCATTCTTAGAGAATTCATTCCCATTTTGGGCGACTATACTCGAACATACTAGAGCACTGAAAGAATGCTCACTACACGTTTACACCAAGAGAATTTAGGCGTGGGGGGGAAGAATTTGCATTCGCTCGCTTGGTCTAATTTAGATGACCAATTTATATTTTACCAATTTGTGTTTGTTTTGTTGTGACTATAAATGAATGATTCCATCAGCTAGTTTTCAGCAAAAAGGCCTTTGCTGTTAAATACTGGCCCAATGCAGATGAAACACTTATTTGTGACTGTTAGAAGATATCTAGGTAGGATCATTAATTTATATCACTGAACTGCAGAAAATAGTCGAGCAGATCCTAATTCCCTTAGGATACACTTTAAGGCATTTAACTGCAAATTTACTTCAATTTTACAAGTACAATAACATGTTAGGTGTAGCTTTTTTTTAATACAACAATCTCATAAATACAAGCTTAACCAAACCTTTGCTTTTTGAGTCAAGATTTGATGCGGTTTACTATAACTTTTTTTTGTGAGTTTTTCTTGAAGAAATTTTTGATCGGATGCACTTTCCTGGTTCAACGACGATTAATATATTATATTTCTCTTTCACTTCCACTATTGAGATTAACTATACTGTAGCAAATTTACGTTTGTCAAGTTGTTATCACTACTACAAGATTCCCGCCCTTCCACCCAAACTCTAGGAGTAACACTATTGTTTTTTAAAAACACTGCGTCTTACTACCCGTCCGATTTTTACGCCTATTACTAGTTACATCAATGGGTTAAGGATTATAAAGGCTTTATTGAGAGGAACTGCAGCCACATTAGCGTGTAGGGAAGGTGGAAAACCATTTAGGTAAAACCACCCTCAATACACCCGACTGGGATCGAACCCCGATCTCTCCGTCTTCAGCAATCTAGTCTAACACGAAGTAGCGCGTTAGAGCACGTGGCCATCGAGCGGGTGGTACCGCTATTAACCTCCAGAAGAAGTTAGTCTTAAAGAGTCGTCAAGTAATTGTGACAAGGATGAGGGGGGTTGTGTAGCTGTAGAGTAACACAATAGATTAGGTATGCTAGTAACTTATAAGATTACTATGAAAACTATCTAGACATGAAATTATTTCCCTTTTACCTGAGATAAAAACATTCACCTATTTTAATTAATAATCATAAGAAAATACATTAAATTAAAAAATTAAATTAAGTCGTTTATTTAAATACAATTATTTTTACTTATATAGTTATACATTAAACACTATTTAAAGCACAAATAGAACGAATATATTGCAAAACAATTAAGCAACACTTCAGTATTTTTATAAAGAATCTGGAAAATATACACCAGAGCATTGATTTTATAAAAATATTTTTAGTGCTTTTAGTTTTGACTTTGCAGACATTGTTTTGTGTAATGTGAGCGTTCAGATAGTTTTAATATTTAGTTACAATCTAATTCTAAAACGGATAGAGAAGAACTCATATATTTCTTGGTGAAGGTGACATAATAAAATCTCTAGTATCGTATGTTAACAAATCATGTTAGGTAGCTAGTTAGTTGAGTTGATTAATCTATACTTATAAAATAACATGTCCTGATTGATGATGACTGACTGACTGACTGACTGACTGATTCATCATCGCGAGCGCAAACTATCAAGGCTACAAGCATGAAATTCGGACTGTATATTAATTTTATGTAGGCACCCACTAAGAAAGGATTTTAGAAAATTCCACCCAAAGGGGTCAAAATAGGGGATGATAATATGCATGATAATATGTATGAAAGTCCGTTATTTTGAAAGTTACATAAACAAAATTTTTATTTCGGTTATTGACGTAAAACAAATAAATACGTGTTTCAGGAATTTTGGAAATTTTATTTAATAAGGGATGAAAAAGGAGGTGAAAATTTGTATCGCACTTGCATTATTTTTGATCTGAGGTCAAGTTATGGTCATTAACGTAACGTAATATTTTAATTAATCTGTAAATACATATGTATATTTTCGTATTTGTATATAATCAACTTCCACGCGAGCAAAGCCGCGGGCAACAGCTATCTAGTTTAATATAGAAATAAAAATCCTTTTTCACTTCTTCATAGGATGCCACTAGTTCAATACACAAACTAGAGAAAAACTATAATTTTAATATTATATAGTGATATGATATACACTTGCTCTGATAATCTTATTTGCAAAATATAATTTTAAGATTAAAGTTGGATTATAGTCCACATTCTTGGCTGTATATGAATTTGGGGTATACTTTCAGCACGTTAAATTTTTACCAAGAAATGCATCTGTATTAAGGTTTATATTTAATCAACAATTATATTAAATTTATTCTTAGTATAAACAAAAAAATTTAGAATATTAAATATGTTTATCTTCCAAAAAAATTATCTAAATAATATAGAATAAATAAGTAATTAAATTTAATATGTACTCTGATTCTTTTTCTCACCAATATTATTATACCTATTTCCTTTCTTCTTTCCAAAAAACGCTAAGAACCTAAAAAAGATAACCTTTTGAAATGTATAAATCAATCAATAAGCGTCTCACTATGCAGTGAAAATAATAGTGAATGTTATCACATTATATAACAATATTTTTAAAAAGGAAGTTTAAATTACCATTACAAATTAGCGTAAGTGCATTCAACCCAAACAGGTATTAAGATGCGGTGCTAATAATAACCACACATCTTTTAACTCTGACCTGATGATGCCGGTACTGCATCATAATATGTAGAAGCTCAATACATTGCAGGAATATCAGAATCAAAGGAACAAGGGACTTACAGTTAAGGAATGAATTCAAATTTTATTAATTTTTTTCATTTCTTTATAAAAATCTTTATTCATAAATAATTTTGTTTTATTCCAAATTCGTCACTAGACAATTAATATATACATGTTTGGATAATCTTGTCATGTCACTGTTTGGAAGTAATTTGACTCAAAAGTTCACAATTTTTAATTTTTGAATATGCTTATAACTTTTTAGATGTTTGTTAAAACTTAAATTATTGTATGTCATCATAAGATATTATAGCTTGTAATTATTATTACCAAACTTCTTCATTTATTAAAATTTAATGCCTATATTATTGTTATATTGCATCATATACATCCATGTTTTTTCATGCTAAATTGACACATTTGTCAACTTTACCAAAAATTGAATTCTACTACTAATAATCTAAATCGTTCCTTATTAACTATTAAAAGGGTGACCTGGTGGTCTAGGGGTAAGGTGTCAGACTTCTGTGCTGGAGGCCGGGGTTCAATCCTCGGTCCTGGCACAGATTTATCTGACTACCAAACCCTTCCTTCACCTCTGACAAGACATCTTGTGAATGTGGGGAATGCCAGGCCTCCACCGTGGTTCGGATTCCACGTTAAACTGTAGGTCCTTCATTTCATCTTACAATCACCATACCATTACACATTAGCGTAAGTGCGTATAACCCGAATGGGTAGTAATACGCGGTGCTAATAATAATAATAATAATTAACTATTAATTTTTCCGAAATAATAATAATAATAATATTATTATTAATTATTATTATTATTATTATTGTTCATAAAGAATGCTCAATTGTACTTTCCTAAATACACATATCTCAGCTATTACACGTCTTGTTAATCATATCATTCAAGTAGCAACAGCTCCAAGTGAATACTCCTGTGCCCAGCTTTGTACTTCAGTGTCAAGACACCTGGAGGTCTTGAGAGAAGTAACCATGTTTACCGACTACAACTGAGTATAGTAATACCATTCATTAGCCGGCGTCCCAAATATTATAAATATGTAATTATTGTACACCTTTGTCAGGTGGTAAACCCCTGTCAGCGTATTGAGAGGTAGGAATAGGTTTGTACACCTGACTCTGGTGGGAATATCAATAAATTGCAGTCACAAACGTTAGTAAAACTACTTTAATATATTCACCTTAAGTAATGTGATTAACATCTTAAACTGTTGTTAGATATTATCAATACCTCTAAAATAACATTAATAAGTAAGTAAAATGCTATAATGTAGATCCAAAAATATTATTTTTGTATTTTTTAAAACTGTTCTTTTTACCTGACTCAGTGTATAGAATACAACCTTACGGAAGTCCTCTATTGTTTGACACTATTTATTTGAATAAAGTTATTTCCTCAAAGATCCACTGATATTATCAATGAAGTGTTGACACAACATTCTCCCTCTTTAGCTTGTTGGAGCTATTCGAACAAATATTTTCACAGGCTTTACTGTCGCTATTCGATAATATATTGATCTAGATATTGTAATATAAATATGTTGGTGACATGTTGACATCACGTCTCATAGAGTTTGCATGCTATATATATAAATTTAGGTAATATATATAGATCAATTTACTAAACTGACCAGGCTACAAAATGTAAACAGTAATGGATGTAAAAATAAATGATATGGAACTTCGCACGGACCTTCTCGCTCTATTGTTTATAAATTGAGTTATTTACTTAAAATTCCTAATATATTATACACTAGTGAACCAGAGAACAAATTTCGTTATACATACGTAAAACATTATTTGACTTACAGTTTTAAATTTTATAATTCTATTTTTAAAAATTAACGTCTTCATTTGTAAATTTGGACCAATAAAAAATATAGATATTAGGTCTCCAAGGGTCAGCCCTTTGTATTAAAATTTTGACTTGCATTTAAAATTTTCGACATTTTGCTAAGGGATGCACATCTTCTGGTTATCGCATTGCTACTAAATTTCTCTTTTATAAATTTTGACCAATAAAATAGGTAATTATTGACTATTGGTCAAAATGAGAGAGATTTATCATTGCTGTCGCAGCAGTGGATCCAGGAAGGTAGCATTAGAGGCGCGTACCCCCGTCAAGAAATTAAACCACTTAAATTAATGTTAAAGTCACTACTGGTTTTATTGTCATGTAAAACTATTTCACTAAAGCGATTTCATTTTTACTTTCTCGCTATCTTACAGGTAGAGACAATATTGTGATCGTCAAAAAAGTTGAACTTAAGATTTTTATGAAGCTTGACGTTTAATGACCCCCCCGAATCCGAAAAAAATGTTTTTGAATTTACGTCTGTGTGTCCGTCTGTTTGTACCTCCAATTAGAGCCTAAAATATTTTACCGATTGGGCTAAAGCTTGGTATTTAGGGTTTGTATAGGGTTTTCCCGAGGGGTTTTTGAAATTGGATATCTAACCCTAGAATTAAGGGTAGTTTAATAAAGGGAAAAAAGAAAAAAAAAGTATATTTTCTCAAAATTGGGTCAAACTATTTTGTCTAAATTTCATTTAAAAACATTAACACATATTTCAAACAACACGGCTACTCTCAATATTTTGAAAAAATGACTTTAAGGGCTCCGGTCTGATGAGTAAATTCTCATTTTTATCATATCTCTGAAATTATTTGAGATATGAAATTACTTATCATTACAAATATGTATATCTATTTATGATACAAATATTCTATTCGAAGCATGTTTTTATAAAACCAATAACTTTCAAGCTATACGCAAATACATATGATTTTTAACTTTGCGAAAACTAAAGTTGTGATCGTAAAAAAAAAAATCTAGTTTGAAATGCTGATGGATGTCGACGTCTCATGACCCCCCGAACGCTAAAATGTGATCTTTGCAATGCCGTTTGTCTGTGTGTCTGTTTAAACTTAAAATTAAGAGTAGTTTAATAAAGGGGTAAAAGAGAAAAATTTATTTTCTCAAAATCGGCTCTAACGATTTTGATCAAAATTCGTATGTATGATCAAATGATATAAATAACTATTACTATAACATGTGAAATTCTATATATTTTTCAAAATGCTTACACAAACTATTATTGTCTCTAAAGAAGACTAACTAACTTTGCGTTTTAGTTTAATTCAATGGCCCATCATTCTCCTTAAAGGTTAGAGGGTCAGACGATTCCAACATGTGAGTGCTACAATAGTGATTTTGCGTGTGCTAGTGTAGACACACAATATTGTGAGTGTGTTTCCAGCTACCGGTCGTTTCTGACTGTAGAATTAGGTTTTAATAATTACAATAAGTAGACCTTGCTGGTCTTGGGGTAAAGTTCTCACTTAAGGACTCGATGTCCATGGGTTCAAACCCAATAGAGATCGACGGATTTTTCCATGAGCGATTAAAGTCTGTAACACAATTAACTTCCTTCAGAGGGGAAGTCCCATGTCCCATGTCGATTGTGGTATTTAAAATAACCTTGTAATGTATGTAAAAATAACTTTCCGGCAAAATTGTTAGATCTTTACCCGCTCAATCAAAGAAATTCAGTCATCATATGTTTTGAACTCCCCTTAGTACATGAGATTTCTACCAGGTGGTTCATGTAGCAATATACAACCGAAAGGGTGTTTGCATGTCTAGCTTTAGAAGAATAGAAATTACATCAAACCAGACTTGGGTTGTTGACTTAAGAAGAATCCCAATAACTATATTAAATACAATATGTATTCATTTTAGTATTGTTCTACTTTCATCACGTAATGAATAAAAAGAATACTCTCTACTTATCAAATAAGAAACTAATAGAATAATGTATATTACAGTTCGCTCGGAAGAAACAATAAAATATGTGTGGTAACCTTGACTCCCATGGCGTGATCCCACGATAAAGCTATACTGACCGAGCTACCACCACCACTAGTGATGATGCTGCTAACATTTGCGGATAGAGGATGTCATGTGGTCAGCACAACGAGCCCTTTAGATGTTAATCTCAGTTTTCTATACATTATCTCTCTTCTCAAAGTGAGAAAATAATTTGAAATGAATACGAAACTGTTCCCAGCAACCTTTATAAGTGTATGATAAGATCAAAGCTATCGTGAACGTTATATACCACATTTTGTAGTCTGTTTCTAAAGGTAATCTACTTCTTAGCGAGAATATAATTAAAAATTGAAGTTACTGGGCTTATATCACATGACAAAGGCTCAGGATATCCAAAAGTTATATCATTACCTTTCTCAAAGACAACGTAAAGCTTCTTAGCTCTTTGATTAATCTTGTTTCAAAGTTTGCCATCGATTTTAATAGAGTTAATTAATTTAGACCAGCTTTAATATACACAAAATTATCCTAGCTAACCACCACCACATCTTATTCTGTTTGTTTGGTATAATTATAGGGATTTAGTCATAATAAGCATTCATCCTGGAGATGAATAAAATACCTGTGAAGTATTTTGAAGCATTGCTTTATACGTTGACCTTAGGTAAAAGAAGAGTACATATTTGTGAATCTTTCATGTGTGGTGTACTATGAGATTAGATAAAGGGAAAATATCGATAAGTTAATAATCTAAATAAGTTCTGATTAGAGCCATGAAATTAGAACCGTACTGCAGGCGATTCTATGAAGAAAGTTCAACTGGATGGGTCACATTATGTGAATAACTTGTTTATTGACTGTGTCATAGAAGATAAAGTGGAAGAGAAAATGAGACCAGGAAGCATACTAATGCAGCTGACAGATGAACTCAAGCAAGGGAATAATATGATGTTTCAGGATATAAAATAAAGGAAGCTGTTGATAGGTAGGATATGCTGACTAACTCAATTTGGACAAGACAATGGACCTGTAGAAATACATAACACATAATAATGATGATGGTGTTGATGATGATGAATAAGATGATGATATTAATAACAATAATATTGATTCAAAAAGAAAATTTATATCACGAATTAAATGTTTTAATTGTGGAAAAATGGGGCTTTATAAAAGTCAATGTAAAGCCAAAAACTGACTTTGCGCCGACAAAGGCATGGCTTGGACGGACAACGCATTTCTCAACCATGTATGTCTGAGTCTTTGATTACTGTTTTAATTAATGGTGTGTCCTGTTGGGCACTAGTTTATAATTTGGTTAGTTCATCTTCTATAAACTCTACCTTTCTCAACAGTGTTCCGCATCACCAATGTTCTACGGAATGTTTTCACCCTAAACTTTTTGCTACCGCTAATGGTATGTCAATTGCAGCTGAAAAGAGTGTTTATTTTTCAATTAAATTTAAATGGGTTTTCATGGAAGCATTCATTTTCTTTTATTCACAAGCTACCATATGATGTTATCTTGGGTATGGAATTTTTGTCGAGATCCCAAACTCAAATTACTTGAAAAATGGCAACATGTATTTCAAGTTTTGTCCCGCAGTTAAAATACTGTTTAAAAATGATAATCAATTTAAAAAAAAAAAGACTTTTGTAGTCTGGATTAGGGATTAGACCTATGGTGCTTCACGCCAAGCTCACTCTATGTGTGTATCAGTTACTAAACTCATTGTACTTGGTATTTTGACCCAATTGGTCGGTCAACATAGGAAATGATGGATTGTTCTTTGGTCACTACTTTGTAATTGTTTGTTTTGTTTGCTCCATTAACTCTTATGTCAAAATGCATTTTGATCTTATGTTTTCTAGTGTTAACCTATCAGGTCTAATTTCCCTGTTAATGTAGTCGGCGTATTTTGTGCTAACTAAAGTGCTGTTACAATTATAATAATAGTAAGGAGAGGAGGAAGAAGAAGAGATTGAATTCGGCAATTTAATATAATGATATTGGTGATAGCAGCATTAAATATAAGAAACCATTTGTAACAATTTTTTTCAATATAGTGGTTTGAGAATTGAATATATCAGTCGCACTTGAAACAAAAAACCCGTGACCCGGACTCCAAAATGTCAGACCAAGTTACTTACTCATACAGAAGTGTCCCCAAAGTCACTCACGTTTGTAACCACATGTCGCTATCACTAGAGAGTATTTTCTCAGTGTGGCCACCCACATATAATGCAATTTGCATAGGTATGACAGCTAAAGAGGCTTCTAAATTCACCTTCGCGTACTTATAACTCAGCTGTCACTTTTGATAGATATTATAAATATATAGATATAAAATAACACTAATAAAAGAGTAGACTGCTAAGATTTGTGACCGCAAAAGTATGTTGATATTTCCTCACAGATCCTTGCTATAAAATTTGGATTTTATATAAATAAAATAATTCTTCATTTTTTATGTTTTAATCAAATCTATTTTTATTAATTTGTAGATCTAACGTTTTATTACTGATACAAGCTCAATTAACTTTAAAATGATGAAAAATAGGTTCTTTTGTCTATGTTTAGAAAGTATTTATAGCTGATTAATTTCTTAAGAAATTTTTAATAGTCTTTCTGAAGTGTTTAAGCGAGTTAAAGACGTTCAATTTTCAAGTAATCTGTAAATGATAGTATTTTATTTATAAATTGTTTTACGCTAAAATAAATGTTAAAGATACCTACAGGCTATCATATTTCATATACATGTTTTCATTTTGATTTTAATATAATTTTTTTTAATGTGTGTTAAAACTTAAAAAGTGCTTATTTTCAACGACATTTTACGCGAATAACCGTAGTTGTGTGAATAATATTAAGGAAGGCCTATAGAAAACTAAATTGCTTTACCTTAACAAATTCTGTCATTTGTTATTTTTGCCACATAAGGAAAATCTAAGATAGTTGATTAATTTTTGTGGTATAAGGTTGTCTTTTTTAAATATAGCCTACTTGACTTTAAATACAATACAAACATAAAAATATTAAATAAAGTCTAGTAAAGTAATAGAAGCTACATAATTTAAATATTGTTTAAAAATAGCTCCTAGGCCAGTGTGAATAGGATAGTCACGTTCAACAATGGGTAATATGAATTCACATGAACGGCTGTAATTCTTTAGATTAATAGTATCCACTAATTAATGATTATATTTGTCTTGTACACAAAAGTAAATAGTTCTATTGAAATATTTAAAGCATAGGTAGAACCTCCAAGGCCTGTTTTATTTTTATTTTTATCCCCACTTCCTGCTTCTCGTTTTGGCTTTACACCCATGTACTGATCACGATAATTGGTTAAGGATGAGTAAAGTTGAATTTAAAGTGAGCGTTCCCACATTTTATTGGATATAGAGTGGAAATCAATTTTGGAAAAAATCATCCTCATTACACACAACTGGGATTCGACGTATGATCAATCCATTATCTGCAGTCTAGACTATTTCGAGATTTACCCCTAAAACTATGCCACCACCGAACGCGATGATAAGTAGTCCTCAGTGAATTTAGTCAATAACGGCATTGATTAAAACATATCCTTCGTTAAAGGTAATCATAGTGTTAGTCCCTTTTTCAAGACGTGCGAACTGGCGGCCGGGGTTCAATCCTCGGTCCCGGCACAGATTTATCTGATTACCAAACCCTTCCTTCACCTCTGACAAGACATCTTGTGAATGTGGGGAATGCCAGGCCTCCACCGTGGTTCGGATTCCACGTTAAACTGTAGGTCCTCCATTTCATCTCACAATCACCCTACCATTACATATTAGCGTAAGTGCGTATAACCCGAACGGGTAGTAAGACGCGGTGCTAATAATAATAATAATAATGTACAACTGGAGGTCAAGGTCAATTGAATGGGGAGGGAGGGTGGGAGAGGGGGTTGTGAGTCATAAGACACATCTCGATACCCTCACTTCAGCACCATAATATTCAGTGGAAAAACGGTGAATGTCCACAGAATAAGGTTTTCATTATTCTTGTCGAGAAAGGTGTTTATGTTTTTTAATCATTTAAGGTAGGATGAAAGGGAACGATAGCCAAGTTCTGTAATTTTTTTCAGATTTTATAAAAAATAAAACGTTTTTGGCTAAAAATAATACAGTATTATTTAAGTAGAAACATTTAGTTTAATTTTCTGCACATCTCAATAGTTCTTGTAAATTTGTCATGAGTATTGCGACATCTTCCCAGAAACTTTTTTTAAAAAAGGAAAAAAGAAACTGATAAAACTATGCAATGCCCATGACAGATATTTAAAAAGGGCTGAGATAATAATTTGTTGAAAATGATTCTGAATGTGCTTAATTAAGAAATATTTGGTATATTTTGGCAAAAAAAATTTTTTTTGTTAGAACAATAGAAAAAAAATATTGAACTCATCTCACGTTCTCTCTACACTTTAAATTAAGAGATAATTCAAGACACTCTTACCCTGTCCAAAAGCATAAATACACTGTCCTTCATATGCTTACTAATAACTAGGGAGTAGATTTTACCCATTTGCCTTTTTCCCTCCCTTGATCGTTAAAAATACAATTGAAATAGATATGCCTTTATGTTACTACGAGTACAATATATTAAATTTATAGTGTCTATTCTGTTGTTGTTTTTTTGCATATTTTATTAAGAATAACCTTAACACGCCTACTTCAGCTTTGTCCTCTCATGATTTGGGTGCTTAAATCTTATACTAATGACCATTTACCTGCTTAACATTTTTGGCGCCAATAGTTCACTTCCTACTAATAACATGTAACGGAATCTAGTTGTAATTCAAGCTAGGGTGAAATTTAATGTTCATGTAATGCAGAAGCAGTTAAAAGTGTGGGTATATACGTTTAAATTCCAAATAATAATTTCGGAAAATACATATTACTTAGATTTAAAAACCAAGAATTTCAAATCATTGTCTGCACACAAAATAAATCTACATATAGTAATTAAGCTATAATCTACATCATCATAGTAATAAATAATGTGTTATATTTCAACCAAAATGTAATCCAATCAACATATGGCTATTACTCGTAAATAAAACGATGCCTATAATAACCATCAAGCAGAAATATTCATCTAATAACTAATGTTTTATAATCTGTATTCTAAGATCATTTCAAATCTTCTATTTATAGGTACATTTTGAATATAATAAAGTTAGTACATTGTATTTGTGAAATATTGTTGAAGATTTGAAATATATACGTTACCGTCCAAACACAATTCCAGGACAAATTAGGTCGGACTAGGCCAAACTGATACATCCTAGAAGCCTCAGGATGTACTAATTTAGCTTAGTCTAAATTCTTTAGTACTGAGATGTTGGCCTAACTCATAGGATAAATTAATATAGCCTACAATGTTATTAGGCCAAACCATGTTTAGGTCAGCTGACAACATTTTCGCGTGAAATGTGAATGATGAAACCTGTTCCCAGTCGATTCATCGTGTGGGTTAAGAATAATATAAACTAGTACTGCCTAAAACATCAGGCTGTATCAGTTTGGCCTAGTCCAATCTAGTTCGTCCTGGAAATCGTCCTTGGACGGTAACATATAGGGGCTCATTTTTTAATTACCAATCAAACTTTACAGTCCCGTGTTCCTTTTTAATACAATCTAAGTTTTCAACAATATTTATTATTCTAAAACAACGTTTCTGGGCCTGGATTCAGTAACGGGAGCAAGTCTTTTCCAGTGCAAGTATAAAATGGAGCAACTTTGCGCCCGTTAGTGAATCCAGGCTCTTATGTGTAGTTTACAAATCATAAACATTATACAATATAATTTATCAACTCTCTCTTTTCAAACCCTGAAAACCAGCTCGGAACAAAATCGTACTAAGTAACACATATAGAGTATGTATTATGCATATTTATTAAAT
The DNA here is from genome assembly GCA_039000515.1 of Timema cristinae. Lineage (NCBI taxonomy): Eukaryota > Metazoa > Arthropoda > Insecta > Phasmatodea > Timematidae > Timema > Timema cristinae. The sequence goes on from JBCFYV010000012.1 coordinate 51,117,756, forward strand.
ATACATGTATCTTATATATATAATACCCGCCTCGGTGGCGTAGTTGGCTAACGCGCTTGTCGTGTTGAGCTTGACTGATGAGGACGGGGAGATCGAGGTTCAAATCTCGGTCGGGTGAACTGGGGGTTGTTTTTCCTAAATGGCTTTCCACTCTCCCTCCACGCAAATGCGGGTTCACTTCCTCTAATTCAACCTTCCCAATTCCTAATCCATTAGCGTAATTAGTACTTAGAGCGTATAACCCGAACGGGTAGTAAGACGTGGTGCTAAATATATTATTATTATATATATATATATATATATATATATATATATTTATATATTAATAATATATAATATATATATATATAATGGACTTACATGAAATGAATCATATTTGGATGGGAATACAGGTCCGTCTATTCTAATACTATGGTAAAGCTCCCCTAGAAAACATTTCCTTCACTAATAATTTCTAAAAATCGTTCACTTCTTCAAACACTCATTCACCTCTACCCCACTTAACCCCCTCCATATAAAATGTATTTCCTTCAGAGCACTAATGGTTTCACTAGGTGACTGCTACTTGAACTCTAGGGAGGATTGTATAGTTGTTCATAAGTCCTACTTAATTTAAGAAGAGGCTTTTATTTCAAAATATGATTCACGCCAAAATGTAGGTTATCAAAGGTATTAACATGTCTCTTAAAATTAACAATTTTACTTTTTAAGTTTCATAAAAAATAATAAAATTACCGTTTCACATTCACAGACGTTCCACGCAAAATGTTTTAGTTTTAGAAAAAAGTAGATGGTTTAAAACAAAGATTTAGCCTTAGAACAAAAATAGTTACTTTTAACAGCACCACAACAAAACCATAAATAGTTCAGCGTTGTTTTAGTAGCTCTGCATGTATTTGAATTTTTTTGAAAAAAATACTAAACGAATTTATTTCAATTTCCATAATCTATACATGTTTTAAATTAAAATATATAGATATATGTATCTATATATATACACCTTAAATTATAATTGGATATTAAAAGTTAGTATAATAATATTGCAATATAGCTCCCTATTTGCATTTGTTATTAGTAGCCTGTCTGTATACGCGGAAATTCCGTGAAACACATCTCTGGCGTAAATTCAGGGATTACTGTATTTCCATTTTTGTTGTACTAACATATTCTATTTTTTGGGTTATTTAACATGAGCTTCTAAATCAACTGATTGTATTAGCAAGCAGCTCTCAAACTAACTTAAACCCAAAAGTAGATTTGAAACTTTAGCTCACTCGGTAGCGTGTCCATCTATTGAGTTAAGTGTCCCAGGTTCGATTCCTGGCATGGTCAATAAATTAATTATGTTTAAAATGATGGTTTCCCCTTTTATAGGAATGAGTTCATGGTGGAGGCTGGGTTTGTGTCTGTTATATTTAAATTGTAGTCGTGTGCTATTATATCAGTTGACTCAGAGTGAAGTTAATCCTCGAATCATTAATAATGAATCTTAAAGTGAGCTTATTTAAAAATAATAATTTTGGTGACCTGGGTCTAGGGGTAAGGTGTCAGACTTCTGTGCTGGGGCCGGGGTTCAATCTCGTCCGCAAAATTTATCTGATTACCAACCTTCCTTCACTTGAAAGACATTGTGAATGTGGAATGCCAGCTCCACCGTGTTCGGATTCCACGTTAAACTGTAGTCCTTCATTTCATCTCACAATCACCCTACCATAACATTAGCAAAGTGCGTATAACCGAAGGGTAGTAAGCGCGTGCTAATATAATATAATAATAATAATAATATTTGTTCGTACATGTTGGGATTATAACAGGTAGCCCCTATTTTGATAGGAAGATGTAGCCCAGACTTGGAAAAGGTGTCAGACCAAGGTATTTTAATAAATTTGAAGTAAAATATAATATTCAAATGCCAGCCTGTATTGCTGAATGGTGGATAGGTTGGTTGAAACCTTAAGGACTTTGTTGTCCAATACCTTAGCTAAGGCTTTAGAGCTTCTCTCAGCTAAGATAATTTTTCCAGGTTTGTATCTCAATCAGGCTGGTCAATTTATTATTCATGTAATTGAGGCTTCCCATTTCTTAAGGATGAATTAGTGGTTAGGAAGCTCGTTTTATCTTTTCTAGAAATATGATCTAATATAATCAGCTGGTTTAGTAAGTGGACGTTAAATAAAATCATTTAATCTTTGGTTATAGCCATGAACATGTTAAGGAATGTCAAAATAATGTTTATTTTAGTGCTAAAGTTTGTTGGTTAATACAGTTGAAAATAGGTATCATCAAAACTAAATGAATACCAAAAATGCCAAATTTTGCTTGCTTGTACCCCATTTAATCGTAAGGCAAAGGTGATTTAAGGTTTTGGTCGTTAAATTAGCTGTAAGTTGCGTAATATATTATTGCTACAAACGTTGATACTTGTTATATCTACTTTTTATGTAGTCTATGGCATTAGGAACTTCAAAGTTCACTGTGACACTTACAAAAGTACGCCACCTATATCTTGATCTAGTTTTATTCAGTCCATATTATTACACCTATATTTATCAGGTTTATTCTAATGATATTCTCCCATCGACGTCTAGGTCTTCCCAATGGTCTCTTTTCATTGGGTAACCAGTCAATACACTGAACAAGATTCTAGAATCTCCCCATTCGCACTGCATGTCCTACCCATCATAACCTACAATACTTGATTATCCTAACAATGTCCTGTGATGAGTACAGTTTAGGTAACTCAGCATTATGTAATATACTACACTCCCCAGTACCATAGTTCATTTTTGGACCAAATATCTTTATGAGAAACTTGTTTTCGGACACCCTAATTTTATTTTCGTCATTTAAATTACGAGACCACGTTTTACTTTCATAGAAAACACCAGTAAAACTATTATTCTGAGTCTTACAATCCTTGAAATCAGACGAGATATCAGATATCCATATTACTCTTTATTTTGCTCTCCTCTTTATAAGATAAACGAATTCTTAGTAAGTTCTCATTGATGACGAAATACTTCCAAACAAACGATGCCACATTCTTGTCACGTCTTGTGAGTGTATGGCTGGAAAACAGGGCGGATGTGGTAGAGACACCACTACAGTTGGCAACCAGATCACGACCCTGCTTCTAAACTGATTAAACATTGTTTATCTGGAGCGTCGTCGACATTACCGCCGTCTTCTTCGTGAAAGTTTTGTATCGGTGATGAAGCGCAAAGCGGCAGTGGATCCAGGGGGGGAGTGGGGTGACGATGGTGGTGTTCCTCCCCCCCCTCCACACCACCCTCACCGCATAGAAAATAATCACTATATAGTAACTAATACCATAATGTTGTAAAGAATTAATGGTTTCGACACCTCTCTCGCTCTAACTCCTACATGACATAATCAAAAACTTTTTCAACTTAACTATAATGTACAGAGAAGTAAATGGCTTGAAACTAACATTTTCTAGTAGTTATATTACTAAGTGTAGTATAATAACCAAGTAATTGTATTGAAGTGATTATGATTTTAATTAATACTACACACATTTTAGACCTATGTATGTTTATTACTTTTATTGTAACAATGAACTTTTTTTTATTAAATTTACAAAATTTTAGATCAAATTTTTTTTAAAGTCCTCTTTTTATTATTATGATTATTAATACAAATTATTTGTATAAATTAGTAATAATAATAATAAAATATTTTTATTAAAATTAGGTCTATCATAAATTAAAATATTGTTAATTTAAAAATTATTCAATTTTTACTTGAAGGAGCCACAATAACAGGCTCTGGATCCGCCATTGAAGTCAAGTTATTTATATCCACACACAGCTTATTGAGACATATTTTACATCACCAAAAATTTTAGTCAGAACCCGGGTCCCATGTATTATTGGGCAATGCAATACCAACATAACTAAGCCATCAACATTTTATAGTATTATAATATTTTTGAATGTCGTGTTCTGATATAATTATTTTAGAAAGTGTAGCTTAAATATCACTGAATAAACAAAGAATGAATCTAGCATTATTATGGCAAAATACTCATGTGTTTGGTAAAATGTTAACTAAGTTGGAAAATACATATTAATTTTGAATGGGAATATATTTTTCAGAATAGTTTCGTTAGAGTGTATTAAGTACCCTTTTTAAATACACACATTTAATAAGCACATGGTTTATGAACTATTTAACCTAAAATCGTATTCGTAATACTACATACTCTACCCCAGCACTTATATACATAAATATTATTTGGTAGTGAGGTGAACTTGTAAACGAATATAAAGCATCTAGTCAGCTCTACACGTAGTCTCTCCTAGCTCCTCAAGACTTGTGGCTGAATACCCTGACCATTTGACCATGGGAAGGGGCTGACCATAAATTTAATGTGTGATAAAGTTTGGCTGCGAGGACCTATAACAGAGGTTACCAACGTAAGAAAGGAACAGTATCTGACAGTTATGAAAGTTACTAAAACTACTTTCATTTATCATACTTCAAATTATGTGTTTGTTAGGTGTCACTTTTGATAAATAGTATTAATACTTTATTATAAATAGTAAAAAGATGAACACAATCTATCTTAGTTATAGAAACCAAATAATTTAGATATTGAGTACGTTGGGCGCCACTCCTAATGTCTAGGAGAAAAGTATCTCCGGCTCAACTAACCGGTAGTGGCAACGACGCCCCTCTACACTCGGGACCACTGGGTGTGCTCAGGAACATTACTGAATGGTACAATGTAATTAATTTTGAATTATAGTAAAAAAAATATTGATAATTGTGTGTTATTATTATTATTATTATTATTGTGGTTTCCTTCTGAGTCCAGAAAGAGATCCTACCTAATAAGGCATGCCTCCTAAATTATAAGACTAATAAAAGTATTGTGAAGCAATACTCGAAAAAGAAAAATCAAAAAAGAAAAATAATAAATTTTACATTAAATTATATTGACTAAAACATTTAAAAGGTCCTTTAAATTTCTAGTAAATCGACGAATATTAATGATGAGCTTGATCTCACCCAATAATGTAGACCGACGATTTCTTGTACTTGTAGTAAACCTGTATTATTCTTCAAATTTCCACATAACAACTTCCAATAATCCTTTCCTTAAGATCAGCTTCTATTTCCATGCTTGTGCATGGCCGAAAATGATGATTTACTATATAAAATTCACTTTTTAAAAACTGACACAAATTGAGTTCTTCCTTATATTTTTTCAGTACTTTTCTCTCTAACAATCCCAACATCTTATTTTGTTTTGTTTTATTAAAGAAAAAAGTCTCTGGCCTTGGAGAAAGAAATGGTTTAAACTTCGCACATAGAATTTCAGAAACAAAATAAATCAAGATGGAAATAGTTCCGAAATCCACCACTCTTTAAAACAGCTAGCGTTAAAATCACCTTCCAAAATAGTAATAAACACGGCGGGTTTGGCTTTCACGAATTAAAATAAAGAAGGAAAGTTTATTACAATGAAATAAAGGTAAGTAGGTTATATATATAAATTAATATTTCAATTGTAAGCGAATATATAATTAGTATTTGAAGCTTTAGGAGTTGTGATTTAAATTTCAAACAAATAAATAGTAAAGTTGTCAACGTTATTACATAGTTGAAAGTTTGAGTCAACTGACTATTAAATTTTTATTTTAAAAAAATATTTAAGCAAAAATAACATCACAATACCTATAAAGTAATGCTTTTTTTTGCATTAATTTTTATTACTCGTACGGTCTATCCAAATTTGAATTAAACTAACTCCTGAACTTATGATCGAGTTGTTTAAGTTATCACTCTCACAATATAACTGATTTTCTGTATCAAAGAGGCTAAGGATCCTATCTTAACCTGGGTACTGAGGACAGTTTTACTGAATGATCTATTATCCATCCCTGCAAATAAGGGTGTATTGCTTCTAAATTTCCATCATACTCGTCCCTACCCTATTTTGTGTATATATTGCCCTATTAGACCCCATTGGTGAATTTCCACAGTTCATGAATTGGGCAAATTACTTCCCAGTCAGTGAACTGACCTTTCCTCCTGACCATTTCATATTATCAGCATGGTTTTATTTTAAAATTATTTGCTATCTCCATCATGTTTAGATATGTTAAGCGTAGTATATTGACATGTGAATGTGCGTGTGTGTAATGATTGTTTGTCTTAACGTTTTTCTATCTTTCTCTCCTTTATTTAGTTATACTTTCCTCACTTATTTTATTTTAATATGTCCATAAATGTACAATTATGAATGTGGGCAAAAAAATTGTTAGTATTATTTTTGTACAGATATTAGGCTGTATAAATTAGTTTTTAGAACTTACGTATTAAATGTACTTTCTTTAATTTTTAAAGGGCTAAGTGTAAGAAAAGGGTTTGGCCTTACTTATCTCCATCCAAATAAGGAGGATATTATTTATTATTATTTCATGAACTGGGCAGCTACAATTGTTACCAAATTCATGAACTCGGCGTGTTTTTTCTCAGTCCGTTAAATGGACAAGCGAATAACAGGTTTGGGCTTTCAAGTTAACTTATATTGTTATTGTTTGGGAATGGAAGGTTAGTTTAAGTTAGTTTAGATTAGTTTATTATAATATTTTAAACAAGTTTCAGTTAGCTTGTAGTAGATAGTACAATGAGTTCTAGTTCATAAAGGGCAATGCAATTTTTGTCCGTTTCGTGAAATGATCAGGAGGAGAGGTAAGTTCACGGAAAAGGCAGAAATTGTACCCCGAGTCCTAAAATGAACAGTTTCACTATTGGGGTGTAACATATATATGCTATTTACTTGTATTTTTATTGTTATTATTATTTAGCACCGCGTCTTACTACCCGCTCGTGTTATACGCTTTAAGTACTAATTACGCTAATGGATTGGGAATTGGTTGAATTAGGGGAAGTGAAACCGCATTTGTGTGGAGAAAGAGTGGAAAATCATTTAATAAAAACCACCCCCAATTCACCCGACCGAGATTCGAACCTCGATCTCCCCGTCCTCGGTGGTCGAGCTCAACACGACTAGCGCGTTAGCCAACTACGCCACTGAGGCGGGTTATTTGTTGTAAAACTTGTAAGATTTGGTAAACACAAAAACAACTAGCTTTGGTAAGGAATAAAGAAGGTATAATTTATAGCAAATGTACTCTTTATTTGCTTCGAGTAAAAATGATGAACCATTTAGGAAATAAGTAACTTAAGTACACCCAGCTGAGATTTTAACCCGACTTACACGTCCTTGACAAATCAGACTAAGATATATTGACGCCTTTGTCCACGTCCTTCCATGATCCACAACGATAATCCCCTCGGAAATTTTTGGTTCAAATACGGGGGGGTGGGGGTCAACCATGTATGGTGCGACAGAGAAAGGATTATTTATTTTCCTTTATGTTGAATTAGTGTTATGATTTATTACTATAAGTAAAACTTTGTGTCGCTAGCCCACGAGCAAGCTATACCACCACTAGAGATGATAGTGCCAACTTTGTGCATTTAGGGTGTGATTCGGTCAGCACAAAGAAACTTTCTGCCCTTAATCTCAGTTTTCCATAAAGGATTCTGCTACTTAGTTCATCAAGTAGCTCCTCACGATACTAATTTTAAAACCATTCCAGAACCACTACTTCACAGAAAAATTCTTAAAGTGCCTGGGATCGAACCTGAGTCCTCTGGATCTATAGCCGAAAACTCTGACCCCTAAACCACAGATTATAAAGGACATTTAAAATGAAATATAATTTTATATAATTTGTATATTTTTGTTAAACACCTTTTTAAATTTAAATTATTTTTGTTTGTGTTTGGTACATGTGCTAAATTATGTTTTCGCGTAGCTTTTGGTTGCCAATTCGCAAATGGTTGGTTTATGAATGAACGTTTGTCATCATTCGAGCTCAAAACCTCTAACACTATCGTTTGTGTCTACGTGCATTGTAGCCTTGATATAAACTAATACCCTATTAACCCCTTACTACACGTATTTATTTTATATAATTGCTTCTGAAGTGAATATTAACATTATAATATTGTGAGGATTAATCGAACACGTCCCACGATAACCCCAGATAGGCCTACTGGGACAACATAGCCACCAGATTAATAATTTCCAGTTCCACGTATTGATCACGTCTTAATCTCGTAAAATTGAATATTTACTTTACCTTCAACCACCTAAACACAAACGTTGGTATAATAAATTGTATGCATACTATCTGAAAACATCTATATATTTACATGTAACCAGTGGTATGTTTATACTTTTTTACCTTGCCTGGACATGAACCTAGATCCCCTATCCACACTCAGTACTTAATTAGCAGAAGAATATTATTTTTTTATTATCAACTGAATCTAATCAGAACTTTTTTTAGGAACTAGCAACTAATAATCAGCCCTTCAGTGGCACTGAAGCTAGTCAGTATTTTAGTAGCAGCTGAAGTTAACCAGCGATTCATTAGCAGCTGAAGCTAATCAGTGATTCAATCGCAGCTGAAGCTAATCATAGCTGAATGCAGTCAAAAGGTATCTAGTTATTAGAACAATTATTTCCCATTGTTTGCATGAATTGGAACAAGATGCGGTAAATGTGTTGGTATTGGGTCTGATTGCCAACCCGTGAGCAAACATATCCCAGTAACGAGAAGATTGATTAGTTCCTACAGGCATTGCAATCAATTCCTAACATTATGCTCTGTGATACAGGACACGGAGTTTGTCTCTGATAAAACAAGTTTGGTTATAGAGAGTGAAGTAATTATTTATACGTAGTTAACAATAAAACATAACTAATAGTTCTTCATAATGTGTTTTAAAATAAAGTAAATTAACTGACTATACGTTTACTGACCATTTATAATTCATATAACAAATAAATTACAATTTATTGACATTCTCATTTGATATGAATAAAGTTGTATTTCCCAAGTAATCATTGAAAAATGGCATCTGGTGTAAGGATTGTAAAATGTTGAGGAACTGTACCTCAACAAATATCAAGGTACAATGTCAAACCACTTAGAATAAATATCAAGTACACCATACCGGGATTATAACTCCAGTCCCTGTCACCGATAAGCAAGACTAGATGATCCAGAAATATAGTTTTTGTGAAGTGGTTTTATTTTAATATTATTTTCCATGATACAGAAAAAGGTTATAAGTTATTTACCAAAAACTTTTTTAATCTTATATTTTAAAATTTTGTAACTATAATCTTAAACAAAAATGTATACACTTTCAATCCCTCGGTAGTATAGTTATACAAGTAGTTTATATTGTATATACCACACTGTTAATGTATTGTTATTAATATAATTATTTTTGTATTTATATTTTAAAACCTAAGGCTTAGAATCAGAAGGAGAAATACTTACTAGTGGTAATAATTACTACTTCATATCACATAATTTGTGTTTGGATGCCAAAAAATATAGCTCCTTGGCTCCTGTTAAAATACAAGTAAGAAATAAAATAACTTTAGCATGTTTAACACTGATTCAGAAGGCCACTTTCTAATCACAGTCGGCTGTATCAGGAATGATTATTCCACAATGTGAATTTCAATCTTCTCTCTAGGCATAAGATGTTAGTGTTTTTAACCACCCTACTAATCCTTATGTCTAATTAACGTGAGCCGATAACTCGGCTGAGTCAATTCATCCGGCCAAGTATTCGTTCCGTCAAAATATATATTCTAGTACTCGGCCCGGTAATCCGCCTAGTATATTAGCGAGAAGAGTGAACAGAAACGTGTCCTATTCCCTTGACAGTGTACCTACCCCCTCCACATACCACGTCCCGTTCACGAAGGTACTCGCCCTGTCTGATCACATTGTTTAGTGGCGAATAGCGAGCTCATTTGGAAGTGTGTGTGTTTGATGCTTGATTTGGTTTATATTGCCGACATGTGATATAATAGAGGCAACAAAATGGGATTCAGAAATCACATTAAAATTGATTCAAGACTGTAAATCGTACGAGTATATTTGTAAATTTTAATAAAATTCATACAAGAATAAATATATGCACTCATCCAAACTGCAGAGGCAATCAAAATACGAGACATTTGAGTTCTGGAAGTGAAAAATAAAATAAAGAATATACAACCAAGAAATGAAAATAATAAAATACTCGAAGAAGGCTGGTTCCAGAATCAACAATATTTACAAATCAAATATAAAATGGCTTGAAGGACTCGAATCAGTCTATAAGGTCACTTATAGAAATAAAAACTCTCGTCAGTGTATATATTTTATATTTTGATGCTTTATTATGTATACAATGTTGTTTTATACAGTTTCATTAATAAATAATCTAAGTAAGCCTACATATTAGTAAATCATTATATTTTGCCAGAGAACAGCCCTATCATTTGAAAAATGATATGTGTATTCAACTCTCTTGCTAGTCTAGCCCAATGGTTGGTATGGACATTGTTGATACTTGGCATTAACGATACAATTTTCTGCCTCCATGTACTCTCGGTGATTTCTTCTGTGTTTATCTTCTTCATCTACAATGCCTCTTTGCAAATATGTGATAGCACTTGCAAAATTATTAAGTAGTTATGCCATGCACATGAGTGTGAATAATTTTATCCTTTACCTCTAAATGAGTTGATATGGTGTTCTAAAATACTCTAAATCTATTTACTAGTATATCTAAAGCATGTCAACTACTATCCGAGTTATAGACATTCTATAATTGAAATGTGCTAATTGGTTATAGGTATGTAGGAATAAGGTTTCAACAAGTAGGTTTTTAGAGAAAAGGCATCATCTCTTATCAAAAACCCACCATCTGTCAATAGGTTGTTCTTGAGTTGAAATATTGAACAATTTCTAAAAACTACGTCCTTATATAACTTCCCATTATTCATAAGTTGCTGTAATATAAAACAAGAAAAAGTATATGTTTTAATTTATTTGCTTATATTGTCATAGTGATACATATTTATGGTACATCAACAAAGTCATCTCTTTAGAAATTGGAAGGTAGATAATAATAGTATGGGTGTGCTGACGAAGAGGTCATCGATATATTTGCGAGGAGCGTTGTAGTACAACTCTATACTTTATCTCAAAAAAGTTATATACTCGTACAACCCAAAATTCAGTGTATATTGACAGAATTTGGCTTTGAAGATTTGAGAGAGAAACAAACACTACATTCAAATCGTCAACATATTATAGCGATCCCCCATCAATTCAATTAAAATCTTCCACCTATACTGTGTGATCCAACAATGTCGTGACTCAACGTCAACATATTATAGCGATCCCCCAACAATTCAATAAGCATCTTCAACTATACTGTGTGATCAAACAATGTCGTGACTCTACGTCAACATAGTATAGTGATCCCCCAACAATTCAATAAGCATCTTCCAACTATACTGTTAATCCAACGTCAACATAGTATAGTGATCCCCCAACAATTCAATAAGCATCTACCAACTATACTGTGTGATCCAACGTCAACATATTATAGCGATCCCCCAACAATTCAATAAGCATCTTCAACCTATACTGTGTGATCAAACAATGTCGTGACTCAACGTCAACATAGTATAGTGATCCCCCAACAATTCAATAAGCATCTTCCAACTATACTGTGTAATCCAACGTCAACATATTATAGTGATCCCCCAACAATTTAATAAGCATCTTCCAACTATACTGTGTAATCCAACGTCAACATATTATAGCGATCCCCCAACAATTCAATAAGCATCTTCCAACTATACTGTGTAATCCAACGTCAACATATTATAGCGATCCCCAACAATTCAATAAGCATCTTCCACCTATACTGTGTGATTCAACAATGTCGTGACTCAACGTCAAATTTATACACTGATAACATCACTGGTGACCACTGCCAATACTACTTATTATTTAACTTCTAATCCAGTTGCTTGTGAAGGTGATCTACTAACCACCGTAATTATTGCTAATACTTTCCACTGATGGCACGTTAACGTAGATATTGTTAGGTTTAAGGTACCTAATACCTACTGAGTGTGGGATTTTGTCTTACCTTGATATAATCCAAGTAGTTGTATATGGTATCCAGAACTTCAAGGATAAATGATGATATAGCTAGTATGGAGACTTGGAAGAGATTTTGCAGAGTATGAAAATAGTCTTCGGTTGCCAAAAGTGACCGAGCTACTTGTGATTTAATCCTTGCTTGTATATAATCTCTCAAAATGGTGGTTGACCATTTAAATGTAGCAGCTACATTTTACAATAAACAATCAAATTGATGAATGTTTATTCTCATGAATAACTTAAATTCCATTTGATCTTCCGTTTTCTGTTCTCAGAAAGGTCCTGCTGAGTCCACGTGAGTATTTCTTCTTAATAGCAATTTCCTGGACCAAATTCCATTCTTTTAGGTATATAACTAATCTTGAAGTTATTTCTATCATCACCATTATAATAGGATTGGCATATTTCTTTAAATTTCTCTTCGTTAAAACACGTCAATCACCCTTGTCCACTCAAATCAAATGAACGGGCATGTTATAGAAATCGTATGCGTGTAAACAACCCCTCGGTCAATATTTTCACTCAGCCGAGAAAACAGTGGAATGTCTTGGCCAAGCACTCATCACGTACAAATTAGGCTCAATGTCAACTGCCTAATAGCATAATATACCCGGAAGGTTTTTTGTAGTGGTTTCCACTCTTCATTCTAAATAGGGTCTATAGGCTGTGTGACTATATTTCTGTAAGCTTTATTTTATCTATAAATATAACAGATTGTAACGTAATCTTACTTACTTATTTTCTGTGACTCATATTTTTGATGTTATATTTGGTCTAGCGGATTCCACCATTTTTTATGCGAAGCTACGGTCGACTTGTTAATAATATTTTCTTTGGTCATATTCGGAACTAATTGACCTGATGTTTTATTAATTTTTAATGATTATCGATTCTTTCAAGAAAACATCACCAAAACAATCTAGCCTGAGACAGCAAGCAGCTGAACTAAGTATTGTAAGTTCTGTATTTGTTTTAAGGTAACAGCTGTATTCACTAAGCGGCAAATTAAAATGTTATATTAATGATTTTGGTATTTTTTATCCGATTAACTATGGTGGTAGTAATAGTAATTTTAGTTTTTAATTGTTTAATATGTGTTTTATTTTAGTAGTGATTATTTTACGGTTTATTAGCAGCCTGTTGTTTGATTGGAAGATCCAATTTTTTTTTGTATGTCTATACCAGAAAAGGAATATAATCAATGTAAAGAGAATAAAAATGTATTTCCACTTGGATGAATTTGATGTTGTCCTTGCTTGTGTCATCCATTTTAGAGCAGTAATATTTTAATACTAAAACAGCAACATTTTTTTTTTAATAAGTAAGATAGTAACGTTAGTTGTACAATGATGTGGTTTTAAATGTGTATTTACTATTGAAAGTTCAAAACGTAACCTGATTTTTAAAACCTAGTTTGTTTTCCATATAACTTTGTGTATTTAATGCACTGGCTCATTTCCTTAGTGACGTCACACGTTCAGTCAATAAGATATCCTATCCATCTAGCGCTACCCTCTATTATCTTTACATTAATTAAAACTACAATTTCCCCATCATCAGCAATCTAGTCTATTGGGAGAGTGGCACCTTATGCCATTTGAACACAGAATCAGGCGAATTAGCTCTTCTGTTTGTAAACCTGGCTGGAATGTTTCATACCCTCTTAAAGGCACCAGTTACTTGAAATAACTTCTCCAAGCTAAGGTATTTCTTATGAAAATGGCATATCATTAGCTTCAAATCCACTAAAATGTCCACAATTAACTTAAATGTTCCTCTTGTAAATTTGTTAAAATTGACTTTATTTGTTTGAGGAGATCTCTATATGTGTGTATCTCTCAAGTTATTATCCACTTTAATGGGGTAGCTAGCTAACGCACTAGTTTCGTGTTGCACTAGATTGCCGAGAACGGGAAGATTGAGTTTCGAATATCGCTCGGGTGAACTGCAGGTGGTTTTTGCTAAATGGTTTCCCACTTTCCCTCCATAGAAATGCGGGTTCATTTCTTCTATATTCAACCTTCCTAATTCCTAACCCATTAGCGTAATTAGTACTTAAGCGTATAACCCGAACGGGTGGTAAAACGCGTTGCTAAGTATTATTATTAGGTACTCACAATTTTACATTTCTTTCATAGCTGCGACATTTCACGCATTACTTCGTTGAAAATGAACTAATTCTATATTTTCATATATTTTTGTAGTCAATAGTTAAAATTTTTAGACCAATAAATGTATTTTCCATGGACAACATATTTTGAAATACCAAACCACTTCTCAGATAGTGCAGGATTTATGAGTGTCTGTGATGTGTCTAGGCACTTCGGTAGGTGGCCCCCTTGAGATTTGAAATCTATCGAACCAGATTGGATCGATTCGAACAGACCTGATTCAATTACACGCTTTTCAATTATTTACAATTGGACTCTTCTGATCCAATCAGCTTCGAATCAGGCCGAGATGAGCTTAATGGGGGGAGAAGCGCACACCTTCAGAGTGGCTCTTAGGTTATAAAAAACATCACTGCGTGTGTGTTTGTGTGCGTATATATATAAAGTCTATTGGCTTCGGTGGTCTTGGACCCCGATGTTGGCGGGTTCAAACCCAACCCACTAGTCACAGCAAGCCATACAGACTGTATATCCATTGAAAATAAAAATATAATTTTTTTTATGTTTATTATTATTATTTTATAGGTTTATTCACACTCATTCCCATTCATACCCACTTCAGTGGTCATATTGTCTTAAGACGTCATTATCGCAAGAGACTGGACTGTCGATGACGTGGAGATTGGGTGTTCTGAGGTGGTTTTTTCCGTGTTTCCTTTGTACCAATCCAGGCATATCTCATCTAAATTTAACCTTCCTCATCTCTAATTCTCTATCGTAATTAAAACATTTGCGTACAACCCAAACAGGTAATAATACGTGTTGTTATATTAAAAATTATCTTTATAAAGAGATAATTTGAATTGAATTAATTAACATATATAATTATATTGTTCCAGTATATATTTTAACTATACGACTGTACCTTATCGTTTGTTCTGTGTTTGGTAGGTAAGTATTTTTAGCTCTCTTCCTCTTTATTACAGCTCCGTTATCCTTTTGTTTTAAGGGTCTGACTAGTACTAAAGCTTCGTAGAGCTATAGGCTTATCTTGACAAAACTTTTCGTTATCTTTAGGGAGGAAAGGTAGTATATATCCTCATCTCTTTTTTTTTTTTACCACCACCCACTCAGTTTAAAGTATTTTTTACTAACCACGCTAGTTGGAATGAGGAAGATCGAATTTAAAGGAAGTGTACAAGTATTCACGCGGATCAAGAGTGGGATAAATTTTTGGGGGAAACCACCCACAGTACACCCAGCTTGGATTCAAACCACGAAATCCTCATCATGTATAAATATGAGACATTTCAAAATGGGTCTCCGAGAAATCATGAGTTGGAGTTTATAAATAAAAAAAATAATTTAGATGAAATCGAAATGTGTCATGAAGATAGAGGTACTATGCCATATAATTAAGTCTTAAAATTTGAAATTTCAAAGCTGGAGTTGGTGAAATGGAGAAGGGTGGTTTAAGCATTTTGAAAACTATTTGAAACAAATATATCTCAGTGTAGATAATCAAAACTCAGCAGAATGTTAAACGTACCTCTATAAATAACTATAATGTATAATAATTTAAAGCTTTTAAATTGAACTACGGGAAATAAGGAGAGTTGGGTTATTAAAAAATTTAGGTTGGATGGTAAAGAAATTGTTAGGAATGCAGCGGGCTTACTCCTACACAAGTAATTTTAGAATATTTGAATTTTCTAAGTGGTGTGGTTGCAAATAGGAGAGGTCTAGAAACTTCAAAATCTTAAACTAAAAATAATTCTAATTGTGGTAGAAGATTTAAATTTATCAGGTAGGTAATAGAACCCCCTCAAACATTTTGAAAACAAATTAAATTTAAACAAGGAAAGACGGAAAATGGGAAGTCTAGCTTCTTCAGAAAAAATGCTAATACAATAGAACACTTCCCATATCTTAGAAAATTGAAATATTTAATCACATATAAAGCAAAACCGTTTGACAGTTTAAAATTTTTTTAAATAATGGTTAGTGTGTAATACATTTTTTGCATCAGCTCACAAAAATTATTCCATATAAAACAGTAAAATTTCACAAACTTCCCAATAGTATGAAGTAAAATTAATCATCTTTTAAACAAATAAGACTTGAAGATGGTGAAAAATCACCGAAACATGTCATCTTCATATAAGAAAAACTAAAACATCTTTACAATAAAGAGAAGGAAATAAAAATAATAAACAAAAAGATATAACCTTACTATTAAGTAATAATTATTCTTAAAGTAAAATTACTCAACATTGACACCAATGAGTATTTTTCTATGTTTATAACTTAACTACCTACCACAGTTATACTACGAGCTTAAACAAATCTGCAAATAGCTCATGTTGTATGGCTACATCTAATAACAGTAAATGACGCCTTAAATCAATCGGTAGTGAATAGATTTACTAAGCTAAGAATACCTGGTTCAATTACCAGCATGGCCGAAAAAAATTACCATTTGGAAATTATTGGAGTTTCTTTTCCCTTTAAAAGCTGTAAGCTAACTGCCAGGAGATGGCGTGTTGTGTCTGTTACAAAAACTAATTAGCTTGTAAGTATTATTATTATTATTATTATTATTATTATTACTATTATTATTAGCACCACGTTTACTACCCGTTCTAGTTATACGCAATTACGCTAATGTGTAATGGTAGGGTGATGTGAGATGAAATGGAGAACCTACAGTTTAACGTGGAATCCGAACCACGGTGGAGACCTGGCATGCCACACATTCACAAGTTGTGATTAATATACGTATTGTCAGAGGTGAAGGAAGGGTTTGGTAATCAGATAAATCTGTGCTGGTACCGAGGATTGAACCCCGGACTCCAGCACAAGCTTGTAAGTAGTTTGGTGATATAATAAGTCGGTTCAGAAGTACATTTTAAATACCCCAATTTAAAATAATATGAAAAACCAATTGAAAACGTATTTTACTGTTTTAAAGAAGTGTCCCTTGTGAGCGTGTGGGGAGCGTGTGGGAATGTATCATCGATACGATTGTTCAGTTGGCTTGGGTTGAAGAGGCAATAAATATTCCCCTCTTTCAGTCAATACACAACTCGTGCTTGTCTTAACGACTGTGCCTGCTGGCCGCTAATTACCTCCTTTCATGGATAATCAATAGCCCCCACTTCACCATGGTACACTCAAAGGAACAAAACATGTACAATATTTTTTTCCCGTAGAATTTTCTGGCTGACTCTTGACAAAACATCTGACTCAAGGGGGAACATGTTGTGTTTAACTATGTAATGATTTAATAATATACATAATATGAAACATTTAAAGCAGCTTTTTGCAACCATTATGCTTGAACCATTGATGTACTACGAAAGATCAGCAGGTGTGCCACAATTGTTCGGGGGAGGACCAAAAAGGATCGAAAAATAAAAATTCAGTAATACATTATAAATCTTTTAAAACTCATATTCCACGCTATTTATTTTAAATAGCAAAATTAATAGAATTTTAGCTAAAGGACTTTTAACACTATCGTAATACTCATTATTTTAATGAATAAAATATCTTTTTAAAAAACTATTAGTGTGCCTTGTACGATTTTAGATCCTTGTTTATTGTGCCGTGAGTCGAATAAGGTTGAAAATCACTGCTCTATAGAAAGCAAGCTTTGGACGTTGCCCATATATAGTTGGTACATCTTACCTGCTCATAAATAGTGGATGATTTGATAATCAAGAAAAATTGTGAAGCCACTTTGGTGGGCACATAATCTAAGGTGTCACTATCATAATAGGGTGGACTTCCAATAAAGAGGAATCGGGTTCGAATCCCGGTCGGTGTACAAAGTTTGGTTATTCCTAAAATTATGTACACTCTTCCTTTACGCAAATACGAGTACACTTCTTCTTAATTCATCCCTCCTCATCCATTACACGTTCGTGTATCTGGTCTATACGTATAGCCTCAACGGGTAGTAAGACGTGGTGATAAAAACGTCATTGTGATTTGGAACATTTTAATGGATAGTTTGTACATAGTATAATATGTAGAGTCAATTAATATTCTATTAATTTTTATTTTGTGATTCTGGACTTTGAAAATTTCGTTGAAAAACATTTCACCTCTTTATCTTACTACTTGACCTTTAGGGGTATCACCTATTATATAGGAAATAGCGTCAAACTACGATATATTTAATGGGAATTACAGTTATGAAGTTTACATGGCGTCTAAAATAATCCTTAATTGTTTTAGACTTGGTTCTCTGTCTTTGTTATAATATTTATATTTTCTAGAGATAGACTAGAATATGTTTCTAGAGATCTACTTTGTTCTCAATATTATGACATTTGTCGTGAAACGTCTAAGAAAATGAGATAATCTCCTAATTTCATTGATTAAAAAACTTAAAATTCCAGATTTTCAATTATTGATCCCTTACACCTACATTTTGGTGTGAAACATATTTTAGAATAACAAACCACTTCTTGAATAACGTGGAGATTGTGGGTGTCTAAAAGCGCCCCAGTTCTTTGATACGGGCCTCCCTTAGGATAGGATACAATTAATTCCCTATAATAATTTTCCGATACATTTTTAAATTTAGGATACACTTAACATACACAATTTTTCTATGCAAACATTTTTGTTTTGGTAAGGCACTACGGCAGAAAAAAAAAATTGATTACGTCCCCAGTTCAACGGTTGTACGTAAAATAAGCACTAGTAAAGTATGTAAAAAGTTTTCCTGAAGTAACTTCAAATGTTCCAAGATTAAAAATTTGAAGTTGTTTTATTGTGCCCATTTCTTTAACGTTTGAAAACATTTTCGTTCAAACCATAGTAATTTGAGCGAACCATAGCTTCACCTTCGTATGAAAGCTTTTGATTTTGTAAAATATATATAAAATATTAGTAAGTAAGAGAGTGTTGAAATGAGGTGCTGGAGAAGACATGATGAGATCAGGTGGACAGACAGTCTTAAGAAGAGTGGGTGAGAAGAGCACCATTTGGATATGATTCTCATACAAAACAAACGGGTCGAACACATACCCTTAGGAGCAACTGTCTTCTGCTTGACGTCATGGAAGGCAAATATGAGGGAAAGAGGAGCTTAGGAAGATAGGGTATTCAAATATTAGATGACTTGAAGGGAAGAAAACAATTCTGGGATCTGAAGTTGGAGGTAGAGGACAGGGCGGGAGCATTGGCGATCTATGTTCACTGATAAAAGGAATGGACCAGTCTTAAGACAGAGCACCCGATAATTATAATACCTCCAAGTAAATAAGAAATGCGGTGAATACACGGCTGCTACCCGTATCAACTTCATTTGTGTCCTTATTGAACAGCGACATGACTATTAGCTGTGACCACACGGCACACCCAATTCGCTGCTGTGGTACATCTCCACATTGTCGGTTCGACTGGAATGCTGGAGCAGACATGAAGATGTTGATTTAAGGTACCACGCCAGTTTTAATCGTATCTGACTTCAACGCAAATCACCCTTCATGGGGCAACACGGCCTAGTATCCTCCAGCCCACCACTCCCACCCCCACAATCCCCCTGGCCTACCGGACACCCTTGACTTCGGTGTCACTAGAGGGGTCAGACGTCGATTGATCTAACATCTTTGTTCAATAAAACACATCCAGGTATTTGTTGTCTTAGTTCAAGTTTTTATTTTACATTTTACATAAACACATTTTAAAACTTAATTTTCAAGGGCTCAAAACTCACTTAGTAATTATTATTATTAGCGTCTTACTACCCGTTCGGGTTGTACGCACTTACGCTAATGTGTAATGTTAGGGTTATTGTGAGATGAAATGGAGGACCTACAGTTTAAAGTGGGATCCGAACCACGGTGGAGGCCTGGCTTTCCACACATTCACAAGTTATGATTAATACACGTCTTGTCATAGGTAAAGGAAGGGTTTGGCAAGCAGATAATCTGTACCGGGACCAAGGATTGAACCCCGGACCCCCAGCACAGAGGTCCGACACCTTACCCCTAGACCACCAGTCACCCTCACTTAGTAATTAGGCCTACTTTCAGGAAAAAATCGTCCATGTATTTCCTACATATGTTTTCATAGGGAATCATCTCTCGGCGGGTTGGGGACCAATAATGACTCAGCCTGTTTATAATTATACATGCATATAATATATTCATATATTTGAATGGTTGACTGACATATATATATATGTGTGTGCGTATGTGTGCGTGTGTGTGTATGTACAATTTACACACTTTTAAGATAAATGTAACTTCTAGAACTTGAATTCCTCCTCGTTACAAATCTTTTTAATATTGTCATACTTTACAAACTTGTTTGATTGCCATATTTGGAGTCACAACATAATTTCAGTGCTTTCAAAGAGTATAGTGTTAGTCGATTTAAATTATATATATATTAAAATACAGTTTAAAATAAATCTTTTATTAAATGTGCGACATTTTAAATATTAGTTTCATCTACATTCATATTATGATCGCAACATTCTTAAGCGGTAAATTTTACAATTCTCATCAAATTTGACCTTCAAAAGGAATGAATGTCTAATATTAATATAATTCCAAATATACTTGTAATTTTCCTCCAAAAGTTACGTCCATACAGATTTAAAAAGTTTATGATATCCAAAAGTATCCGATAGTTTAAATACGTTAGGAAAAGGGCGAGAAAGATATTTGCATATTCTAGATATGTATTTAAATTTCTTTTGATTTGAATTTTTCGCTAAATTAATAAATGAAAGTAGGAACGTAAATATGAAGACTTAATTAGGATTAAAGTATGATATAAATTATTTAATATTAAAATTAATTAGATTTGGATATACCCATAATATTTGGGCCCTTTTAAAAAGCTGTCAGTCTCTACTACTCTGTATTTTCTCCGGCAAAGAAGGTCTGGATTCAAATACAGTTTTTATTTTCAAGCACCAAGTCTTACTAACAGTTCAGGTTATACGCCTTCAGGCTTGTTATATTAAGGAGGATTTCCATAACTGATTTTCCTCTCTTCCTCGAAACTAATGCATTAATTTTCCTCTAAATCTTAACTTTCTCATACATTCTCCTGTAGCGTAAATATTCGGATGAATAGTAAGATGTGGTTAACAGAAAAAAATATTGATATTATTTTAAAAAAACTTTCAAACTATACGAGTACAATCTAGAGATCAAAGAAAACTGTAAAACTGAGCATTGCATAAACCAAGAAAATGGAACCTTACCTTCCTTCGCTGGTAGGTTAAGGGGTCATAGGACGCTTGTAAGTTGTATGATAAACACTGAGCTAAATACATCACTACTGGTACCGTTTTAATCAAACACTAACACAAACAAAATCACAAAATTATTAAACCAGCTAACTATACTTTTGATACTCTTACTTACTCTATGAGGTTAGGAACTCGAAAGTTCACTACCACACTTAAGATATGGATAGGTGGTGTACTTTTGTTTAGTTAGTTCTATAAAGTCCACCTCATTACACTTTATCTCTTTCAGGTCCATCCTAATCCTAATGTTATCCACCCATCTGTGTCTAGATCTTACAAATAGTCTCTTACCACTGGGTGTGGAGTCATACCCTGAACACCATTCTAGATTCTCCCCTTTGCACTGCATGTCCTTCCCACCGTATTCTGCGAGACTTGGTCATCCTAGCAATGTCTTGTGAGGAATACAGGTTATGTAACTCATCATTATGTAACCTCTTTCATTCCCTAATATCTTTATATACAATTTATATTAAACCTAAATGTTAACCTTATTACATTTTGGATGCCAGTATTTTATATTTCCCCCCTCTTCCCAACTATGTATGTATACAATGTTGTATCATGCAAACAAGTGGTTCTCAATAGGCGTCCCGCGGGCCAAAAGTGGCCCTAAAAATATGTCAATCCAGCCCGAGGTAAATAGTTAAACTGAAAAATATATGTGTATACAACCCCACGACACTGATTTTCATCTTACGTCTGACGGCCTTGTGATGGACGTGAGAAGAGAAGTTTACGAGGGCTCATTAGAACTTGCCATTATATTTTTCATATCTTTGGGTGTCCTACAAATGAGAATCAGGTTTCTCTTACATGAACACTATAAAAAGTTGTTACCTAAACAAGTTAACAGATAGATGCTCGTGTTGAATACACCTTAAGATTAATAACTACATCTATACTTCAGATTTAAAAGAAATTGCTGAAGAATATCACCCTCACTTTTCTCATTTATTTATGGATGGATAAATTAAGGTTTAGTTTATAATGTAGATATAACCTTTTATACATCTTCAAATAAAAATGTTTATAATATTTTGAGATACTTAGTTTTCGTTTTGAGTATGTGTAAATTCACTAAATTAAGTTTTCACACCCTCTGGCCCGGTCACTGAAAAAATATAATTGTGGCCCTTGGTGAGAAGTTCGGTTGTTAATTTATATCTGTGTTTTTTGGACTGTGGAGAGTAACACATGAAATGTCCCAAACATGGGTGTCCATAAATGGATGATACGGAGGGTTACAGCAATATTTAATTTTATTTTTGTTAATTTTTATGAAAAATAAAATGGTGTATTTGGGCTTTAGTTGCAATTTAACAACATTAAATCATCGATATCCAAGCTAATTGTGATAAAAAATTATAAAATGTAAATTTCCTTCCGTTCCCTCTCCGATAGCTTTCTTTTAATTTTATTCTATTCTATAAGCTTATGAAAACTATGGTTTTTTTTTCTCAATATATTAAGCTACAACTAAAGCTTATTTTTTGTTGATTTTTCAGAAATTTTTTTGCATAAAAATTGCCTTTTGAAACGCATATAATTAATTCTACACCCATGACAGTTGGGACTTTCAATCCACCCCTAATTTGTAAAACCCACATGGGTGTCCTCGGTTCCACACAATCTCGCGGTCATTGCACCCACCAGGGCACGAGTCTATTATCCTTTTAGCGAGTGTTCGTTCACCCGAAGGAAGATGGATTGTGTTGAACAAATATGAATTCTCTGGGGTTTGTTGAGCCGTGGTCTCGAGGGCTATGGTTGTTTGTTTGTGTTGTTCTGTTTGCTCTCTGTAACATCGGCTTGATTCATCCTCTGACACTCATAGTCTCCTGTTACCAATATTAAGTTATTGGCTACTTTCAATATATTCTCCCTAGACAAAAAAACGTCAATTCAGATAATATATTATTTTCGTGCTATATATATCTTTAGTCAAAATCCATGGCGAGAATCGGAAATAGAAAATATTTATTTATAATTTATTTATTTTTAGCACCCGTTTGGGCTATACGCATACGTATTAATTACACTAATGTATTAGGGATAAGATAGGTTGGATTTAAAGGCAGTGTACCCAAATTTGCGAGAGGAAGAGTGTAACATCATTTAGGGATAACAACCTTCAGCACACCTAACACTTATCTTATCTCCCCATCATCGTCATTTAGTCTATTACGAGAGTGACGCCTTGACCACCCTTGGTCACACTGGGGTACCTGAAGACACCTTACGGGGTATTTAAGGTTTAATATTATATATATATATATATATATAATATATAGGCTGTACATATATTTCTAACCCAAAATTTATTCATTAATTCATTATTTTGGATGCTATTTACTGTACACATATAATACATAATATGATATATGTATAACCTACATTACACACCAATAGCTTTGGAGTTAGGAAGTGGAAGAGAGATTATATCTGGGGGTACGTGAACAAAAAAAAGATATAACACCACTACCTAAATAAGTACATTTGTTGACCCAGGAAACGAGTTGTAGCAAATAATTACTAATAATAGCCATCTCGTTAGGCACGCTCACTAAACGTCAAGATCGTACTTATTGGTTTTCCGATTACAAGGAGGACAGAGTTCGTGTTCAAATCGTGTGGTTCTTAAATTATTCCTTGCTTTACATACCCGTGAATACGTGTAAATTACTCTAAATATTACTATCCTCATCCTTAACCTATTAGAATAGCTAAATGCAGCTATCTCGGGCAGGTAGCGAAAAGTGATGCAAAACAAGTTATTGTGTTGATTTTTTAGTATATATATTTATACTGGATATTTATGGTAAGAGAAGTATGTTTAGATATCTGGTTAGAGCGTATGTTTTATTAATTCCCATTGAATCTGTTATGAAATAAAAAATAATCAACCTGGATGGTATCTTGCTATTTTAGTGGACATGTTACGTATTAAATAGGATTTAGATGCGTAGCCTATTTAAACTTACATATTAAGCTATACGAGTGAAGCATTCTTGAAAATTTAATTTAAATACAATCAATATAATATATGTTTTGCATAATATATATAATATATACATAGGTATAATATATGCGTATATATACTAAATATACTTAAATACATAGAAACACACATACATAACATAAATATATTTTCATGTGCACACACATAACCACAAACACATACACAAACATAAATATTCCTGTATCTACACATATTGACACTTATAATCACACATAAATTTATATAAATAGTTATATACAAAGATACATTTATGGATGCATATAAATAATAATATACACACACACGTTCATAGATGTACACATAAATTTACATATACCTACATACTTACACTCACATACATCGACTTGCACAACATATAAATAAATGCTTATCTACCCATTTATGCTTACTTACATATACATATATACATATAACAGATGCTTACATACACAAATAAATGCATATATACACACATATATACATAGTTACATACATTAACATATACATACACATAAACATACACTTGCATACGTATACACATTCACTTATATAAGTACAGTATATACTTTTATACACACATAAATACATACATACATGCATACGTACATGCATACATACGTACATGCATACACGCATACACGCAAACAAGACACACGCTTTAAAAAATACTTGTTTGGTTTTGTGGATATATACATCTTTTTAAATCAAAAAACAAGGTAATTTTATTATTTATAACTATTTGAATAGTTCGTATGTAAAATAAATTATATAGAGTGTATTTTTTAATCATTTTTGATTTATTCGTTGATTTTACAATCGTGCATTTTTCACTCAATAGACAATTCTTGAATCAAATGTGTATTTTAATGATGATTTTTTTTATAGATTTTAGAAAAAACAGTTTCACCTCACTTTAGTTATAACATAATGTAAAACGTGATCACGTGATTCTTAACATTTTTGCAAAGGAAATATTCCTCAATTTATTATTATATTATCTGTGGCGAGAGCTATCTTAGCCTCAGTTCTTATTTCACAGTTGTTTGACGTGTAATGTGTTGTGTTCCTTTTGTATTCTTCTTGCTGTGCGATTTCATGCATTGCTTTGTATGTGTGGTTTCTTCTAGACAAGCATTATTTGAGATTTTGATAAAGTGCTTGTGTTTTACTGCTGCAAGATTATTTTTTTCTGAATTCATGTTATCGTTTTTTCATATCTATTTCTTGCCTGAAATTTTTGCTTTTATTTTATTTTTGTCATAGAGGAGATAATTTTATTTATTTCCAGGGTTTCTATTGTTTATAATCTTACCCTTTTTATCATCAACACTTTAAAGGTGAATGGATCATTATTATTCTCGTTTACAAGTAGTTTCTTTACGTACTTTGTGTGATTTATTAGATGTCACTGTCGAGTAATGTGAATAGTGTTCGATTCCCAGCTGGTACCATGGGTATTTTTCCTGAAAGAAGGATTACCCTAACTGTTACAAAGGTTTGATTAATTATCCCTAAGTTAGGTTAGGAAAGAGCCCCCACGGAAAGGATGTACGATTAATATATTCGGGAGTTCCCTGGGAAACGGTGTATAAGTATCGGATAATCTTTCCACAAACTGGGATACAAGTGGTGTAGCCCAGACATGCGATAAAAATAAAGCTCATCTATTTTTATTTATTTTTTGATTGCACGTTTAATACAAAGGTTATTGATATTGAAATGTCAGTTCTAAGATTTTACCGGTTTTGGTTTCATTATTTGTGTTCTCGTTTACGAATTCCCCTTAACCACACAAAACAATTTAAGTTTTTTGGTCTCATCTTTGTCTTTCTGTAATATAGATGTTTACTATATTTGTCAGACGGCAGTACAGTATATGTAAAGATGCACGTAATTTATTTACGGGAAATTAGTAATTATTTTTAGGTGTCATTGCTATTTATTTAATCAAATGCAATTTTATGTATTTATTATTATTTTCAATTAATAATGAAGACATTTCTTTATAAACTCCTAATGTAATACCAGTTCCAAAATGAATTGAACTACCTGCCTAATAACAATTTGAACTAAAGATTATAGATGCAAAGAAAGGGTTTTTTAGACGTAATCTGAATTAGTTTGGAAAGTGTATAGTGAAACCACTTTGAGAAATCAAAATTTAAAACCATCCTAAGTACACCTGGAAATTATTTTAACTCAAACATACTTTTAAATAACGAACAAATATAGTGAGAGTCTGATGCCTTAGACAAACTACAGTACATA